>CM076571.1:923810899-924206497 GCA_034641835.2 Pinus albicaulis | reverse complement strand
TCTGTGTTGAATTTGAAAAAGTCAGACATTTGAACTTTAATCCTAAGGGGAGTGGACCCCAAAGGATAAGTATGGTGTGAATGTAATTTAATAATTAAATTGATGAAATAAATAAAATGATTGTGCATTTTGACCAAAATGAGAATTAGAGATCACTTGCCAAATCCATGAGGATGGATAAGGCAAAAAATCCCCACAATATTTCAAAAATCCTTGAAAGAAATTAATTTAGATTTTGAGGAGGAATCTAAATTTCCCCAATGAAGAGGAAGTAGTTGGGAAGAGGTAAGAAAAGATGGAAAAGCTAAGGAAAAGCATAAAACAGCTTTAAAGAGTCCCAAAATGGGAAGCCTAGGCTAAACAGGAAAGAAAGCATCCTGCTATTCTGGACGCAGAATTAGAAACATGCTTTGGGGAAACATGAGCTTAAATAAGCTGCTCCTAAGCAGATCAGAGGTTGATCGGTGATGGAGGTGATCTCAGCTCGGGGGTGAGTTCTGGGAGACAAAGAGGACTCTAAGGTTGGGAGGTTGGTCATTTGCAATAGTGGTATGTCTCTGAAAATTTTGTTAAATTGATTTAATGTGGTATGAATTGGCTACATATAAAATAACTTTGAAGGGTATGTTTGAATTGTAGTACTACATTTAACAGAATCCATCTTAAGGCTTTCACCTTCTAGATTTTGTATAGTTGTAGACTCAAGATCTGTAGAGTAGAAACCCACAGAAACTTTAAACCAAGATCGGTTTAAATCTGAAGGAACATAATCTCCACAGATGATTAAATGCTAATTTGTTTCTAATAATTTTATATATATAGGTGAAATTGTATAATCATGGTTATGCTAGAAAAATCCTATATCATAACTGAAATTTATGTGGCACAACAAAAATAAGTGCAAGGACCTTAGAATATATATTTTGAGTTCTTATTAAAACCAAGAAGTAAATCTATACTAGAGAAGTGTGATAGCAATTTATAACAAGTATAGTGGCCATTGCATTCGTAATTTACTACCAACATTGAACCAAATATCATTAAAAGGACCCAATATATATTTAAATCCCACTAACAAATCATGAAATACATGAATATGAAATCAAAAAGAAAACAATAAATGAACCGAGAACTAATAGCACGGTATCACCCCGATTTAAATAACGAGTGGACGCAAAAATTATATATATATATGAACCACGATTAAAATTGATGTGTTGAACGCAAGAGCTATATATATATACGAAAACTCAAAATAGTTTGGTTGAATGAATGGTCAAACCATATGACAGTAGGTGGGTTATTTGATTCACTGTACATGGAAGTTAATTATTATTCGACCGCACCTATGTAAATATTCCACGGCATTTTAGGTTCCTGTCAACCATGATACATGTTGAACATAAACAACAATATAATTTTGAAACACCGCATAGGTAACAGGGGGCAGCCTTTAATCTATGAAACAACGAGTAGGCAACTAATGCCGAGAACCAAATCCTTGCGCAGGGGGTCGAGGCTTATATACTACGGGTAGAATATTTCTATATGGTAGAAGGTATTATAATCAATTATTAAGGCGATGCAGCTATACCTATTTGCGTGAAGAATGTACGAGCATTAAAAATAACAGAAATACAGAGATGCCATCGCATGAAGGGAGGAAATTACCCACATAGGAGCTCGATTTTTCCCGTGGCAGGGTATTTGGCTATTATTGCCATCCACAATGAAGCCAAACGACAGTATATGGATGCGAACAGCCAGTACGCTAATGACCTTAGTCACAACCGAGCCATGTTAATAAGAACATATAAACAAAATCATAAAATAGGTTCTATCAGAGAGCGTTTGATCTCCGACGATATTAGATTTCTGGAAACAAAAAAAAATAGATTGGCGTAAATCTCTGCAATCGGATGGCAGAACTAGTGAGTAACCCAAGAGTAGGGTTCTCTTTCAACCTTGATAACACATCGATTTAAACAGAAAAATAAAGCTAAAGCAATTAGTTAATACGAAGAAAATAAAATATCAGTAAGTCTGTCGTAGTGAGGCTACCCAACTTGAGCGCAAATAAAATCTGAAACCTGGCGTTTGAACGTAGAAAAACATGGAAAAAAAAAAAAGGTCGGCGTGTAGCCAGAAGGAAAGCTCAGTTAATGGGTTCTATCCATGGCGACGCATACTGAGCGCGGAAATACGAGACCTACAAAAAGGAAACCATTACGAGTCAGACAACTCGTCTTCACGTCAACAGCCTACCAGTATCTATGATAAGAAAAACAAGTAGATGTCTGAAACCTGAAGAGAGCGGCCGGGGAAACCTCGTCGTCTGCACCCTCTGCACAAACAACCGTAAACGATTTAGAGACAACATTTCCTACGATATCAGAAGAAGTTGCAGATTTAAAGCAATGATATAGGTAGGGTTAGGAGAAACGAGAAACCTTGCTGTGGAGTTCCTTTCACGAGCCAGAGATTTACACCTTCACGCTGTTTTATCATCTCTGCACAAAAAAAAAAACACAGGGAAAGAATCATGCCTTAGGTAAAGGAGTTGGGAACAACGACAAACACCACCACAAGAATAAGATCTAAACGTAACCCGAACCAGCTATATAGATAATCATAGGTGGAGGACGAGAGGAATGACATCGAGTTGTTGCCACAAAGATAAATCGGATGGGTAGGGTAAAACCCTAATCCCACTGCCCCAGAAAGTCAGAAAATCCCAAAGTCGATATGGAAAAACCCAGCTTCGTCGATCTACTAGTACGATGCGATGTAACTGGGGTTGCAGAAGAGGTACGAAGATGCAGCATGGCGTCCTAGTTATGTAATCTGCTCAACTGCAAGGATCGCCCTTTTCGTGCCATCCAGTTGTGTGCTATGCCTCAAATGCATATCAGTGGTAGGATAACCCTCGAATTCAAAATGTCCCCGTACAGAAATTGGCGCACCTAGTACTGAGCCAGAAGAGAGTCACGAAGGGAAATGTGACACGTAACCTACTTGCTGGGCACGGGTCCATAAACGCCGGCATCGAGTGCTTAAATCTCCCGAGCGAGAAGCTGGCCCGGCATCCAAAACCATCAAACATCACAGTGAACACACGTTAAATCAGACCATACGATCACAAACCTATACTGTTGTGCCTATCAATAGCCAGTACACAGGGGGCGTATTATGCGTAGAAGAAAATCAGATTTTATATGAGCTGGTTCAAACCAAAACAATACTACATCGACGCAAGCGGTAATGAACACTAGACGCACAACTGGTGACCGCAATGCAGGCGGAACCATTCATACAGGTATAAATCGAGAATAACATACCCTACGGCGACGAAATTGAAGAATGGTGGAAAACGTGAAACCACGCCACCGAATTTGATGATTAGGGTAAATGGGTAGGTCTCGATGTCACATAATTGACAATCGGACCACTGTCATAACCATTAACCATGCGTGTCGACGTGGCATAATAAATCGCCAAGTCACGGTCGTATATATCAACGAACCGGTCACCTTAAGCTCCACGACGACATAGACTCGTCGACGTACTAAGCCATGAGTACGTACCCATTGTATTCTATGCAAAAAAGATAATTCGACGTGTTATTGAGATATGGGTATATGATGTATATTACAGACTTGGGGGCAGGTTCAATTGTATTATCAAATGCGATATACATGTGATTATAACCATACGAATTTCATGCTAATATAAAAAGGGAGTGTTATAAATATATATATATATAGGTGATATATATAGATGTGTGCCTTCAATTCATAATATTAAAGGGTAAAGATATATATGTGTTATATATGTATGTATGGGTTATATGATGTTATCAAAGGGTGTGTTCTATATATATATATATATGTATTATATATACAGTATAAATATATGTGGTATATATATAGGTGGATTCAAAACCATTGTCAAAGGATGTATTATATATAGGTGTTACATATATATGCATTTTGTATGTATGTCCACAAAGCCTATGCTTATATTAGGTCTAAGAAGAATAACTCACGCTAATACCAAGGAGTATGGAAGTTATATACAAGGTTGTAATGTATACCTGGGAAGTATTCAAGGATTATTGGAAGGGATAGGGGGAAAGAAATCCTGAAGTTGGTAAGAGATACTAGATGAGTATAGGAAATTTTAACAAGAGGGAAATTAAATTTAACTCCTTACTCAAACAACCAGGTAAATGAAACCCCAGTGTATAGGTGAAAAAAAAAATAAAAATTCTTAAACTAGAGGTGTTACAATATGGAAGTAACCTGAAAGCTAGATTGGTTATTTACCAACTACAAGGTAAGACTACCTTGTGGTGGGAAGAAACCAAAATGGTACATGTACTAGATGAGAAAAATTTCACTTGGGAAAATTTCAAAACAAAATTTAAATCGAGATATCTGAATGAAATATACAATGATGATAAGGCCAAAGAGTTTCATTATTTGAGATTGGAACAAATCACAATAGATGAGTTTGTTACCAAATTGACAAATCTTCTTCATTATGTACCTTATATTAGAGAATAGGAGACTACGGTACATCAATTTTTAAACTGCCTACATACTATCTATAAGGAGAGAATAGAATTTGATAATCCCACAACAATGGACGAAGTTGTGCGTAAAGAAAAATTGTCTTATTATCAGTTAAAAGGTAGAAACGATCAGCTAAAAATTTGGCAACACAAAGAAAAAGGAAAAGTCGACTCTAGTGGGAAAAGAGTAAAACCATCATACTTGAAAAACATTGGAAAAAATTATCAAAGGAAGAAGTTTAACAATAATGGAGAAAATCAACCAGCCCAATCACAAACTGGATCTAAACAGATGGATGTAAACAACAAGAAAGATAGAATTATAAAAATAAAGGAAGCATTAAAGTGCTGCAGTTGTGGAGAAACTCATCTGTTAAGATATTTTCCTCATCGAACAATTCAAAATATTCAAGTGTTGAGAGAGGCAAGTACTGTAAATTATGTGGCAAGAAACATTCCATGAATCGGTGCTGCCCTAGAAGATCATTAAGTTGAACATCAATCAAGAATGGTCGAAATTGAAGGTATGATTGCTGAACAACCTATTTTGTTTTTGATAGATACAAGAGAAAATTTAAGTTATATAAGTCCTCATATGGTGGAAAAGTGTAAATTAAGATTATAAATATTTCAGCAAGCATAATTAGTTCAGTTAGCTACAGGGACAAAAATAAAAGTGACCCATAAATTATCCAAGATTGCTATAAAATTAAATGGGTATGAAACTGAACTAAATTTAAATATTTTAACTCTCGGTTTCTATGATGTCTTAGTAGGAATGGACTGGTTAGAAAAATAGAAATCAATAGTCAATTTCTTAGATAAAACATTACACTGTATAGATGGTGAGGGAAAACCAATGGTAGTGAAAGGAAAACCGAGACCAATAACAATCAGACAGATTTCAACTACAGTTAAAAAGGACATCAAGGAAAGGTTGTCAAGTATACGTTGTACAAGTGGAGGAATTGGGACAACAAGCTGAAAAAAAGCTGTAGAAAATTTACCAGTAATTAGAGAATTCAAAGATGTGTTTCCAGATGAAATTCCACAACTACCCCCTAGAAGATAAATTGATTTCTTAATTTAATTAATACTTGGGGCTACATCTATATCTAGAGCACCATACAGAATGAGTATCCCAGAGTTGTTAGAACTAAAATTACAAATACAAGAGTTCCTGGATAGAGATTATATATGGCCAAGTGTGTCTCCATGGGGAGCACTTGTACTGTTTGTTAAAAATAAAGATGGCACATTAAGAATGTGTATAGACTTCAGATAGCTGAATAAACTGACTATAAAGAATAGATATCCAATGCCCAGAATATATGATTTATCTGACCAAGTGAAATGAACCACTATCATTTCAAATATTGATTTAAGGATAGGCTATCATCAACTGAGAATTAAGGATGAAGACATAAATAATACTTCATTCAGAACTAGATATAGACACTACGAGTTTGTAGTTCTACCTTTTGGGTTGACTAATGCCCCTGCTACCTTTATGTGTTTAATGAAAAATGTTTTAAGTAAGTATCTAGATAAGTTTGTGCCAGTGTTTATTGATGACATTCTAGTATATTCAAAGAATGAATAAGAACATAAAGAACATCTCAGAATTGTCTTAAAATCACGTAGAGAACATAACTTATATGTCAAACTTAGCAAATGTGAATTTTCTAAAGATAAAATTCAGTATTTGGGTCATGTAATTTCATAAAAAGGATTAGCAGTGGACCCAGAAAATATACAAGCTATCATGGATTGGCTAGTTCCTACTAATGTTCAAGCCATAAGATCATCCATGGGAATTGCAAGATACTATAGGAAATTCTTAGAAGGATTTTCAGCTTTAGCATATCCTATTACTTCCCTAGAGAAGAAAGGAGTGAAGTTTGAGTGCACAAAAAAAATGTGAGCATAGTTTTGAACAGTTAAAACATAACCTAACAACTGCTCCTATTTTGAAGATTGCTAATCCAAACTAAGAATTTTTAGTATGTACAGATTCTTGTGCAGAAGGATTGGGAGGGTTATTATTACAAGAAAACTCAGTCATAGCATATGAGTCAGAAAATTAAAGAAACATGAACAAAATTACATTGTGTATTAATTAGAGTTTTTTTTTTGTAATACATGCTTTGAAGATGTGGAGACATTATCTGTTAGGAAAGAAGTTTCTATTGATGACATATCACATAAGTTTGAAATACTTTTTCACAAAACCTGATTTAAATGCTAGACAAGCTAGGTGGTTGTCTTTCCTTAGTGAGTTTGACATAGAAATCAAACATATTAAAGGAAAGTAAAATAAGATTGTAGATGCTTTGAGTAGGAATGCTCATCAAAATTTGAATAGTGTTGGGAGTAGTGTAAATTTTGACATTTAAGGATTAATACAAGAAGTAATAATTCAAGATTCAAACTATGAAAAAATTCAAGAAAAATTGCAGAATAATGAGATATTGGGATACACTCGAAACCAAAAAGGAGTAATTTGTTATAAAACTAGATTGTAAATCCCAAATATGAACTCATTAAAATGTGAAATTTTAGATGAGTATCATAAATGACGCTATGCAGGACATAATGGGTATCAAAAATTGATTTCAGTGTTGAGAAAGAATATGTTTTTGCCTGGTATGAAAAAATTTGTCGCTAATTATTTAGCTAGATGTTTAGAATGTAAACAGAGAAAAGTATATCATCAATATCCAGCAGGATTGTTGAATCTTTTACCCATCCCAGAATGGAAGTGGGAAATAGTTTCCATATATTTTATAATTGGGTTGCCGAGAACTAAATACCAACATGATTCTATAATGGTAGTTGTAGACATATTGACTAAATCTGTACACTTCTTACCAATACAGTCTACTTTTGGTACATCTCAAGTAGCTAATGTTTTTATGAAAGAGATTGTAAAGTTACATGGTATTCCTAAAATGATTATATTAGACAGAGATGCAAATTATCCTTCAGCTTTTTTGAAGCCTCTATTTGGGGAAATGGGTACCAATTTGAATTTTACTACCGCATACCATCCCCAAACAGATGGAAAAACTAAAATAATAAATTAGATTTTATAAGACATGTTTAAAATGTATGTTATGGACAGACCTACAAGGTGGGAAGATTTTGTGCATCTGGCAGAATTTGCATATAATAATAGTTATCAAACTTTAATAAAGATGAGTCCTTTTGAAGCATTGCATGGTAGAAAATGCCACATGCCTCTTAGTTGGAGTCAACCAGAGGATAAGTTAATACTTGGACCAGATGCATTGCAAGAAATGGAAAGAACTGTGAAGAAAATTCAACAAAACATTAAGACAATAGAAGACATGCAAAAGAGCTATACAAAAAAAAAGAGAATTCAAAGTGGATGTAATATACCCAATTTTCTATGCTTTTAATTTTACATTTGAATAAGTCCAAAGGGGTAAATTGGACCCCAATGGAAAACATTTATGGGGATTTATTTTATTATTTTAAATTAATAAAACAAAATGAAAAAATTATGTGTTCAATGACTAGATTGAGATTTGAGATCTAAAAACCCAATCCATGAGGATGGATAAGGTTGTAATACTTTCCTAAAATTCCAAAAATCCTTGGAAGGAATAAAATAATATACTAAAATTAGATTTCGAGATAAATATCTAATTACCTCAATAAAGAGGAAATTAGTGGGAAGAGGTGGAGTAAAGCTGGAAAAGCGAAAAAACTAGCTTTAAAAGTACCTTTGTAGAAGAAACAAAGGGAAAGCATAGGAAAACACGAATACAACATCCTCAATTAACTGGACATAGTTAAGGGAAAGAAGCTGGTGAAAGCATGCTTAAATAAGTTGTTTCAGGATAGACAAAAGTTTGTCTATCGCTGGAGAAAAGGATCTCTTCTCGGGGGTGAGCTATTGAGAAAGAGATCTGTGGTTGGGAGGCAACTAGTCAGACCTAAGTGATATGCACATTAAATTGGAAATGGTTTTTACTCAAATTTTAACATGGTGAGGAGTTAAGGATAGTCATAAAATATTCATGTTAAGGTGATTTGTTAAGTTAGATTCTGTGTATAAATATTTGAGAATTTATGAATTAAAGTTATATGTGAATGATCTATACATTTAACATAACTCACTAAGTGAAATCTGCATGGTTTTATAGACATATTCTGTAGAGGACCAACTCTCAAAATGTCTAAAATCTAGTGGGGGGTTTAGATCTGAGGTTAGGTACCTCACAGAGAATTTCCTTTCTCTATTTTAAGTGGTTGAGAATTCTACTGATAAACTCTTTGGATTATCAAGAAACAAACTCCACAAACAAAATTAAGATATATATATATATATAGTTACATTACAGCTATAGATAGGTCTACCTTACATTTAAGCATTCCTATTTTAGTTATAGAAACATTAATTCATAATTGATAATAAGATAGATAGCTATATCTCAGAAATGTATATTTATACTGAAGCAGAGATTTGAAATAGTGGTATGCAGAGAAAACATTCTCGTATTGTAAGCATACATGAATATCTATGCGTAATATAGGAAAGATAATGTATAGGTTGTAAAGTATGGAAATTAGATAAATTTCTATCCGTGAAGTATTAGATAAGAACAGATATATGTACTTATTTAAAATGCATGGTGATAGTTATACTGTAGTTAAGACAACTTCTATGAAAAGAAATACTAGTAGGAAAGCACAATATCTAAGTTCAATACCGAACTTAGATACTGTTATTTGAAAAAATTCCATTTTAGAAATAATATAATGATACTATTATATTAGAATACATTCAAAGATATATACTATAGACTTTAATAGTTTGATATAGAAAATAGTTTCGTTGAATATTGCATGTAATTTATACCAAATAATTTTTCTCATTTCATGCAACCGTATATTAGACTAAGAAATAACCTTCAACATAAGGAAGTATAACTATGAAACGGGAGAAAGATTCCCCTATTAAAAAAATTATATAATTAAAAAAATTCAGTTCATGGGTTACAAACCGAGAAATATTCTATATATAATACATAACACAAATTGTAACATACTATATTATCGATAAGTGGATCTAGGAATTGTGTATTTTACATGGAAGTGGGAGTAATTATATTGACAATCTGCCAACTTAATAGAATATATATCTGTATCAAAACATAATAGTTGCAGGAAAACAATCAGTATTTCCATATCTATTACAAAGAATTATTTTCAACATAAAGCTCTTCAGGATTTAATAAAGTTAAGGTTGAAACTAACAAATAAAATCAACATATAGAAATTTATGAGTGTCTAAATATAGTTCATATAATGGAAAATGTTCAAAAAAATTAGAGTAGAGTTTATGAATTGTCTACGAAATAATTACACAACGAAACTATGAATATTACACTTGAGGGAATTTAACCCTTTCTTATGAAACATAAATGAATCTGGAGAAGGGTACTCATAAGAGAATACAAGAAACACATCGTTTCGATAAACCAACCTGTGTAGAAGCGAGGTCACAAAGTAAAGATGCTAGATAAGAAAATCGAACTGAGAAGGAGATTTCAGCATTTGATTTCTCATTCTACTTACCTGCATAATAACAAATCCAATATTAAATACCTTTAAATATTTCTTAAATATATAATTAAAGGGAAACTGGAATAGTAATTAAAAACATAATTAATGTCCATTACCTTTTTTGGATTTGGATTCATACAAAAAAAACCCGTGTTCCAGAAACAAACCAGAAAATTGGTTTAGTATTACAGATGGAATGAATAAGTATCCACGACAAAGTGATTAAGATAGGACCATAAATTGAAACAAGTTACAGAAACAAATATAAATGTAACAAAGATCAACTATACATTTATGTAATTCTGGTTCAAAAAGTAAATGATGGAGAAATCGGTAATGAGGGTTAGTTACAAAAACATATATAAAAAGAAAAGGGTTGTAAGCTCTAAGCACGGTGGCTGAATAGTTGGAGACGTGATGCCATAACACTAGTTTCGAACTGGATTGAATTACCTCTAGAATACATATGGAAAAATTAATAATGGGCATTCACAAAAAAAAATACATGTCACATACATAAATGAAGAACATAGGCTATTCATTACATATTGGTTCGAGGTTTCTTCGTAGAATAGAGAAAATGTTAACATGTGAGTGTTAAGAAAATAACTTACCCAATACGCATAAATTGTCATAACTCAATTGCGAATTGAATGGTGTGATTTTGGATATAAACCAAAAACAAAAACGTAAGTAAAATACCAATATAACTTGTAGAAATTTTTATAGTGAAAAAAACCCAACGAGTCTAAAGGAAAGGAACACATTGAATGAAGAACATATAACATTTAACCTGCTGGGGGTTTGGGTAGAATTGAGTTCTACATGCCAACTTCGTTAAGTATTCCACCAGTGAAAGATGTGTAGGCTCTATACAAAGCAGAGACAGGTTGTATAGCACAGCAGGACTTATGAGTTCAAATGAGAACACAGTAACAATTAATAGAAGTAATTATACCATGAAAAACCCTAAAACCAAACTCCATTTAGTCGTCCAAGTGGCATAGGATCCGTGGTTATCCCTTAGATTGCTACATTGAGAGTCGGCTAGGACAAATCCATGTGAACTAAGTACTCGTCAAGTTAATGAGATTGTAGTCCAAGTCTTGATAGGACAGAGGGAATCATAATTTAACTGGAATCGACCTAATGAATAAATGAAAATAGGTGGCATACTATATGGTGAGATTTAAATATTATAAAGTCGGACAACTTCATTAAAGGGTAGGACGTCCGATAGCTGAATAAAATCACATCAAAATCAAGTCTTAAAATCTGTTCCAATATATGGATACCATGGTTCCTAAGTACTGTTATTCCACGTAAGTGAGTTTGAGTTTTAGTGGAACCATGGATTTAAAAACATACGTGATTATTCCCACATCAATCAAGTAAATCAAGTAGGATGTATATGAAAATAAACCTTATATGAGTAAAGGGAAAGTTGATGCATTTATATTAAGGGTTTTAGATGGAAGCCAAAAATGGAAGTATTACTAAGAATCAAAGTCAAACTCACTCAATTCATTCAAGACTATGGATAGAGACATGAAAGTTTGAGGAGAGAGGATGTAGAAAAGTTACATCCCCTTATTTAAATGTTGTTAGGATTGACATGTTTTCTTAGGTCTAGGAATAAAAAAATAAAGTGAAAATTGTATGTGAGAATATATATACCTATACCAGCCTAAGTATAACATTAGTGGTGAAATATCTATATAGGTCAATTGTGCTCACAATTAGAAGAAGAGTGGATATATAATATGGAATGGGTCTATAACGTATTTAGATAATCTTAATAAGCAACAAAAATAATATTCACAAATAGAATACGGTCATACGGGAAAATAAGTTACTAGCTTGTCGGAAGGCGACAAACACTTAACGATACTAGTAATGGGATAGTCTCTTAACACAACAAAGAAAAATGTTATTAAAAAAAAAAAATATTGTTTGTGAAATGAGAGGTGTTACAAATGGTATCAGAGCCCAAGTTTAAACACTGGGTAAAGTATGTGTTCACACTAGAAAAAAAATATTACTGTAAAATTTTATTGAATTTAAATTTTGCTAATGTTTAATTTCATGTATAGTGAAACAATGCTTAAGTATACAATTGTGAACCATGAGTGAAGGGAATGAGCTGTATGTGGATCTGGGTGGTGGAGTAAACATGCCAGATCTAAATGCTCATTTGACGGTTATGTTGCATCGGATGCAAAGAGAAATGGCGTAGTTTTAAAGCCGCAATGAGAGGCTATCTTTAGCCAGTGAAGAGCAAGAAAAATTAATAAGAGAATTGACCTCTTGGAATAGCCAAGAGAGTGAAGATTCCAGAAGGAAGAGAAAGGGAAGGGTAAATCATTTAGAAGATTCTGAGGAAGATGATGCATCTAGACAACAGTCTAGGAGGAACAAGGAATTACAGGGTGAATTTTAGAAAATAAAATCTCCCTCCTATGATTGAGAGGAGGAGGAAGATGCTGAAGCATGGCTTCTGAATATGATAAAGTACTTTCAAGTTTATGAATATGAAAGTAACTTGAGAGCTAGGTTGGCTATCTATCAGTTGCAAGGTAAGGCTACCTTGTGGTGGGAAGAAACAAAGATGTTCCATGTCATTGATGAGAAAATTTTTACTTGGGAGGATATCCAAGTAAAGTTCAAAAATAGATACCTGAATGAATGTTATATGATGATAATGCCAAAGAATTTCACGAACTCAGATTGGGACAACTTAAAATTGAAGAGTTTGTAACCAAATTCACCAATCTGTTATGCTATGTACCCTACATAAGAGAGGAGAAGGAAAAAGTACAATGTTTCATAAATTTTCTACCTACTATATATAAGGAAAAGATAGAGTTTGACAACCTCAAGACCATGGATGAGGCGGTGCGCAAAGCAAGGCTGTGTTACCAGCAATTTAAGGGGAAAAGTGAAGAAGCAAAGAATTGGAAAAACAATGAGAAGGGTGACTCCAGTGGAAATAAAACAAAACCGACATATCTGAAGAGCTTTGGGAGAAACCACCAAAGAAATAATTTCAGCAAAACGGGAGAAAATCAAACTACTCAATCACAAACAGGATCCAAACAAATGAACGGAAACAATAAAAAAGAGGGGACTATTAAAATGAGAGAACCTTTAAAGTGTTGGGGTTGTGGAGAACCTCATTTATTGAGGGACTGTCTACACAGAAACATTTAGACCATACAAGTACTCAGAGAAGCAACGAATGTTAATGACGCGGCGAGAAACATCCCCAAAATCAGTGCTTCTCTGGAAGATCATCAAGCAGAACACCAGTCCACTATGGTTGAAGTATAAGGTATGATTGTTGACCAACTTGTTTCTATTTTAATAGATCCAGACGCATCTTCAAGTTACATCAGTCCTCAAATGGTAGAAAAATGTAAATTAAAGTCAGAAATTTTTCAGCGGTCATGGTTAGTTCAATTGGCCACTGGTACAAAAAGGAAAGTGACTCATAAATTAACCTAAATAGCCATAAATCTGAATTGCTACCAAAGAGAATTAAATCTAAATAATTTTCCTTTAGGGTCTTATGATGTACTGGTAGGAATGGACTAGTTAGAGAAGCAGAAAGCTATGTTAAAATACTTAGACAAGACAATTCAGCTTTTAGAGTTTCTGGTGTTGTTTGTGAAAAATAAAGATGACACTTTTAGAATGTGTATTGACTATCGTCAATTAAACAAGATGACAGTCAAAAACCAATATCCTTTACCTAGGATAGATGACCTCTTTGACTAATTTAGAGGGGAACCCTTTTTTCAAAAATTGATTTAAGGACAGGCTACTACCAGTCAAGAATTAAGGATGAAGATATATGAAAAAATGCTTTTAGAACCAGGTATGGACACTATGAATTTGTGGTCCTATGGTTTGGGTTGACTAATTCCCCTGCTACTTTTATGTGCTTGATGAATAGTGTCTTAAACAAATACTTGGAGAAGTTCGTATGAGTATTCATTGATGACATTCTGATTTACTTTAAGAATGAAGTTGAGCATAAGGAACACCTTAGAATGGTTTTACAAACACTCAGGGAAAACAATTGTATGCTAAGTTTAGCAAATGTGAATTTTTCAAAGATAAAATTCAATATCTGGGTCATATAATTTCAGAAAAAGGGTTGCTAGTAGACCCAGAAAAGATAAAGCAATAAAAGAGTGGCTTGTACCTACTGATGCATCTTCTGTAAGATCCTTCATGGGAATTGCAGGATACTATAGGAGGCTTGTGGAGAGATTTTTAGCCTTATATTACCCTATTACATCCCTATAAAGGAAAGGAGTTAAGTTTGAAAGGACTGAAAAATGTCAAAAATACTTTGATCAGCTAACACTGAAACTTACAACACCTATTTTAAAGATTGTTGATCCAGATCAGGAATTTGTAGTGTTCACAGATGCGTGTGGAGAAGGATTAGGAGGAGTGCTCCTATAAGAAAATTCTGTTATAGCTTATGAATCCAGAAAACTCAAGAAACATGAACATAATTATAGTGTTTATGATTTAGAAATAACTACCGTAATACATGCCCTAAAGATGTGGAGAGATTACCTTTTAGGGAAAACTTTTGTGTTGATGACATATCACATCAGCTTAAAGTATTTCTTCACTCAAATAGATTTGAAAGCTAGGCAAGCCAGGTGGATGTCATTCCTTAGTGATTTTGACATGGAGATAAAGCATATTAAGGGTAAGGAAAACAAGATTGCAGATGCATTAAGAAGAAATGCTTGGCAAAGTGTGATTAATGTTTGGAGTAGTGCCAATTGTGACATAGAGGGACTAATACAAAAAGTGGTGAAACAAGACAAAAACTATGAAAACCTTTAGTCCAAGTTGCTGAAAACAGAAGTGAAAGGGTATACACAGAACCAAAGAGGGATAATTTATTATAGAGAAAGATTATACATTCCTAATGTAGATTCCTTAGAGAAAGAGATTCTGGATGGGTACCATAAAATACCCTTTGTTGGACATCCTAGATACCAGAAATTACTCTCAGCTTTGAGAAAGAACTTGTTCTGGCCTTGTATGAAAAATGATGTGGCAAATTACTTGGCTAGATGTATGGAATGTCATCAAGTAAAGGTTGAACATCAAAATCTAGCTGGGTTGTTGAATCCTTTACCCATTCCAGAATGGAAGTGGGGGATTGTTTCCATGGATTTTATTACTAGTTCACCAAGGACCAAATATCAACATGACTATATCATGGTTGTATTTGATACTTTGACTAAAACTACTTACTTTATACCTGTACAATCTACCTTTGGTACAACCCAAGTAGCAAATGTATTTATGAAGGAGATTGTAAAATTGCATGGTATTCCTAAAATGATCATTTCAGATAGAGATGCAAAGTTCACTGCAGCATTTTGGAGGAGTTTTTTTGGAGACATGTGTACCAAATTAAATTTTAGTACTGCTTACCATCCCCAAAGTGATGGTCAAACCGAAAGAAGAAACCCGATTTTAGAGGATATGTTAAGAATGTATGTCACGGATAGGCCAAAAAAATGGGAAGACTATCTACACTTAGCAGAGTTTGCCTACAACAATATCTACCAAGTTTCCATAAATATAAGCCCTTTTGAAGCACTTTATGGTAGAAAATGCCATGCCCCTCTAAGTTGAAGTCAAACTGAAGATAAACTAATACTTGGAAATGAAGCCTTACAGGAAATGGAGAGAGTTGTGAAGAAAATTCAGCCAAAAATTAAAACAGCATGAGACAGGAAGAAAATTTATGCAGATAAAGAGATAATTCACAGAGAATTCAGTGTGGGTGAGCATGTGTATCTAAGGATTAAGCCTAAGAAAAGTACTTTACACACTGGAAGCTATGCAAAACTAGCTCCACGATACTGTGGACCTTTTGAAGTGTTGGAAAGAGTTGGACCAGTTGCATATAAGCTCACTTTGCCCATTCACATTAAGGTTCATGATGCATTTCATGTTTTGTTATTAAAAAAATATGTGCATGACCCTACTCATTTTATTTATTGGAATGTGATACATGTGGAACCAGAAGGGGAATTCCTTCCAGAGCCACTTCAAATCTTCGCACAGGAAGAAATTGAGCTCTAGAATAGGATAGCGGCCAGGGTGAAAGTGAAATGGCGGCAATTTGAACCCAAAGAGGCTACTTGGGAGCGAGAGGCTGACATGATGAAAAAATATCCATCATTTTTTACACAGTGATTTTGCCATTTATTTTGTTAATACTGAGGACGATGTTTGTTTTTAGAGGGGAAATATGTAATATCCCCAATTTTCTATGCTTTTAATTTAACATTTGAACAAATCCAAAGGGGTAAAGTGGACCCCAATGGAAAACATTTATGTGGATTTATTTTATTATTTTAAATTAATAAAATAAAATGGAAAAATTATGTGTGCAATGTTTAGATTGAGATTAGAGATCTGAATACCCAATCCAAGAGGATGGATAAGGTTGTAAGACTTTCCCAAAATTCTATAAATCCTTGGAAGGAATAAAATAAGATACTAAAATTAGATTTGGAGATAAATATCTAATTACCTCAATAAAGAGGAAATTATTGGGAAGAGGTGGAGTAAAGCTAGAAAATCGGAAAGGCTAGCTTTAAAAGTACCTTTGTGGAAGAAACAGAGGGAAAGCCTAAGAAAATAGGAATAGAGCATCTTGAATTAACTGGATGCAGTTAAGGGAAACAGGCTAGGGAAAGCATGCTTAAATAAGTTGTTTCAGGGTAGAAAAAGGGTTGTATATCACTGGAGAAAAGGATCTCTGCTCAGGGGTGAGCTACGAAGAAATAAATCTATGGCTAGGAGGCAACTAGCCAGACTTGAGTGGCATGCACATTAAATTGGAAATGGTTTTTACTCAAATTTTAACATGGTGATGAGTTACGTATAGTCATAAAATAGTCATGTTTAGGTTATTTGTTAAATTAAATTCTGTGTAGAAAGATTTGAGTATTTATGAATTACAGTTATATGTGAATGATCTATACGTTTAACAGAACTCACTAAGTGAAATTTACATGGTTGTATAGACATATTATATTTAGATAATTATTCCATATATATTATAGAACACAAATTGTAACATACTATATTATAGAGAAGTGGATCTAGGAATTGTGTATTGTACATGGAAGTGGGAGTAATTATATTAGCAATCTGCCAAACTAATAGAATATATATATGTATCAAGACATAATAGTTTCATAAAAACAATCCGTATTTCCATATCTATTACAAAGAATTATATTCAAGAGAAACCTCTTCAGGATTTAATAAAGTTGAGGTTGAAACCGACAAATAAAATCCACATATATAAAATTTTCTATGCCTATCTATAAATTGTATCTATGAGTGTCTAAATATAATTCATATAATGGAAAATGTTCAAAAAATTTAGAGTAGAGTTTATGAACTGTCCAGGAAATAGTTACACAACGAAACCATGAATATTACACCTCAGGGAATTTAACCCTTTCTTATGAAACATAAATGAATTTGGAGAAGGGTACTCATAAGAGCATACATGAAACTCATTGTTCCGATAAACCGACCTGTGTAGATGCAGGGTCACAAAGTAAAGATGTTAGACAAAAAAATATAAGTGAGAAAGATATTTCAGCATTTGAGGTCTCATTCTACTTACCTTCACACCAACAAATCCACCATTAAATACCTTTAAATATTTCTTAAAGATATAATTAAAGGAAAAATGGAATAGTAATTACAAGCATAATTAATGTCTGTTACCTTTTTGGGATTTGGATTCATACAAAAAAAAGCCTGTGTTCCAGAAACAAACCAGAAAATTGGTTTAGTATTAGAGATGGAGGGAATAAGTGTCTAAGACAAAGTGACTAAGATAGGACCATAAATCAAGACAAGTTACAGAAACAAATATACATGTAACGAAGATTAACTGTACATTTATGTAATTCTGGTTTGAAAGGTAAATGCTGGAGAAATCAGTAACGAGGGTTACTTACAAAAAAAATATAAAAAGAAAAGGGTCGTAAGCTCTGAGCACGGTGGCTGAATAGTTGGAGACGGGGTGCCATAACACTGGTTTGGCACTAGATTGAATTACCTCTAGAATACATACGGGAAAATAAATAATGGCTCTCACAAAAAAAAAGTACATGTCACATACATAAATGAACAACGCAGGCTATTCATTACATACTGGTTTGAGGTTTCTTTGCAGAATAGAGAAAACGTTAACATGTGAGTCTTAAGAAAATAACTTACCTAGTACGCAAAAATTTTCATAACTCATTGTGAATTGAATGGTGTGATTCTGGATATAAACCAGAAACGAAAACGTAAGTAAAATACCAATATAACCTGAAGAAAATTTTACAGTGAAAAAAAACACAACGAATCTAAAGGAAAGGAACACATTGAATGAATAACATAAAACATATAACATGTTGGGGGTTTGGGTAGAATTGAGTTCAACATGACAATGTCGTTGGGAATTCCACTAACGAAAGAGTGCAGGCTTTATGAAAAGTAGAGATAGGTTGTATAGAACAACAAGAATTGTGAGTTCAAATGAGAATGAAGTAACAATTAATAGAAGTAATTATACCATGAAAAACCCTAAAACCAAACGCCATCTAGCCACCCAAGTGGCATTGGATCCAGGTTATCCCTCAGATCGCTACATTGAGAGTCGGATAGGACAACTCCATGTGAACTAAGTACTGGTTGAGTTAATGAGATTGTAGTCCAAGTCTTAATAGGACAGAGGGACTCATAATTTAACTAGAATAGACCTAATGAATAAATGAAAAGAGGTGGCATACTATACGGTGAGATTTAAATATTATAAAGTTGGACAATTGCATTAAAGGGTAGGACGTCCGATAGCTGAATAAAATCACATCAAAGTCTTGTCTTAAAATTCATTCCAACATATTGATACCATGGTTCCTAAGTAGTGTTATTCCATGTAAGTGAGTTTGAGTTTTAGTGGAACCATGTATTTAAAACCATACGTGATTATTCCCATGGAAATCAAGTAAATCAAGTAAATCAAGTGGGATGTATATGAAAATAAACCTTATCTGAGTAAAGGTAAAGTTGATGCATTTATATTAAGGGTTTTAGATGTAACCCAAAAACGTAATTATTACTAAGAATCAAAGTCAAACTAACTCAATTCGTTAAAGACTATGGATAGAGACATGAATTTTTGGGGAGAGAGGATGCAAAAAAGTTACATCCCCTTGTTTAAATGTCGTTAGGATTGACATGTTTTCTTAGGTCTAGGAATAAAAAAATAAAGCGAAATTTGTATGTGAGAATAGATATATCTATACCACCCTAAGTATAACATCAGTGGTTTATAACATTAGTGTTTTAATATCTATATAGGTCAATTGTGCTCACAATTAGAAGAGTGGATCTATCATATGAAATGGGTCTATAACATATGTAGATAATCTTAATAAGCAACAAAATTAATATTTACAAATAGAATATGGTTGTACGGGAAAATAAGTTACTAGCTCGTCGGAAGGCGACAAACACTTAACAATACTAGTAATGGAATAATCTCTTGACACAACAGAGAAAAATGTTATATATATATATATATATATATATATATATATATATATATATATATATATATATATATATATATTTACATTTAATGAAATGAGAGGTGTTACAGTGGAAGATCATGTTTACTTGAGGATTAAGCCCAAAAATAGTACTTTATACACGGGTAGTTGTGCTAAATTAGCACCACGCTACTATGGACCATTTGAAGTGCTAGAAAGAGTCGGACCAATAACTTACAAGTTGGCTTTACCTAGTCACATTAAGGCTCACAATATTTTCCATGTTTCATTACTAAAAAATTATATACATGATTCTACTCATGTAATTGATTGGAATGTGATATAAGTGGAACCAGATGGGGAATTTACTCCACAGCCACTTCATAGCCTAGAACGGGAAGAAATTGAGCTCTGGAATAGGACAATATCTAGGGTGAAAGTGAAGTGGAAGCACTTTGCACCCAAAGAAGCTACTTGGGAGCGAGAAGAAGATATGAAAGAAAATTATACATCACTGTTTGAAAATTGAAGTCATATTTTGCAACACCGAGGATGGTGTTTTGTTTTAGAGGGGGAATATGTAATATCCCTAAGTTTACTGCTTTTATCAGACAATTGAACAATCCTAAATGTCAAGTGGACCCAAAGGAAAAAAAATATTTTGGACATATTTTATTAATTTAAATTAAATGAAAATGGAAATTGAATTATTGTGCAAAGACTGGAGTTTAATTAGAGATTAGGAATTCAAGTCCATGAGGATGGATAAGATTCCAAAGAATTTCCAAGATTCTCCAAAAATCCTTAGAGAAAATAAATTAAATTTAAATATTAGATTGGAGATAAAAATCTAAAAAGATACCTCGGTAAAGTGGAAATTTACTTGGAAGAGGTGGAATAAAACTAGAAAGAGGAAAAAGCTAGTTTTAAAATACTTTTGCGGAAAAAACAAAAGGAAAGCTTAGGAAAAAAGGAAAACAACATCCTGATTAGTTGGACGCTGTTATGGAAACACGCTGATGGGAAATCAAGCTTAAATAATTCATTCCTGGGTAGACAAAAGGTTTTCTATACCTTGGAGGAATTCATCTCTGATCAGGGGGAGCTGTGAAGAGAAAGCTGAAGATTGGGTACAAAATATTCTTACCATAAGTGGTATGCACAATTAATTTAATTTTGGACTATGAATTTTTTGTTATGGTTAGAATGATAATTTAGAGAAATGATGTTTATGCAGAAAGATAATTGAGAAATTATATTTTTTGAGTTAATTGATATAATTGGAGTTATTTTAGTTTTAAATTGTAGAGTCTGATGTATTTAACATAACATAACTATAGTGAGCATATTTCAGTTCTGTATTTTCACATAGACAAAGTAAGTTAGTAAACCAACAGACAGAATGTCTAAACCTAATACGGAGGGTTTAAATCTGTTCTTAGGTTGTGAGAATTCATATGTTCAATTCAGAAAATACATCATATGAATTAGAACAGATGGTAAAATAAATAATTAACATAATTATCCTTCAAATCAAAATGAAACAGAAATCTAGGTACAAAGAGAGATAGCTAACAATCTAGTAAGAAACATGATTGTGCTAATAACACTTAAATATCTCTATTGTACTTCCATTTCAAACATAACTTATATCTATTCATTCTTATGGACAAATAAGAAATTAAGTATCACATATACATTTCAGTACTATAAGATTTTACAAAACATGTATACAAAATTCTTATAAAGAGGAATTATTATTATCAAAATAGGAACTGAATTTTGTACAAAGAAGTGATAAAATATATTATTATATATTGCGCATAGTACATTAACTAAACACAAATATTCTATCTATTAATTACAAAATTTTTACAAGAATAATTATCCTGGAATTCAGTGGATTGAATTCTAGCAGGTTATTGGCCAACCTGTACATAGAAGGAATAAAATAAATTATCAATGCTTGTGGGAGGAATGCACAGATTAACGAGATGAAATTGATGAAAGGTGCAATACCTATATAATAAACCAGAGGACAAAGGGTTAGAAATTAATTATTTATATAATTAAATTAAATATATTAAATCTGAGAAAAAACCACTAAGGTCTAATATCAAATTAACTTATGAGTTAAGGAAAAATTCCAAGATAATTCATGTGGTAAAATAAGAAAATAAATTAAATTTCAAGGATGTAAAAATACAAGTAACTATACTGTAAATGAGTAACCATAAGGTAAGCATAGAAATGAAATTACCTGTATTAGGACAGAGTAAAAACATAATGAACATTCATGACTGGTTTCAGAATATTAAGAGGAGAGCCTGCAAAATAAATCATTTTATTAGTTTAGGGAACTAATTAAAATTTTCATTACTTCCTGAAGGAAGAACTTGAATATCTTCTATAAATCTATTTTCAATGGATCTCAATAATTATGAAGGAATTTATAGATATTGAAAATAGACGATATAGGTATAAGTTATACCTCAAAAATTATAAAAATACTTCTACAACTAAAGAAAAAGAATTATAAACATTACCTCTCTGTATGAAACTGTGTAATTTAATCTTCATATCATTAAGTTAGAGTTATATGGAAAACCAAGTAATTCTCTTTACGCATACTTGCGAATAAAATCTTAACCCTTTAGAACAAGGATATATTATAATTTACATGCGAGAAACGAAATTAATATACAATGGTGTATTTATGCAAATTAATCGACCTGAGATAGAATACCCTAAAAATGAAATACAAATTTATATATGAAGCCCCAAATGAGTTACCAAGTATACTTCGTATGCATACTCATAATTCCAAAAGGAATTCATGAGAATAATATGAATTGCATGAGGAGATTGTGTTATAAACCGTGCAAAAGGCTAAGAACAATTTATATAGTGCTCTCATAAAATGAGAAATAAACATAGAAATCCTAATCGCTGGAAATAGAATCTAAACAAAGAAATAACAGACAGTAAGTTACATACTCTGCAACACAAACTCTGTGCCATTTAGGAAAAATGAATAACCAGGAGTATTAATGGGACACATAGAGTAGTATGGTATAGCCAAAATTTTCACAACAAACAGAAGAGTAAGTTCCCAAATTGCAGATAGGATTAAATTGTAATTAATAATAAAAATCATTCTCAAAGACCAAATACCATACTTCAGAAATCTCTAATATGAAATTTCTAGAAACGATGGAATATTGGGTATTTGTAAACCAAACCAGTAGAGAAAAATGGGTATAGAAATAATTCATAATCTGGATCTTCTTACCTGGGGAGTGTTGGCAATCAATAGCGGAAAACCCCAATTCAGATTCCCTTAACCTACAATTAAAACTCAGTTTTGTTAATGACCAAAGGGTATAAATAATAACGAAATAAAAAAAACATAAATGAATGAAATTTCAGAACTCAATAACGAAACGAGAACTCGTAAGATAAATACAGTGGAAAACATGTTTCCCCTTACGTGAGAAAGAGTTTTATGGCAGAAAAAGGTAAGGGCTATGGCATAGTGGTCTTCATGTATAAATATCCTCTGCGTAAACCTCTGAAATAGAGTTTCCACTAAGGTTGCATGGAGCAATTCGAGTTGTAGAGCCGAAACCAGAAATTGCAAAGCGAAATATGACAGATCCGATTTAGGGTTGGATAGTCGTAAATCCATTCGAAAAACACGAATTGATTCACACCATCCACATGGATGGCATTGGAAGGGAGAAGATGAGAAGCCATGTGAAGAAAGTAATGTAAATGTAAACGTACCAACAACTTGGAGAAATCCAGAGGTTATCAATGAAAATCTCAGTTTGAAGTATGAAATGTAATCCCAAAATAAAAATCAGATATACAATTCTTCAAAACATAAATATATGAGAGAGAAGTCATTAATTAGGAAGTTGATAAGGTTTGAGTCATAAAATCCAAATCCATGTCATGAAATATAACTCAAGAATTTAACCAATCATCTGTGGTGGTTAACATATATCATATGATAATAGATAAACTATCTTTGAAATGTATAAACCAATATCATAAACTCATGATTAAGGATTAATAACATTCGAATTTATTTCCACATGGAACACCGATAACAGAATATTATTCGCATATGGGTACATTTAAATATAATAGTTGTTTATTATACGGTTGTATTATCGAACCATAACTGGAGAACGTTAACATTATATTTTAATTCCAAATTATAGGATTAGGAATTCGAACTAAATTCTATTGAATACAATAAGAGTTATAATTCATAGATTGCTAAGAGTAGAGTCTATTAATGTAAGAAGCAAAAGTCCTTTGAATAGATTAAAATTAACTCTAGAATCATGAACCCAAGTGTGTTAATAAATAAATACCTAAGGGAAAATAATAGAATATGTAAGATAGAATAAATGTAATAAGGATGAATTTCTATTACAGTAATTATTCACAATTAAGGTTATAAAGAGGGTAAGATGAACTTGATTTATATCATAAAAAGGATAATACAATGTAATCAAGTAAAAGTGGTTCAAAAAATATATGAATTTGTAATTATAACGTACAAAGAGTATAATCAGGGAATCGTCGAAACGTGACAATAATATAAAAAGAGATTCTTCTATAATTGACGAAGTATTGACGAAGGAGCAAGAGCCAAATTTGTCAACTAATGACGAAGATAGAAATTAGTGTACAGAAAGTAAGTAGTCATACTATAATTAGAAGAATTTTTTTGTGGTAAGTGGAGTTGTTAAAATCAATCTTGTTTTATTTAGCTCTGTCTATAATTAATAACAGAAAAAACATTTATATTAAATATATGATTTGTTATGGGGTATAAAACTTGCAGGAAACAAAGTATGGAACTGCGCCAACAAAATAAATCTTGAAAGATGACATGAAATTTGGTTTTGAAAGAATGTGTATAGTTCATGAGTCAATTCTTGCTATGATACGTCATTTTTTTTCAATTTACATTGACGTATATTATTTAATATTTCAATTTTCATTATTCTTACCAATGTATATACTCATTATATTTTATTTTTATGTTTGTAGATGGAAGTTGAAGAAGAAGAAAACAATCAACATTGTGAACAAAATATTCATAAAAATAACCCAAGTCATGGAAGTAGCTCGAGCAGTGACAACACTTCAAGCGAAGATAGATGATCAATATGTTTGGATATCAAAGCAAGGCATTGCATTTTTTGAAAGAATTGTCTGTGAAATCAGATATTTTGTTTAATGTAATGGACATAGTGTCCCAATTAGAAGGCAAAGGGATAGCAATAACTATCCCCTTTTGTATGACAAAGAGTGTCTTATATATATATATATATATATATATATATATATATATATATATATATATACACACACACACATTTTAATTTATTCTATTGTGTTCTCCATTGTCACTGTGAAATGTTACACCACTCATTAAATATATGGATGATTAAATATTCTAATGAAGAGATGCGAAATCTGATGATATGATATAATAAATTAATCCAAACATCACATTCAAATGCAGTAATAAAAAATTAATTGATATGAATACTGTTATAAGATGTGTTGTCCTTTGATGAATAATGAATTTTAAAGAGTCACAATAATTACACGGTCCTAGGTTGATATTTCTAAAAAATACAAAATGAACACCAGTGCATCTCAGTTATTGCACACTGGTGTGTTTTCATGATGATGTGCACCGATGCATTTCTACAACCTATGGGCACTGTGCAAATACCAATACCAATTTGAACATCTAGTGTGTTTGTGTGATACTTCGCACCGGTGCGTTGTGGTGATACTTCGCACCAGTGTGTTTCTACGACTTATAGACACTGCACAATTTCCAATTCCAATTATAACTCTCGTTGCATTTGTGTGATACCGAGTATCGATGTGTTTTGGTGATACTCCACACCGGTATGTTTCTATGACCTATGGGCACCGCCCAAATACCAATAGTAATTAGAATGTTTAGTGTGTTTGTGTGATACTGTGCACCGGTGCGTTTGTGTGATACTATGCACCGGTGTGTTTCTATAACCTACGGGCACAACACAAATACCAATACGAATTAGAATGCCCGATGCGCTTTGTTGATGACAACCACCTGAGCGGTCTGATAGGCATTGCATGCACCGACGTGCACTGGGTCGTTGCTAAACACCCCGATGCATTCAAAATTTGTTTTTCGTCTCAGTGCCTGGTAGGTTTACAATACTGGTGCATTCACAGTACAACGCACTATTGCATTGACACCTGATTACCACACCAATGAGAAAAACATTTGTAAGAACCTTTGGCTACCCAAATTTTTCTAGTTGTGTTGAAATTCCATTAGAAGCTCCGTGAAAACCTACGTTACCGAAAATTAATGTCGTAGAAAATGTTTTTTCGACAATTTTGACCAATTTTATAACACTAAAAACCTCCGTTATAACTTTCGCTAGAGGGTCTTTTCCTTGTAGTGTAGTAAACTAATCCAGGTAGCTCAATGATGAATATAAATTTTCAATTTTTTTTTAAGGATGCATCATGCTTGTGACTCTATAAATAACATGCAAAACAACTCACTTCAATCATTTAACCAATATAACCTATAAAAAGAAAAACATAAAAGTAAATGGAGAAATAAGAGATGTAAATGAAAAAGAAGATAGAAAAGTTGTACAATAGGGCTCTAAGGCTGTTGGAATAGTCAATAACAAGGATAATCAAAGTCCTATTAAGGAAATCGTGCTTTCAAAACTAAAAATGGCCCCAAAATTCATTATTTGAATCAATCCAAGTACATCCTTCCTGGAAATGAAAGTGGAGCTGCTAAATAGCAAGTTTTCTCCACAAGAGGACTAAAGAATACATGCCCCTAGAGGAAAATTCAACTTGGTACTTATCCAAAGTGACAAGGAAGCATTTTCCTTAAAAGGAAATAACTTTCCCCTCCAAAATCCATCAAAAAATGGATCTAGTTCCCAACACTAGGAATTTGCATTAAATGAGAGGGAACACATTCCTATATTTTCCCAATCAGTCGAGCTCCATAAATTTTCAGTAATTTCATGATATTTTATTCATTTATTATCCAATATTGGTCCATCCTGTAGTAGGGAGCAAGTCCCTAGATTATCTCATCGTCCAAGTCTTCACAATATGCCTAATATTCTCATAATATTCTATAGAAAAATGAATTTTAGGCGCAAATATGCAATTATCCGTAAACCTTCCTGATGAGCATATTAAATTTAAAAATATTTCATATAATACAAACAAAGAGGTTTTATGTGCTGAAGGATGGTCATATGGGCCTTAATTTATGTCTAATTTGGAGTCCCCTCGACAACCTCTTTTTAAGTGAGCCATTTTTGTTGCTAATTTGTATACCTTTCCTAGTTCACATTTTTTCTTGGTGAAAAATCCTTTGGTTTTGAAGATCATATCACGAAAGGGGTTAATCTATGGATACCTTCTCTACCTTCTCTATATTTATCAATTATTCACCCTACAAAATTACTATAATAATCTACATCTTAACATAAAATTACTTAATATTTAAAGTATTTTCAGGGAAAATTTTAAGGATAGAAGTTTATATTAAAGTTTATCAACCTTGGCGAATCTTACTAGTCCCTAATATCAAAATTTTAAAATTATTCATGATAATTTTGTAAAAATGTCTATATTTCTAATTATTTTATATTAGACAAGATATAGTATTGGCGATTTTTAAGGTAAAATAATTTTATACTATAAAATTTGGGCGAATTCATTTTTTGAAAAAAGGAAATTGGTGAATCTTTTTTTTTGGAAAAAATGTGGAATATTATCCCACCTACAAATATTAGCCCCTAAAATTTTCCTTGAGTATTTTTACTCTAGTTTAATCCCCATCTAAGTAGCTTATGTTTTTTTCGAGGCTCTATAACATTTTTCTTCACTTATCTCGAAATTAAAATTTATTATCCCTATTGACACATCTTATAAACCATCACTCTCTTTCTCACACACATCCAATTCCTTCCTTAACTTACCACGCCCATATAATTTGGTGGGAGTGCAAGGGTTTCACCACTAGTGAATTTTAATAGTACAATCATTTATAGTTAACATATTTTAGGATGCTTCTTTTATCATCAATTCATATGTATATTAAAATAATGTATGTTCCCTAGAAATCAATTATCAGGAAAATTGATCGAAAAACATTGTGTTAGAGGCTACATACACACATGAACTTCATCAGTGGCGTTGGGATGGGATTTTATGATACTAATTCACACAATTCTCCATGTGTGCTTATGCGTGATAAAGGGAGAGGCTGGGCATTTATCTCTTCATAGGGGAAGAGATGTGCTAGATGAGAACATTTTAAATTGTTCACTCACTATTGTTCAACTACTTATTCAATTCATACCATTTTGTGGGTTGAACCAAGCTAATATTGTTACCCAACAACAAGAAAGGCTATAGCAAGGTACATATATCCAATTTATGGGGGTTTGGTATATGAACCTTTGACAAAGTACATGAAACTTATAAAAGAATATATATATTTAGTACATAGGAGTTTACCTTGTGAAAATGTTACATAACACATGTGTTCATGGGATATTAACAAATACCCATAGTTCAATTCGATATTAAAAAATATAACCAAAATCACTTTGTTGAACACCCAAACTCATCTTCTAAATCTAAGAGTAAAGTATATTCTCAATATATACCATAAGTAATATTATTCTTGTTCCTTTATAATTTGACAATATGATACCAATATTATTAATTCTAAATAAAGAATATGTAAATACGTATAGCATTTTTGTTATTTTCCGATATTATTTCTACACATAGATTTAAGAGGTTAAGGGAGCTTCCAGCAAGAATAATTGTTTTGAGTTATTTAATCAGATCAAAAGAATCAAAATTACCCAAATTGTGTTTCCTTGTCTATTACATAAAGGCACAACCATGTAGAGAGACTAAGAACAAAAGAGTTAACCTTCAATACATCATGTCTCAAATGATGTTTCCTTGTCTATTACATAAAGGAAAAACCATGTAATGAGACTAAGAAAAAAAGAGTTAACCTTGAATACATCATGTATCAAATTAAATCTTTAGTGGGTGGGGAAAATCATTTCTAGAAGGTAGAAAAATAAAATAAATTATTGTAACAATTTGTTTGTGGTATCTAAAGGGATTCATGACAAATTATTTCCAACGAATAACTTTTTCACATCTTAACTAAATAAAGAACTGACTTTTAATAAAAATTTTGGTATTATATTTTATTTTAGCTAGTCTTAAATTAATTGGAAAGTCCATGTAGCATTGATGTGGAAGAGTTGGGTGTATACTAAAATCTACAATTATTAAGAAAGTGTATAAACTATTAAATATAAAATAGTTTCCATTTTTATTAAATGGTTATAAAATATTTATAAAAAATTGTTTTTATAATCAATATAAGTGGCAGAAATTTAAATGTAGAAAGTGTATAAACTATTAAATATAAAAATGGAAACATTTTTATTAAATGGTTATAAAATATCTTAAAAAAAGTTTTTATAATCAATATAAGTGGTAGAAATTTAAAATTGATAGAAAAAAATTATATTTTAAAAACATATTTTTTTATTGATTATAAGTTTTACATTTGAAATGTAAGATGGATAAAAATAAACACATCATTATTATAAAATTTTGTAAGAATCCTCACAAAACCATCAATGATACAAATGGTACATCCAAAACTGTCTCGAAATTTCCATTTGTCAAAAAAGGTTTAATAGTAGTTAAAAAAACCTAATCCATGATCCACATTGGAACATGTAAAAGTGTCCCGGAATTTCCATTTGTCAGTACGAGTCCCGTCCAAATGCAATGCAAGACGGATTAGGCGACCCAAATACGAAATATAATTCACACGTTTTGTTAAAGTTCAATGTTCTTCATCGTTCTAGTCCTGACATCGCCAGTGCCAACGAAAGATCGTGATTGGATGGCACTGTATCTACAGAGTGCAGGACTTTTGTAATTCCACGTTTTGAAACTACTTTTCACGCTATACAGATTACCACCTGATCCGTGCAGATCCAACACTTTATACTGGTGCCATTAAAATATTCCAATTTCCCAGTGCTGTTTATCCTTCGCTCAATTGCTTTACAACACCAGTGGAAATTACAGGTTCAACGGAAATATGAGGTGAAGCTTACAGAACAGAGACGTTCATTATTTAAGGTGCATGGACAACTGTCGAAACTGTCTGACGACCAGGTAAGGTAGGAATTTCAAATCTGAAGCATCTATGGAATTTGAATTGGTAGGGTGGGAATTTTAAATCTGAAGTATTTATGGAATTGGATGATTTTTGCAACTCAAATTTAGCTTTATTTTTTATCATTTAATGTAATTTTTTTGAAATATTTAACAAATCACTTTATTACCAATAATTTTCCTATCAAATTCTATCTCTCTAATTAAAATTAGAATTTCAAAACAAAACCACCTTTAAATTTAACCACTCCCCACCTAATAGTTTTTTTAACTATATTTCACAAACAAATTACCCATCAAATTCCATCACTGTTTCTACCCATACCATGCACTTTGCAGTACTGCAGTACCGTCATGAGAGGCAACTGCACTGCTTGCAATTTGCAGTACTGTTTCTGTAGCTCTCATCTTAGTTTACTATTATGCTGAAACTTCGCATGGAGTACAATCGTTGAGTTAATGATGATTGGGTCATTCAGGAATGACTGAACATGTTACTTTTCTGACCTCTATCAACAGTTACTCAGCTTTTCTGACAGCCGTCGTAACTTTGAAGACTTGGTTATAGGTATCTCAGCGGTCACCGGTCATACGTTACGGAGGACGATTAACTCTCTGCATTTCGAGGACTTTATGGGGGCGGCATTAAAATATTAGCCAGTCCCATAGACTTATCTCTGCTGCACGACTCTGACGGAAATGTTCCGTTGAAATCCCAAATCCCAAATCAATTGGGTTTTCCCTATGATTTCCTGGACTAAACGATCAGTGAACAGTACATGCAGGAAAAAGAACATTACGATTCTGGTGAAGGAATCAATCCATTAAACACGTTTTCACAATCACCAGAAATTCCCACTTCTTCATTTTCCTGTGTTCAAATTCAATAGCACACCAGCTAAGCCAGCTAGGTATCAAAGTAATTCACACCGGGTCAATTTTTTTTTCTTTCTTAAATGTATTTGTCGTTGAAGGAAAATTTTTAAACTTCAAAAGTAAGAGCAGAAAAAAGTAATTTAAACCTTAAATTTGTTGTTTATGTATTTATCTGTCATATATTTTAATAATTGGTTTAAACAGAGATCAAGTTAGAAAAATTGTTTAGTTATACATCGGATTCTTGTCACCGTTCGTTAATCGGATGGAAATGGATTTTTTTGCTAGTAAAGGGAATACAGAGAAAGGTTGAAGTATCGGTATTTTCTTGTTAGATAAGGTTTATATATATATATATATATATATATATATATATATATATATATATATATATATATATATATATCATGGTATTTTCTAGTTCTATAAGAATGACATATATTTCATAAATACTTTTCAGTGTTTGTAAAGTTAGACTAGTATGCTATTATATTTTTGTTTATTTTGGAATAAGTAACTTCAATCAATTTCTCATTGTTATAAAACAAATGCTTTTAACATTGATAAATTGTTTATCAATGTTCATAAATTTAAACAAAACATGAAATGGAAAGCATGAAAATAATTTCGACTCGAAAGGCAAGATATATTTCAAGCTTGATTCCAACGTTTTGTTAGCGTTCAAAATTTTTCCAGACCGATCGCGCTTGTGTCAAATCTATCTGATCGTGCTTCTGTCAAATGTTGAGATAGGCAGTCAATGAAAGACCGTGGATTTGGTGTCATTGAATTCACCGACTCCAAGTTATTTGTAATTCCTCTTTGAAACTTCTTTTCACAATGTATGGACAACGATTTGATGTGTGCATTTTCAGAGCGTGGGAGCCTAGACGAATTGATTTGATGTAGAAATTTTCTCATAAAAGACGTCTCTCAAATTTAAATGGAATTAATATACATTGATAAATGGATATATTCATCACATGCTTACATTATAAATGTGTTTATGTAAGACATTTGGTGTGTGCATTTTCAGAGCGTGGGATACGGAAAAAGAATTGATTTGATAGGTATATATGATACAATTGCATCACGGAGGTTTTTAATCAATGTGGCTAGAAATTTTTTGATAAATGTTTTTATGAATTTAAAATAGGTTAATATAAATTTATAGATACATATTAATCATATATTTATATATTAAATATGCTTAATATATATTTATAAATATACATCAACAACATAAATAATTGAAAAATTTTCAAAAAAAATTAATAATAATAATAAATAAATCTTAAAATGTAATATAATAAAGCCTAATATTAATATTATAAACCCTATATATTATATTAATATTTATGATCATCATCTTAATATAATAATAATAATAAAATTTAGAATTTAATATTATTATATTATAATTAAAATTATCATTATAATTTCAATTATTATATTTTAATAATAATTATTATATTATAATTATAATATATTAATAATTATAATTATAATATTGTAAAATTAATGTATAATTATAATATCATAATAATATCACATTCCAATATTTGAATTTTAGTATTAAACCAAATATTACAACTATTAATATTATAAAACATTTTATTATATAAAATAAAATTAATATTATAAATTTTAAGATTAATATATAAAATTGTAAATTTAATATATTAAACTTTAGTATTATAAATTTTAAAGTAATATTATAAATTTGTGATTAATATTAAACTTTCAGATTATAAACCCTAAATTTAATATATTAAGCTTTAATATTAATAGTATAATAAACCTTTACATTAATAAAAATATATATATATATTTTTATAAGATCTAAAATTATTAATAATCTCTAATATTAAAAACTCTAAGTTTGATATATTAAACTCAAATATTAATATTAAACACTAGGATTAATATTAATGTTAAACTTTAATATTAAACCCTAATTTTGTACCCATGCAATGTGATCTCGAATAAATTGCAATGTAATGTGACATTGTAACAATGATTGTCAAATTGATTGTAGCATTCAAATAATGTTTTTCACAATGTGACCTTTCATATATTTCTGTACCATTCCAACGTCACAATATTAAACCCTAATATTAAACCAAATATTATAACCCATAATATTAATATTATAAATACTAAAATTAATATATTAGACCCTAAATTTAGTATATAAAATACTATCATCATAAACCCTAATATTAATATTATAAACCCTTGGATTAACAATATAAATTCTCATATTAATATAATAAATATTAATATTAATTATATACCCTAATATTAAACCCTAAAATTTATAATAAACCTTAGTACTTTTATGATAAACCCTAATATGATAAACTCAATATTACAAACACCAATATTACATACCTTGATATTAAAACCCAATCTTATAATGTCACAATGCGACGCTGAATAAATTGTAGTGTGATGTATCATTGCGACAATTATTGTGAAATCAATTGTTGCATTATGACAATGTTTGTTACATTGTGAAGTTGGATAGATTTTTGTACCATTCTAACTTCATAATATTAAAACTTAACATTAAACCAAATATTATAAAACCTAGCATTATAAAATCCAATATTATAAACCTTAATATTAAACCTAATATTATAAACCCAACATTATATACCCTAGAATTATAAACCCCAAAATATGATAGATTTTTACCTAATATTATAAACCCAACATTGTATACCCTAGAATTATAAACCCCAAAATATGATAGATTTTGTACCATTCAACATCGCAATATTAATCCCTTATATTAAACTAAATATTATAAACCCTAAGATTATAAAACCCATTATTATAAACCCTAATACTAATACTATAACCCCTAATATTAATATATTTAGCTCTAAATTTCATAAATTAAACTCTAGGATTATAAACCTTAATATTAATATTATAATCTCTATAATTAATATTATAAACCCTAGGATTATAAATCCTAATATGAATAATATAAACTCTAATATTCATATAAATCCTCATATTAATATATTAAACTCTATTTTTAATATATTAAGCCCTTAAATTGATATTATAAACTTTTGTATTAATATATTAAACCCTAATTTTAATATATATTAGTTCCTATGATTAATATTATAAACAATGGAATTAATATTAAACCCTAGGATTATAAGCCCTAAATTTAATATATTAAATCTTGTGATTAATATTACAAACCCTAACATTATAAACTCTAAAATTAACATATTGAAGAGTAAGTTCAATATATTAATCTCTAGGATTATAAACCTTGATATTAATATATTAATACTAAACCCCCAACAATATAAAATCAATATTAAACCCAACATAAAACCTAAATTTTGTAACGTTGTTATATGAAGATGAGTAAATTGTAATGTAATGTAACATTATGATAATCAAATAACCATTATCAAATTAATTTTCACATTGAGAAAATGGGCATCATAATGAGATAATGGATAAATATATATGCCATTACAGCATCATAATATCAAACCATAATTTTAAACCAAATATTATAAACTGTAATATTATAAAATCAAATATTATAAACCCTAATATTAAACCTAATATTACAAGCCCTAAAATATAATAGATTTATCTACCATTCCAATATTATAAAGCCACAATATAAACTCTAATATTTTAAATTCTATATATTAAATATGATATTAATTTCTAACAATAATATTATAAACCTTAAAATTAATATTACACCTAAAATTACTATAAAGATCTCAAAATTAACAATATCAAGTTTAAGATTAATATATTAAACTGTTACATTAATATTAAATTTTAAAATTAATATTAACACAAGACTAATATTAATGTTAGTACAAGGGCAAAGCGAGGTTTCACATTATATTCATTTCGATAACCAACCGCTTGGAGGAGAATGCGAATCGAGGACATGCCGGAATGGAGGGAATTTAAGGGGCATGCAGGGGAACATATAATAAAAAAAAATTATTAAATAACACTATAAAGCACAACATTCCAATAGACATCAAATGATATCCCTCCATGTCCATCTTAGATTAAGGATATTCGCTCCGCATTAAATCCCAAGTATCATTTTATAAAAAAAATAAATTCTTGTGGATATAATTAAAATAGTTAAAAAAGACATAATTATATAGGATAAATTTTATTTTTTAATATAAATTCTAAAACTGTTGAGTGGAAGTTAAATTATTATCTTCCATTTAAAAATTAATAATTAAATTAAAATAAAATATTTCAAAATAAAAATTATATATTATAATTTTTTTTTAACAAATTTAAAATGTGAACTTAAAATTTGTAAATATTAAAAAAATAAAATATTATAGTAAAAAAATATTCTTTAAATTTATATTAACTTAAAATGGCTTGAAAATCATTATATTTCTATTATAATTATTTCTTTTATCAAGATTATTTCCAAACTTTTTTTTTCATATATATGATTGTCTCACAACTTTTGTTTCCGAAAATTCTCTATCTCATATATATATTTAGTTTATAACCTAAAATTGTTTGAAAATCATTATATTTTCATTATAATTATTTCTTTTATCAGGATGATTTTCAAACATGTTTTTTCCATATATGATTGTCCCACAACATTTGTTTCTAAAAATTCTCTATCTGAAATATATATTTAGTTTTTTTTTCCATATATATGATTGTCCCAAAGCTTTTGTTTCTGAAAATTCTCCATCTGAAATATATATTTAGTTTATATATAAATATTTATTTTATTTTTTATAATAATTTATTTCAATCCTTTGTAATCCCTTTCTCAGTTGACAAATCTATGGCACTTTTAACCATTAGTCAGTGCCTCAGAAATATAAACCTTTTGAGACATTTTCAGCCATAGCTAACCTTGTTCCTTGTTCTGGACTGATGATGCGAAGCTGGTGATTTTATCATCGTCGTGCTCACAATGACTTTGAAAATATGTTTAAAAATCGGCTTTTATTAAAACAACATATTTCATTACGGATAGTTTAATTACTTTGTAACTCGCGATATAAACTAAACAAAGTCTGAACCATACTTACATAATAACAAATCCAATTCACTACTAATAATCCAATTCCAACTCAAAAGAAAATAGCACATTTGAATAAAATGAGTTTAAATCACAACTCAGATGAAGCATCATCATAAACACAACCATAAACTGAATGTAAATCCTAACCAAGATAACACATAAGAAGCATTCAAAAACACAAGCAAAAACAATTTCTTATTTCTGTTGAGCTCAGTAGCGGAATAACAAAATAAAACATACAAAACACACAGCATTCAAACACACATAAAGACAACAGATTTTTAACGTGGTTCACCCAACCAATCTGGGCTACGTCCACCTAACAGGGCATCGGCAATCTCATTAATCAACTGGAGAAAATACAATTGCAGAGTTTCTCATCTGCTCAACCTTCCTCACTACACATTCCTCCTTATGCACACTTGCCTCTACGGGCTTACATTTTATAGCTGGAAATGGCAACAAACTCATAAATTCTCTCACAACAAATATAGGATGCATTAACTCCTCATCATAAACTGATGGAGCCAATGTAGCAACAAATCCTATTGTTGTCACCTACATGAGATTTTCCTCCAGATTTAATTAAAAATAAGGAATAAAATCTCAACAATCTCCACCTTGACAACAATTAGCCTGATACCCCGTTTCATTATTATTTTTATCTTTTCTGCAAGCCAAGAGAAGCCAGACACCATCGTAGCTTCTCTAACAAAACTGGTTTCGTGAACATGTCTGCACAGTTTTCCTTTGTATGCACCTTTTCAAGAGACACTCCCCTTTCAGTGATAACCTGTCTTACAAAATGGTACTTGATAGGTATATGCTTTGATTTACTATGATAGGCAGGATTTTTAGCCAAGTGAATTGCACTTTGACTATCACAAAATAACTTGATGCTGTCCTGCAACCTACCAAACTCACCAAACAAACCTTTCAACCAAACCGCTTCTTTGCAAGCATGCGAAGCAACTATGTATTCTGCTTCTGTAGTGGATAAAGCAACAATGTTTTTTAGCTTTGACATCCAGCTAATAGCTCCACCTGCAAGAGTAAAGACATACCCTGAAGTTGACCTTCTCTTATCCAAATCACCTGCAAAATCGGAATCAACATATCCACAAACAAATTCACTACTTCTGTTATAAGTGATACAATAATCACTTGTGCCTCTCAGATATCGAAGCACCCATTTCACTGCTGACCAGTGTTCTTTTCCTGGATTTTCCATATACCTGCTGACAACCCCAACTGCATGTGAAATATCTGGTCGAGTACAAACCATTGCATACATCAAACAACCTACTACATTGGCATATGGAATTCGAGACATATATTCCTTTTCTTCATTAGTGTTAGGACATAAACTTGAAGAAAGCTTAAAATGGGAAGCAAAAGGGACTGAAACATGCTTCACATTGTTCATACCAAACCTCAAGAGTATCTTCTCAACATACTTCTGTTGTGATAGCCACAGCTTACCATTGCTCCTGTCTCTGAAAATCTCCATGCCCAAAATCTGTCTTGCTGCTCCTAGATCTTTCATATCAAACGTCCTAGCCATCTGAGCCTTTAACCTGTTGATCTCACTTATGCTTTTGCTTGCTAAAAGCATATCGTCAACATACAACACTAAGATAATGAACATGCCATTACTTAATTTCTTAAAGTAAACACAATGATCATATTCACTTCTTATATAATTTTGACTCATCATGAAAGAATCAAATTTCTTGTACCACTGTCGAGGTGACTGATTCAGACAATACAATGATTTCTTGAGCCTGTAGACAAATTTCCTATTGCGATTTTGAGCAAACCCTTCCGGCTGTTCCATGTAAATCTCCTCATCTAAATCTCCATGTAAAAATGCAGTTTTAACATCTAGTTGCTGTAATTCTAAATCAAGTAAAGCAACTAATGCTAATACAATCCGAATTGAAACAATTTTCACAACTGGTGAAAAAATCTCATGAAAGTCAACGCCTGCTTTCTGAGAAAAACCTTTTGTGACCAGCTTCGCTTTGTACCTGTCTTCTGTACCATCAACACCCTTCTTCAATTTGTAAACCCACTTACATCCCACAGTTTTTCTGTCTTTAGGAAGTTCCACCAGATCCCATGTGGCATTCTTCGCTAACGCCTTCATCTCGTCCTTCATAGCCTCTTTCCACTTACCACTGTTTGAACATTCTATAGCTTCCTGATAGCACAAAGGTTCATCATCATTAACAGTTAAAGCAACTGAAGTAACATAATCATCATACCTTTTAGGAAGTCGTCTGATTCTCGTAGACCTCCTTAAAGATGTTTCTGGTACTTCCACAATTTGTTGATTATTATCTGTAGGAACTTCCTCATGATTAGCATCTGAAGCACGTTCATGATCTGCATCTGAAACTTGTTCATGATCTGAATCTGAAACTTGTTCATCTAGACTATCATCAGTATTTGAACTAGTTTCAAACTGAATGTGTTGAAGTTTAGGTTCATTATCCTGTTTCAATTCATCATCTACATTTGGATTTTCAAGTGAGGATTCATTAAATTTAACATCTCTGTTAATGATTATCTTGTGAGTAGTAGGATCCCACAACCTGTATCCCTTAGTTCCATCACCATATCCAACAAATATATATCTTTTTGATTTAGGATCTAATTTAGAACGCTGATGTTTTGAAACTAGAGCATATGAATCACAACCAAAAACTTTCAGTTTAGAATAATCACATGGATAACCTTTCCATACCTCTTGAGGAATTTTGCATGCTATTGCAGTAGATGGTGATCAATTTACCAAGTAACAAGCTGTAGAAACCGCTTCTGTCCACAATTCCTTCTGCAATTTGGCGTTACTAAGCATACCTCTTGCTCTCTCTAAGAGAGTCCTGTTCATGCGTTCAGCAACTCCGTTTTGCTGAGGAGTATATACCGTGGTTTTATGTCTTTCGATCCCAACATCCTTGCAATAATTATCAAATTCCTTTGAAGTAAACTCACCACCATTGTCAGTTCTTAAACATTTAATGGTTCTTCCAATGATGTTTTCAACTAATGCTCTAAACTGTTTAAAAACTGTGAACACATCAGACTTCTTCTTTAACATATAGACCCACACTTTTCTAGAGAAATCATCAATAAAAGATACAAAATATGACGATCCTCCATATGAGGTTGTAGGAGATGGACCCCAAACATTAGAATGGATATAATCAAGAATTCCCTTACTAGTATGTTTTCCAGTTTTAAACTTCTGCTTGCTTTGTTTCCCAAACAGACAATGTTTGCAGAAATCTAACTTAGAAGATTTTAAACTAGGAAGTAACTTAGCATTAGAAAAAAATTTTAATCCTCTTTCGCTCATATGGCCCAACCTTTGATGCCATAAATGAATAGAATTACTGTTGTTTGCAGATACTGTAGAAGCATGATCTGACTCTGTTCTTCCTTCTAACTGAAAAATATTCCCAACCTTCTTTGCTTTCATTACTAGTAAAATTCCTTTATAAACTTTCATTACTCCACCTTGAATAAAGGTTTTATATCCATTAGTGTCTAGTACTCCTAGTGAAATGAGGTTTTTTCTTAGTTCAGGTACATGTCTTACATCAGTTAGAATTCTATTTGTCCCATCAAACATTTTAATGTGGACACTTCCAATTCCCACAATATTACACGAGGCATCATTTCCCATATAAACCACTCCATCATCGATTGATTTATAAGTTTTAAACCACTCTCTATGAATGCACATGTGATTTGATGCACCAGAATCTAACAACCAATGTTGATCATGATTAGACAAACTAACTGATAACACTTCATCACTCATACCTGAAATCGATACCGAACCTGTATCTATCGTGTTTGCTTCTTTCTTCTCTGTCAAAGAGTCTCTTTTCTTCTCTATTTGTTGTCTCTTCCAGCAGTCCTTCTTCAAATGTCCCGATTTGCCACAAAACCAGCACTTTACCTTACTCTTCTTCCCTTTCGATTTTGAACGTGAGTTTTTGTGCTTACTGAAGCGTCTTTCTTTAGAACGACCTCTAACCATCATTGCTTCTGATGTGGAGGTTTCTGAATTTGACCTCTTCCTTGTTTCTTCGAATAACAAAGCTCCAACAACATCATGAAATTCAAGGGTTTCTGATGAACTAAGACTTATAGAAGTAACAAAATGATCCCATTACTCGGGCAACGAGCATAATAAAGTTACATCTTTATTTTCTGATTCAAATTTTATTTCTATACTTTCTAACTGCACCAGGAGAGTATTAAAGGTATCCAGATGATCAGATATCGTCGTACCTTCTTTCATGCACAAGCTGTACAACTATCGCTTCAGAAGAATCCTATTGGTTAAGGATTTTGTCATGTACAACTTTTCAAGCTTTGACCACAAACCAGCAGCAATTTTCTCTGACACGATGTTAAACAAAACATCATCCGCCAAACACAGTCGAATGCCGCTCAGTGCTCTTTCATCCAAGTCACTTCATTCATCATCTGTCATGGTGTAAGGCTGTTTCGATTTCCCCAATAGCGCCTTCGCCACGCCTTGTTGTACAAGTAGATCATACATCTTCACCTTCCAGATCTCGAAATTGTTTTTTCCATTGAACTTCTCGATCTCAAACCGGGCACTTTGTGTTTTTGCCATATTGTGTCACAAAAAACAACCTCCATTTGCAACTTTTAAATAAAGAATGCCCTTTTTAATAAAGAAATGCCCTTTAAAAGAAAAAATACCCTTCACCTTTATAACAAGCCTTTCCTTTCATACCATATGCAAATGGAAATTTAATATTCAAAACTATTTCTAAATGCCCTTAACCTAAACATGATGCCATATTGATTTTCAAAAAATCGATTTTAAATGGCATATCGATTTTAAACATTACAATATAAAATGGCATTACAATATAAAATGGAATTTCATATATACCAATTGACTTTAAAAGAAAACTTCAAATAAACTCCACTTCAACTTCAAATCGATATTCTAATTGATTCGATTTTCCATTACTTGTAATATTTAAAATGCCATTTTAAATATCAATCGACTTCCAACAAATCGAAAACATATCACACCAGCTTCATAAAAACTACAAATTGACTTTGTAAACCGGCTTTATAAAACTGCAAATCGACCTTATAAACCGGCTTTATAAAACGTATCAAACCGGCTTTATAAAACTGCAAATCGACCTTTTGTTTTTTTCTTTCAACGCATTCCATTACCTGTCAACGCTGCCAACGCCTCTCTGCATTTCAACGCCGCTCAACACTAGCCTCACGTCCTCTCAACAGGCCCACGGCGTCTCTGTGCTCATTAAAAAAACTGGCCTCACGGCATTTTCGGCAGCGTCTCTGCAAAACAAATAAGCACAGAACGCAGTTCCTGCTAAGTCCAAGCAGTTCCAGCTCAACGCTCGGTCCAAGCAGTTCTTACGCTTGCTAAACCACGGACAGTCCACCTTCTTCAACGTTCTTACAGCGACGGCTCTGCAACACGGACAGTCCACCTTCTTACGCTATCAGTTCAACAAAATACAACGACGGCTCTGTCTCCAACTTCAAGCTCCGATACCAATTGTTGAGCTCAGCAGCGGAATAAAAAAATAAAACATACAGAACACACAACATTCAAACACACATAAAGACAACAGATTTTTAACGTGGTTCACCCAACCAATCTGGGCTACTTCCACCTAACAGGGCATCGGCAATCTCATTAATCAACTAGAGAAAATACAATTGCAGAGTTTCTCATCTGCTCAGCCTTCCTCACTACACATTCCTTCTTATGCACACTTGCCTCTACGGGCTTACATTTTATAGTTGGAAATGACAACAAACTCATAAATTCTCTCACAACAAATATAGGATGCATTAACTCCTCATCAGAAACTGATGGAGCCAATGTAGCAACAAATGCTATTGTTGTCACCTACATGAGATTTTTCTCCAGATTTAATTAAAAATAAGAAATAAAATCTCAACAATTTCATAGGAAGGGTACGTAATATATACTATACAAAATGAGTTTAAATCATAAGTGAGAGTTTAAATCACAACTCAGATGAAGAATCAAAAATACAACAATAAACTGAATGTGAATCCTAACCAAGATAACACATAAGAAACATTCAGAAACACAAGCAGAAACAGTTTCTTATTTCATAGGAAGGGTACATAATATATACTATACAAACCCTTTTTCCAATGGCATTGAAATTTAAGAACGTAAAGAAATAACAAGTGCCCACAGTGATCCCATTATAAATTGGATAGGTTAACAAATTTAATAATTAACGTTGAACTGTATTCCAATGCATTGAAATTTGAGAAGGTAAAGAATTTACAATAGTGTACAGTGATCCCATTATAAATTGGACACGTTAAGAAATTTAATAATTAAGGTTGAACTGTGTTTTACGAACCTGGTTTTTTTTTCCTTTCAATAAGATATTAGTGTTCTTTTCAAAAAAAATCCAACAATATACGTAATTCCCATTATAAATTGGACACGTTAAGAAATTTAATAATTATGGTTGAACTGTTTTTTACGAACCTTGTTTTTTTTCCTTTGAATAAGATATTAGTGGTCTTTTATAAAAAAATCCAACCATATATGTAATTATAATGTGTTTTATTAAGCTAAAAGAACTCTTGTACTGGTACACGCTTTTAGCGATTTAAAATTGACAGATTACAGTTCATGCTTTGTCAACTTAAAATAACTTTTACACAATTGTATAACTTCACATCTTTTCGATTTATTTGAGAAATAAATAATTTTGATAATGCCGGCACTGATTTATGAAATTCACATTTTAGATGAGAATTAGGATACATTTTGAGCATTGAAACTCTTTCGTAGAAAACAAAGTAGTCAAAACTTCACATAATTCACCATAAACCAAAATTGTTGTTTCTGGATAAAGTTAACAAGCTCTCATATATATATATATGATGTTGTGATGTTTTTATTTAAGTCCATATTATGAAATTCCTGGTGGACAATGGTGACGAGTAGATCAAACACTCATAGATCAATTTAAATGGAATATTTTTTTAGCTGTGAATTAATGTATGTTAATTGAAAGTAAGGATTTTTTAAATTGAGAAGGTGTATTAGATTTATATTAGTAAGGCCTTAAATAATGTGATTTTTAGAAACATTTTCGGATATATACTCAAATTAAAAATATTGTTTAATAAATTATGATGACATTTGATATATTAAGACTTCATTAAATAAAATCCTGTGAAAAAAGATTTAAGATATGTGTAGAGAAAAACAGATAAAAAAATATTAAATAATATTATAATGTATAACATATCAATCTACATCACATATTATCCCCATCTTGGATGAAAAATATTAAAAAAACAAATTCCTCCACGCCATTCCAATATAGACCACGTTATCCCCGGTAATTACAAAATATAATTTTGTGTTAATTTCAAAAGAGTTCTAAATATTCAATATAGTGTTGTATTAATTTTAAAAGACTTCTAAGTATTCAAAAAGATTGAATGGTCGTTAAAAACACAATTCGAATCATACAAATCCACGATTTTACTCTAACCATTTTACGATCAAATACAAAGCCCTTTGTATCCGATTAAACGTTTTATGTTGGCGGCACTAAAAATATTTCCCCGTCCTATAAGTTTAGCTCATATATAAGGTCACCTCGAAGATTATTGCAGATCGAATTAAAGCTTTTTGATTTGATCATATCTCAAGGGAACAATATGGTTTTCTTAAAGGTAGGTCTATTCATGATGCAATAGCCATTGCACACGAGGTGCTTCATTCTATGCACTCGGATAAAAATGAGGCTCTGGATATGAAGGTGGATCTGCACAAGGCATATGATTCAGTGGACTGTTCCTATATCAGAATTGTAATGCTCAAGATTGGTCTTCCCATTTCGATAATTCGATGGATCATATCTTGTATTTCCACTGTTAGATAAGGTGTTATAGTGAATGGCATTCAAACAAAAAATTTTGAGGCTGGTCGGGGCTTGCGTCAAGGATGTGCACTATCCCCGCTCATTTTCATCCTCATAATGGACGGATTTAGCAAAATCATGCACAATGTCGACCAAAAGGGCTTCATAAAGGGATTTGTTTTTTCTGACTTTGTTTCCTCATCACATTCCCTATTTGTTGATGACTTTTTACTCTTTGGTTATCTGGTTAGAAACTACTGGTTCTATATTCATATTATGTTTAAGCGTTTTGAATTGACAACAGGTTTGGGAATTAATAGGAGCAAATCTTTTCTCATTTATGAATTTGGTAACATTTAGGAGATCCTATTCATTGCAGAGTTTTTGGGAGTCGAATATCGGATGGCAACTCATGGTTTCAAATACTTGGGTTATATAATCAAACCTTGCGGGTATAAAATCAGAGACTGGATATGGATTGTTGAATGATTCAGGGTTCAGATTTCTCGATGGACTTATCGCTGGCTGTCCATGGGGGGCTGACTTATCATGAGACAGGCAGTCTTATCTCAGATGATGGTCTTCTGGGGTCACCTATTCTATCTACCAGAAGGAATTATTAAGAAAATCAATTGCATTATTTTCCAATTTCTCTAGGGTGGGGCTAATATGGACAGGAAATATCATCTATGCAAATTTGTTTTATTATGCAGGCCCAAGGATATGAACGGATGGGGTATTTTGAATACTCGCATTTTCAATTGTGCCCTATTGATAAAATCCTTTTGGAGGGCCATTAATGGCACTGGCATATGGAATGCCATTATCAGATCCAAATACATTGACGGTGATATTCTATATCAGCTCAACTGTCATGACTTCTCTTTTCCTCGGACTATATCCTGCATTTGGGGCAGCTTCAAAAAAATATTGAGTCATGTTGCTTCTCGTTTAAATTGGATTTTTCATGATGGTGGACGCATCCCGATTGGTTTCCAGAGCTTTCTATCTTTGCTGTATCAATGCGGACCTTCTCAACGCCTTGTTCACACTCTAGCACACAGTGGCTTCCTATTTCTCTCCCAAACTATTCATGTTTGGTCTTTTGGTGTTCCAATTTTGAAATTAGCTTTACAACTAGGCTTGTATGGGATTGTGGCTGATGATTAGTAACAATTCCGTAATGATATGAGGGGTGCTGGATTTTTTCACGCACAAGGAGGAGATAAGATCATATGGAATGGACCTCTCAAGGAAAACATGGTCATTGTATAGGATATATACCGTAATATCATTACCCTTCCTCAACAGGTACAAACAACCATTATTTTTTATCCTTTTTGGCGTAGGAAAATTCCCACGAAAATCACTCTCTTCGGGTGGTTGGTTTGGCATGGGAAGATACTCACATGGGAAAATCTCAAGAAGAAGGGTCACCAGGGGCTGATTCGATGTGCTATCTGCTGTATGGAGGAAGAAACTATTTCACATATATTATTTTCCTGTCATATCATATCCCAATTGTGGAAGTTATTCAGTTCCTTTTTCATGAATCCGTTATGGTCTGCTATGGATTTCATATCTGCTACTATTGATTGGGATAAATTGAAAAGTAATTATAATTCGCTCCCTTTCTTCTTTATATGAGAGGTCTGGCCGGCCAGAAACCAACTGATTTTTGAGAGCAGACCCTTCCAACTAAATCGTGTCTATGATGCGATTAAAAGTTGGATGGATGATCGACCCCAACATGTTCTAACTATGATGGATGGCTCTCATCACATTAGACCTCACGATATTGTTATCCCTACCATGTTTCTCGATGGGGCTTCAGTGGAGGGTAATACTGAATGTGGTGTATCAAACTGTCTCATCATGAACGAATCCACATCTATTGGAACGGTGGCCCTGGGTCTAATAACAAAGCCGAGATTATGGCTCTTTGGGGGGGCCTTCTGGCTGCAAAAAATCTTCAAATTCATAACGTCAACATATATGGAGACTCTAAGCTTGTCATTGGATGGATTACCAACAGTTTTGTTATGTTGTCCCCGAGCTTGCAGGGATGGTTTGACAAAACACAAAGACTTTGGAGGAGGCTGAATAGTCCTTCTATCAATCATATCTTCCGTGAGAATAACACTCGTGCTGATTGGTTATCAAAGAAGGGTCTACAGGCTAAATTTGGGTTGATGAAGATCATTCATTTAAGAGATAGAAATCAGATATGGGAATCTTCTGTTCCCATACCATGAAGATGTCAATTTACAAATCACCTTTCTTTGTTTTTTGGTTCTTCTCATAATCATCTGGATGGATACAGTTTTTTTGGTACAGGTCTAATGGAATCAACATATCGGTAAGGTATAATTTTTGTTGACAGTCAAGGCGACTATTCACAGTTTTGCAGCGACTTTCTTCAGGGTTTTAGACAAGGCAAAGTGATCTTCCTTCTTACAAGTGAGCTTGTCCAATATATTTACAAGCAAGCCTGTTATATTCACAAGAAAGTGAGCCTGCTAGTTCGCATCTTCTATCATGTCAGGTCATCACTTTATCAAGGGAGCTGGTATGACATTTATTGGACATTCAAATCATCTCTGTTTGAGGCCTAGTTTATCCTTTTATTTCATTTCCGGCATTAACAATTTCACATTGCATAATATGAATATGTTCGTATGATTGACTGTTGGTTGTAATCATCCTTTTCAGCCTCATTTCATGTTTAACAAGTATGAACAGTTTCAAATATTGAAGGGGTAGGGTGATTCCTCCCGTAATTTCGGTAGCCAATCTTTCTAATTTGCTCATTCATACTTTGAATTGGCATTTTATAGTCTAGCTACGCAATGATGGTTTTCTAGCTGAACACATATCAATTGTGAATGTAATTTTGTCAATGTACTGTTATATCTAATATATACAACTTTTTTTTCTTCTGGAAAAAGAAAAGTTTAGCTCTCCTCTATGAGAGTAGCTGAAATGATCCGTAAACGATATATATGACTTTAAGCTTTGAGAATGGAGACCACTATTAATTAAGATGTATGGTCATCTGGTGAAACGACTGACGTTGCCCGATTCCATGCCTAGTTATGGCGGGCAACTGCACCGTCAACGGTACTATATCGTAACGCTGATCCACATTTACGTTTACGTTGATACTTTTGTATAAGGAACAATAGTTAAGACGTTGGAACATTCAGTAAACATGCGGTTAGGTTGAGGAGGTTTTTTATTTTTCATATTTTTTGGTAAAATTTGTGGACAAAGAAATGCTGGAATGACAAATTTAATTTTTAAATTCACGCAAATTTGTTAGAATGGTAAGTTTGATTTAAGTCCATACAATCTAATCAGCCCACCAATTTATATTCTTTCTAACTTATATCTATGTTATTTTTGTGAGCTATATAGATTATTATTTTCAACCTGATCTAGTTATTGGATGTTCTTAAAGTTTTTCTTATTGGAGGTTCTTAAAGTTTTTAAGCCATATATTTTTAATTAAATTGTCCATGTTTTAAAATTTTTTAAGAAATAAATTTTCAAGTAATTTTCCAAAATTAAGTAAATTTTCCAAAATAAAGAAATTAGAATGGTAAGTTTGAAACACAGTTTCAATGTCCCAAAATTTCAGCAGACAATGAAAAAACATGGAACAATTAAACTGTTTCCTTGTTTTCAACGACTCAGATTTTGACCTATTGATAAGATGTATTTTTTGAGGCAAGGAAACGTTTTAACAAAGAAAAATTATAGTTTTAACTTGGTGAGTCTAAACAATCAAGGTTCTCAAAGAATTTTTTAGTACTTTCCATCCATGTTTGGATTTGAAAATGCAACTTAAATAACTAAATATATGGGTATAATCAAATATCAATAAGCTAGGAAATGGTTTAATGAGAAAAAATTCAAGAGTTTTTCTAGACTCTCATTTTGGCTTCACCCTTTTTTTCCATCAATTATAAGGAGTCTCGAATAGCAAACTTTTGACTGAGTTCTTTTAATCATCATTTTGTTTCAGAAAATTTTTCATTAATGGGGACTAAACAATTTTGTTATAACGAATATTGATAAATTTATAAAATTATGATTGTTTAACTATGTTATAATGAATATTGATAAATTTATAAAATTATTATTGTTTAATTATAAGATAAATGGTTTATTCTAGTGAACGCAATCTCTTTTTAGTCAATCAACTTTCAGATAAATGGTTTACTGAAGGCAATACAATCATCTATAGTACTTTAAGAAAGTGTGTGTTAATAAATGGTTTACTCAAGCCAATACAATCATGTATTTTATCAAGCTACAACTTGAAACGGAAGGACCAACTCCCATGTATTTTCTGCAGTCTACAACCCATAAGAGGCTCCTACCTCAACCATCTCCAACTGGACATATTTCAAGTGACAAATTGATATGGAAGCTCCAACTCCCTTACACTACCATAAAAATAATTTTTTGATTTATCTGGATATCAACTTTGTTATCCTTCTTCTTCACTACTGCCTTTTTTGCCTTCATTTTGCTTCATATCAGCTCCTCATGTGCACATCATATCTATCAGCTCTCTTTGATTCTTTCGCTCTCTAACATTCTTATGCACACTGATATTACATCTCTTATACAGATATCTCATGACATTTTTCATTCTACAGGGAATACGAAGTGAATAGGCTTGTCTCTTGGGCTTCCACCCATTCGATTCCTTACACTTCAGTTCAGGTTATTACATCAAAAATAATCATTAAAAAACTCATTGGAATTTTTCCTATGCCTACAGAGACTTGTATTTGAATCAAATACAGTAAAAAATAATTAATTCATTTACATTTATAGTTACAACAAGTATATTTCACTCAGCCCTTTTAGCTCTTGGCTTGCTGTGCATTTTTCCTTTCTGCTATTGTCACTGTCTTTTCTGTTTTTGTTGTTATATCATAATAGTTCTTGCACAAACACCTTTTTCCTGACTCGACCCATCTGACACGTTTCCAACAGTGCCACCGTATCTCCTTTTTCCTAACCTTGCCTCTCCTCCTTGTGCTGGCAATGTTTAGCCTTCACCTTTGTCTCAACACCCGACTCTGCTTGGAGTGTTGTTGAGCTTGAATCGACTCATGGTGCCTGCCTCCTCATTTCCGCAACGTTTAGCTTACTCTCCCTTTCTCTCTCTGTCGAGTCACTTACCTGAGTCTACTACCCGTGTTTAGAATTTTGTTCTGTTATCAAGGTGTAACCATTGTTTATCGTTGCACGTAGTGCTGAGTTGTTTCACTCGAGTCTCCTGCCGCATTCATAATTTTCTTTACAAAGCACCGTAAGACCTGGACCTCAAAAATATTTCCATGGAAATTTGAATAAAATTGCATACGACATCCTTTATCCAATTTCGGCGTTTTTTCTATTTTACTTGTACTTCGTTTATATATTTCTCTTCCATTATTCGATGTGATTTCTCAAAGGGAAACCTTATACCTCCATATCTGAAATCCTTTATAATTTTTCTTTGAAACTACATCGCATCTTGTACTCTTATGGAATTTTGGAAATCTTATGTATTATATACTATAGACACCTTCCATTCTCCCGATGTGATTTCTTAAGGAAATAAACCTAACCCTGAACCTGAAATATATTAGAATTTACCTTTTAAAATGCATCACATCCTTTCTAATATTGCATTTCGTATTTCAGTGATTCAACCTTGTTCTTATGATCTTCACCCTTATGATCTTGTGACTTGCGATATGCGAATGGGTCCCACGCTGGACTTTAAACTCTTTAGTATTTAAACTTTGAGAGGTATTTCGTTTGGGCTCTTATCAAATTTTTCATTTATGCGATTCAACCTTGTTCTTATGATCTTCACCCTTTTAATCTTGCGATTTGCGATATGCGAATGGGTCCATCATCGGACTTTAAAATATTTTGTATTTAAACTCTAAGAGGTATCGCGTTCAGGCTCTTATCACATTTTTCATATACGAGATACAATGTGGTTCATGAGTGATATCCCCTCTGAGCTTGTGACCTACAATATGTGATTGGGTCCCATAGCAGGACCTCGAAACCTTTAGATTTTAGCTTTGAATCTTATCGCATCCAGGCTCTCGTTACTCTTCGCATTTCATCATTTTGACGTGGTACATAAACACTATCCCTTCTAAGCTTTTCAACTTGCGATATGCAGTAAAGGGTTCAGGTACCACTGGGGATGCCACCTCACTACCACATCATCATGCCACATCACCTTAGCGCGTCATCAAACTTTTGTTGTGATCTCTGGGGTTGGGGCCACGTCACCTACCACATCATCTTGCCACGTCATTGCCTACATCACCGCTACATCATCTAGCCATGTCACCATATCGTACTTTGCAGTTTTTGTGATTTTTGTGTTTCTGCAGTTATTCTGATCGTCCTTTCGCTTGCAATTGCGATAGGCGATTAAGTCGCTGAACACTGTTCCGCACATATTTCTTGTGTAAATTACCCAACTCGACCTGCTGAACTGCATGCGCCATCGTGCACTGTAAAAATCCCGACTCTACCTGACTTGTTCACGACTCGTTGCACTGTTCTGAATGTAAAAATACACTACTCGACCCTAAACTGCACACGCACTGTTCTAAATGCATTTCAGCTTGACTCGCTCCTATTTCTTCTCTGATCATTCTAATTCTGCTCCTTTCTACTCCTTTGCCTTAGATAATGATTCTAATGTTGCTCCTTGCCTTTTTGTTGCACATTGCTGCTCCTTGCCTCTTTTCTGCATAATACTACTCCTCTCTGCTCCTTTACCTTAGATAATGATTCTACTTCTGCTCCTTGCCTCTTTGATGCTCCTCTTCCTCTTTTCTTGTAACATACCCCGATAACCTATCAGGAAAAATGCATGGAGGTAGGATTTTTTTTCAACATCTACGAATGTGTAACCTTATAAATTACTTTATATATTTCTGAATTAACCATTTAAATACCCATCATCATCACTTAGAGAAATATTTAGCAAAAATTATAGTGAGTTACACAACCATTAATTGTCCTTGTTATAGCATATTAACTTAAATTTCCTGCTATAACTATGCATCGATCCCATGATCATTTTAATTCAATTAGTAGATCACCTAATTGATAATATCAACATCACATCATGAAAACGACACAATGAACAATCACATAAATACACATTGATATACCCTGGAAACCCTGTAGGGTGAAAATTAGCAAACATTTAATTTTATTGTTAAACGCTTGTGAGGGTTGTCACCCCTCACTCAACGGTTATAAAGGAGTCCATCCCTTGACCATTGTCATAAAAATTACATATAAAAATAATATTAAACGAAACATAACTAGCTATAAGCTATTATAATCATCATGACACCATTTACCCATGGATCCTCAATCTCAATCTTTGTTGTCGGGTTGTTTCTTTCAGTGGGTCATCCTGCAGTTGGAAATGCTAAACCTACATAGGCTAACAACTCTTTATCTTCCACAATGTTAAACTTAAAAAGTCATTTTCTCAAGCCATTCTTCTTTACTGTCATTGCTGTCACCAACACACTTGATATCATGATCATGTAACATATTAATAAACCAATAATAAATCTCTATTTGTGACACTTCAACAAATATCTGTATGCATGTATAAAACATAACAAAATTGACATGAAATGCTTTCTTTACATCATTTGACATGCATTAGTAATAAATAAATCACTATCAAGCATCATCTTTCTAACAACTGCTAACAAAATCTTGCATGCACTTTCATATTATTCCCAAAGGAAGGATAACCTACTATACTATATAATAATATTTTGCATGAAAATGCATAACAAGCTTTCAAGATAACTATCCCAACAAGAAATTTCCTTTTTGTCTACTCTTACATTTTTTTTCCAAAAGGATTAACACAATAGACTCTATACTTATGCACATGAATGCATGTTCTTTTCCAAAGACATCTTTTCCACACAAGAGCTATTCACATTGGCTATACTTATAACAATGCAAGCTTTATTTCAAACCAAGTTAACATACTAGTTCTAATTTTGTGTATGTAATAGCATAGAATTTTTATTCTTTCATGTAAAAGATATATTTCTTTCCAAAAGAAACTAAATAAATATTTCATGGAAAAATAAACACATTTCTTTTCCCGGGGTCAAACGCATACCACTTATTCTTCCATGCATTCAAAGGGAAATTTTCCTCTCATCCAAAAGATCTAATCCCAAAACTATAATTTTTCCATGCATCCAAGAATATATATGTTTCTCTAAATAATCTTACATAATAAAGCATGTGATTACTATTTTTCCTCTCTAAGAATATAATCCAATAATAAATACAAGGATATATTTTTCTCTTCTATTATTTTTGATGAGTTCTAACCCAATAATTGCTTCCTTTCATACGATTATATATATTTATTTTCCAAGGATTATAACACCCTAATTATTATTTTTCCAAAAGATAGATAACTCAATAGCTATTATGCATGAAATAGACAATATTTTCTTATCATTTCACATATTAGAGAGATTTGAAATATTTCCTCCAGAAATAACATGAATAACAAATCCTTCTCAAATAACATAACCATTTGTCTTTTACACAAAAGTTTTATGTGAGCTACCCCTCACATAAGTTATTTATATATTTTTACATGACTCAAACTCCTCATGCATGTAAAATCACATAATAATTTATAATAGATCAAATATACTAGATCTTATTCATGTGCACCTAAGCACATACTCTCTTCAAGAGTCCAATATTTCTCTTTAAAAATTTTAATGCATATACTTGGTAATTATATAAATTAATTCCTTGTAAATAATCATCAACATAATTATTATGTCTATATGTACATAAACAATTATTCTTATCTCATTGAAAAATGAAATGGAAGCACTATGTATCACTCCTCTTTTCCTATTTTAGTCATCCAATTTGGATGCTTATTGTGAACATATGGAAAAGAATTTCATAAAAAAAAAAGAGTTTTTTTCTTGGAACAGACATAATAAGAATAACCACTCTCATTTTTTTCATAGGTTTCATGGTTTTTAAGATTCGAATGAATCTTTGATGCCCATTGTTCCAAATTTAAATATTAAATAATTTCCTGTTTTTGTCATCAAATTTAAACACGGTTTCCAACCAAATGGAAATGATTTTTCGAAAACCCAAAGAGGTTTTTGTTTCTAATCAGTTCATTAAAAATAATCTCTCTCGGTTCTTACACAAGTGTTATGTTTTGGAATATTCAAATGAATCTTTGGAGCTCATTTTTCCGGATTTAAATAATAATTAATTTCTTGTTATTTTACATCCATTTAGGACACAGTTTTTGAGACATGGGAAATGAATTTTTAAAATATAAAAGAGGCTTTTGGTCATAAAATCATCTTTTACAAAAACCTATTTCACGTTTTTCCTATCTATTTCGGTTTTGTAGATACAAAGTCATACTTAGACCCTATTTTCTAATAACTTATGCAATTCATAGAATTATTTAGCCATGAAAATATTTTATCAATTCACAACACATGAATTAATCTCATAAGTCAATGAATAAGACACTTATTCCTCTATGAAAAAAATTGTATAGAGGTTTACTAAATAATTAATCTTAATTCTTTATCACATGGAATTTTTCTTGCAAAATAAATTCATTCATTATATCATCATGGCCCATATGCAAACAAAAGGATTTTCAAAGAATATGGTTACTTATCTCTTGATGCATGCTTGGAATACTCTCTTCCTCTTCCTTGGATCCATTCTCCATGTATTCTCCCATTGCCCTCTTCTATTTCTCTCATAGGCTTATAATCAATAGAATTAATAAAATGGAATAGCTTTTATAAATCATAAAAGCATTACAGTTTTTCCTAAATCATAAAAGCACTCTAGCTTTTCTAAATCATAAAAGAATTCCATAAAGCATCCATAAATTTATTTTTTCCTAAATCACAAAAGCAATCCATAAATATCTCATGCTATTATTTTTAGAGCTAGATTTGTTTTTTCCTTGTGAGAAAAATATCACTTATCCATACTTTTTCCAAATATATTAATCATTATTTCTAAAACTCATAAAATATACCAACTTGGAAATATAATTTATTTCCATAGAAGAATATAAATTCTTATAAATAAAATAATTAAGAAATAATTCTTCCAATATTCTTATAATCAACAATTACAAGAATATTCTTCATGTAATATCAATATAATAATAAATAATATTTAATTATTTAAGAAACCTCATTTTATGAGAGTTTTTACAGTGGCTTAAGCCAGGGATATTAAATTTTTGTTCCTCCACTTAACATTTTACTTCTTTGCCTTATTTATCATTTATACTCTAGCTGATCCTGATCTTCTTCTTTGTTCTCAATGATAATTTTGGTACTGCTCTTTTCTGTTCCTTTGCCATCAATGACAATATTTCCAACAATCTCCCCCTTTGGAATTGATGGCAACAATTCCTCCAGCAGTCTCCCCCTTTCATTCTGAGAAGTGTCTACCTTCCTCTGCTTTCTTTTACTCCCCCTTTGATATCAATGGAAAGGGGTTATAAATGTTTCCAGTGTAGATTCCATCATTTCCTTATTAGAGTTCTACATAAGAATTCTTCATTCTGTCCACATACCTGGCTGGGAATCCTGCTCCATTTGGTGTATAAGAATTATTGGGATAACACTTTGGGAATCATTGAACTTGTATGTATATACATAGTAAGCTGATACCATCCCAAAACACAAAATCCTTGCACTTGTATAATGTTGAAAGTGATGATAAGGACACTCCATAGAAAAAACTATACCAGACTTATATAATCATAAATTCATCATTGGAATAATATTAAAATACTGAGAATGATCCATATGATAGATAAATTTTACTCTAAATATACTTCAATCTATATTATGATATTCATCTGACATACATATATGTTGAGGAAGATTGTAGATCAAATATGTATTCTTCTATAATACACTTCTGCAGTACACATATATTCAAATTTGATAAATCCATTATATATTTTGCAGCCACGGTTCACCTTTACTACCAGATTACACAGTGATTTTGTTACAGATTCAAGGATGTCTTTGCACAGAACTTGGTTAAGAGGCCAACCGCTAATACTTCCTTTATAAGGGTTTCTCAAATTGACCCACATACCATTGTTACATAAATTTTAGGTGTAACACATGCCTAGGGAAAACTAATGGTTAAAGATTAATATATATGATCTATGCGGTATACACTTATGCCAAAAGTGTCTATGCATCCAAGGCCATGAGATAATATGATACCCATTGATAATGCAAGCAGTAATTTCACTTTCGATCACACAGAAAACCATAGTTACAATACCCTTCATGCTCTCAGCTATTTGCATTGAGCTCTCCACTGTTCTAAAAAATAATCAATAATATACAGAATATGATTATCTCATCATTAACCTTTTGTATGGCTGGAGATGCAGGATCAATCAATTGTTTTATCACAATGCGTTTCAAGAAGACATTTTCAATTTATTTAACCAGAGTCTCAAAGACAGGCTCTTCACAATTTTATCATTCATTTATCTGCTTACCTCCAAACAAAAACATGCCCAACTTCAACGCAAGCTCAACACATCAGTGATGCTTGGTCCAATACCAACGCTGCTCTAATAATAATGCTTGGGTGCTTCCTAGAGTAGCTCCTCTTGAAGTTCAATATAATAATCTTTCATTCATTTCTTTTGTTATGAAATGAATATACACAGCAAACTAATGCTATCACAACTCATGAGAATGCTGGAAGGCATGTCACCATAGAATGTTTTGCTATTTTGTCCCTTGTTGCTTGATGAAAGTGATATGTGCTAGACTTTTGATGAAGATGTAATCACTACAAGTCAAAAGCCCTTGATCATGATGTGAACAATGAGTTTAAACAGAGCTTACAATTTATAGTAATATTAGACAATACCTTTCGATCTGAAAGGCCCAATGACTTTAATACTGAATAGTTACTTATTTAAACATAAAACCCTCGAGGCTTGATACATTCCATGCATTGGAAAATATTACTATCAACTATACACTTTTATTTATGACACAACGGTGTATGTAGTTCAATGATCAACTCTTTGCAATGGTGAAATATCAATTATTCTTTCTTCTAAAGTAAGTTTGAGATGAATCAATAATAGACTGTTGACCTTCAAGAGTAAGATTAACACAACTAACCCATTATACTTCACATACTTCAATTGTTATATCACCATTTTCTTTGGGAAACATCTTCAATTTGGCTACTTGAAGTTTCATTAGACAGACTTCAACAAGCTTATGGATGACTTAAGAAAGAGGCCTTGAAAGTATATCTATATTGATTTGAAAAGGCGAACATTCATATCCAAGACTACGTGATTCTTCAACCCTCAATATAACACATCAAAAGACATAAGATAATGATGCTTTGACATTTTATTGACATTTCCATGCTTTGATAATGCATCTCAACATTATTCAGCATTTTCAACTAGAAGATACTTTTCACTAATTAGAGAAACTAGAATGCTTATAATACTTTTCACATATTATAATGCTAATAACGTTGGGACTACTTCCTTGATGTATTTTTTCCATACCACCACCATGACGCATACCATAATATTCTGATCTTGAGGACATGTATCATACCACTGCGCCAATAATAACTCTTGGGAAGGATATTTGTAATGATATAATGATAATAAAATTTTTCTTATTCATCCTTCTTAAAATAATTTTGTTTCATTATCAACACTTGCAGTGAGACACATAGTGTAATCATCCTCTTAGTTTCCAAGTTAATGACTAATGTTCCCCTTACCACCATGGTTGCTTACTCATTTCTCTTATTCCATAAATAGTTTGGCTATTGAATGCTTCGGGTGTCCTTCTTCCTCTATAGTTCTCTTCCAGAGGAATTTTCCTTTCCCTTCCTGAAATTTTAGATGTTCTTATTCCAAGTAGCGCTTCTTTGACAACTCTTATGGAGAGTTTTGATGAACTGATCTCCCCCTCAGATGTTGCTTCTTATCTATCACTGACTGGATATATATGTTTCTTCCTAGAGAAGCACCCCCTCAGGCTATGATGGATTCATTATGTTATTGAAGTAACAGGCTCCCCCTATTTCTTCTTCTTCCATACTTTGTTAGGCTTTTTGATAATATCTGCATCTCCTTTTGATTCATTGTTTGCTCTGATTTTATTGTGTTCCATCATATGTCTAGAGTCCTTTAATGTATATGGCAACCTACAATAATTTGCTTTGTGTCCAAGCTTGTGGCATACATAACGTCTTATTTTACCTAGGTACGTTTGAGCTGATGTATAACATATTTTTCTCCTTTTTGAACATAGTTTACATTCAACAAATTTATGTCCAAATTCATTGCATGAATAACAGTAGCCTTGGAAATGATTTATGTACCTGGTTAAATGTTGTCCTTTCCATTTTATTTCTTGAGGTAGTCTTCTCATTTACTACATATTTTGCTAGTTAAACTTGATTTTCTTTGTCTTACATTGAGCTGCTACATGTCCAAAGTCATTGCATGAATAACAGTAGCCACAAAAATGATTTTTGTACATGGTGAAAGATTGTCTTTTCCATTTTATTTCTTGAGGGGTTCTTCTCAGTTGCTGCATATTTTGCTGGTTGAATTTGATATGCCTTCTCTTACAATGTGCTGCAATATGTCCTAGTTTATGACAAGAGAAACATGTGATATTTTTCATACGAGGAAAGAAACTCCTTTGAGATCTTCCGAACTTGTTCAATACTTGAACAAGTTAATACCTTCGAAAGTGCCACATGCCTCTTAGTTGGAGTCAACCAGAGGATAAGTTAATACTTGGACCAGATGCATTACAAGAAATGGAAAGAACTGTGAAGAAAATTCAACAAAACATTAAGACAATAGAAGACATGCAAAAGAGCTATGCAAACAAAAATAGAATTCAAAGTGGATGTAATATCCCTAGTTTTCTATGATTTTAATTTTAAATTTGAATAAGTACAAAGGGGTAAAGTGGACCCCAATGGAAAACATTTATGGGGATTTATTTTATTATTTTAAATTAATAAAACAAAATGAAAAAATTATGTGTTCAATGACTAGATTGAGATTTGAGATCTAAAAACCCAATCCATGAGGATGGATAAGGTTGTAAGACTTTGCTAAACTTCCAAAAATCCTTGGAAGGAATAAATTAATATACTAAAATTAGATTTGGAGATAAATATCTAATTACCTCAATAAAGAGGAAATTATTGGGAAGAGGTGGACTAAAGATGGAAAAGTGAAAAAAATAGCTTTAAAAGTACCTTTGTAGAAGAAACAAAGGGAAAGCCTAGGAAAGCACGAATACAACATCCTCAATTAACTGGACATAGTTAAGAGAAAGAAGCTGGTGAAAACATGCTTAAATAAGCTGTTTCAGGATAGAAAAAGGTTTGTTTATCGCTGGAGCAAAGGATCTCTTCTCGGGGGTGAGCTATTGAGAAAGAGATTTGTGGTTGGGAGGTGTCACGTCTCCCAAACCCCCTTTTTAACTTTTTTAAATGGGATTAATAATGTCCATTATGCATCATGATTACTCCTCCTAAATTAACATCTTCTGTTTATACACACAGAAATTAAATTCTCCTTTAAAAGATAGCCATCTATATCTTTACATAGTTCTTATATTGGCTACTCAATTGATCTATCATCTCAACCCTCATTATTACCGCCATACTCATCTGCACACCCAACCACTTCTCCTCTACTGTCAATAGCTATATTTGCAATTACATAATTTACTGAACCATTAATCCATCTAACAGGGCATACTGCAACTTAACATACAATTCATACATTCCATAATGCACTATAACATTGCAATTTCATAATTTGCATAAAAGAATATAACATCAAAATTTTACAATTTGCATAAAGGAATATAACAGCCCAATTTCATAAAACAGGGATACATTTAACACAGACTTACAGATATCTCCAAATGTATGCATGCACCCTTTACCATGACCAGTCCTCCCAACCTTAGAATCCTCTTTATCTCCCAGGATTCACCCCCGAGCAGAGATCACCTCCCAGCACAGATCAACCCCTAATCTGTCTAGGATCAGCTTATTTAAGCTCATACCCCAAAGCATGTTTCTAATTCTGCGTCCAGAATAGCAGGATGCTTTCTTTCCTGTTTAGCCTAGGCTTTCCCCTCTTGGGATTCCTTAAAGCTGCTTTAAGCTTTTCCTCAGCTTTTCCAGCTTTTCTCACCTCTTCCCAACTACTCCTCTTCATTGGGGAAATTTAGATTTCTCCTTACATCTAAATAAATTTCTTTCAAGGATTTTTGAAAGCTTTTTGGGGATTTGTTGCCTTATCCATCCTCATGGATTTTTGGCAAGTGATCTCAATTCTCTTTTTGGTCATGGTGCATACATAATATTTTTTTTTTTTTTTTTCATAATTACAAAATTAACCACATCCACACAATAATCATCCACTGGGGTCCACTCCCCTTTGTATTTATGTTCAAATGTCTCATTTGAAAGGCATAGAACTTGGGGGTGTTACATATTCCCCCTCTGAAAAATAAACACCATCCTCGGTGTTGACAACTATCTACTAGTTGATTTTGAACATAATTATGAATGCTTTTCCATCATTTGAGCTTCTCTGTGCCATGTGGCGTTTTTAGCAGTAAAGTGATCCACTGCACCTTTACCCGAGCTACTGTTCACTTCCGCCATTCCATTTCTTCTCGCTTTCATCCTTGAAGCGACTCTGGAAGGAAATTCCTCTTCTGGTTCCACCTGGACCACAATTTAAATCACTCATGTGAGAAGCATCATGTATTATAACATTTCCTTCCCAACAAGGAGACATGAAATATATCAGGAAATTTAATAAGCAATGGTAGGGCTAATGTATAAGCCATTAGTTTCCAGCAGAGTACTCTCCTTTCCCCACTATATTTACTGATGCCTTAGGCAGTTGGTTTTCCTCCTACTTCTTTGCAAGAAGTCTGTATGGAAGATCCGTCATTCTGGTTTCTCTGTCCACAATCCATACCAATGTAAGTAATATCAGGTACATATAATTGATAATTCACAACATCATTCTGCATTTCAATAACTTAAGACATTCAGTTATTAATCAAACCGTTCAGATTCATAATAGTTTAGTGCACTTTTAGTACACTACTTATCCTTTCTGGTTTTTCAGTGAGATTCTTTCCTCACGCAACTTGGTTCAACCCAGCTCTTCTGGATTTTCTAGGTGCTTTATCTTCACCTTTTTCCTCTTCGTTTCCAGAGTGCCCAATTTCTTGTTACACACTTGTCTAAACAATTTCTCAATTTTTTTCATTAGTACACATAAATGAGAGAAAACAATTGGATCATATGCATGGTTATGCTTACCCTTGCCCATTTTATAGTTGTACTTCTAGTATCTTTTCATTGTTTCTTTTGTTAATTCCTTAATTTAATTAGAAATCAACTAGATTCATTAATAATCTCTACCATTCCATGCTTACCTCTCACATGAACTGGTATCCACTAGTTCAAAACTTAAGTGAACAATTTTGGAACTGATGGGTTTTCCCCACCCAAGTCCAAAATACAGCTCATCCTTTTTTCTTGGTTGTAGCTGTATGATTTCACATCATTTCTCTGTCTTTGAATTTAAGACTCAAGAAATTTAACTTTAATAAAATTTGCACCAAAAAATTTTATAGTGAGAATTCATGTTTCCTTTTCTAGTGTTAAATGTAATTTCTATATTTCATCACATTTACAATATCAATACTTGTTAATGCCAAAAATGAATTTGACACAGTTTCCCCTTTTTCACAGACTCATCAGCTTAAAATGGGAAAGATTTCATAAATCATAAAAGTATTTCAACTTTTTCCTGGGTCATAAAAGAATTCCTTCTTTTCTATTGCATAAAAGCATTCTATTTTTTTTCTAACAAAAGCAACCCATAAATCTTTCATGCTTTCTAACAAAAGCAACCCATAAATATATCAATTTGGAAATATACTTTATTTCCACGAAAGAATATAAATTATTATAAATAAATAATTAGGAAGTCATTCTTCCACTATTACAAGAATATTCTTCCTTAAGTAAGTCATCAGGAAATTTTCAATTTATCCCTTTATTCATTCATGCCTAACTCAATGTAATGGTTCCACAATTTCTAAATCAACCATTTAATTGCAATTAAAAATTGTACTTCAATCTTCTTTTCTTTTATAGCAGTGTACAGGCCTTATTTATAGGATACAATTTCCACTTACTCATATACTACTTGCATCTCAAACATTGGGCAATATACCTCTCATGAGCATGTATATATATATCCACTAGGTTTGTATATATCATATATATTTCCAACCCTTATTGTATAAGTAATCATGATATATGTATGATATATATATAGCCTTAGCAATATTAATTTGATTAACATATGAATATATATATATATCCCTATATTTATATATTTTCATATATAAGTTCAAGCCTTTTTTGAAAGTGTTACCATATATATACCAAATTTAAAATAATCTCTTTTATTGATCTTCTACTAGCAACTTTTCCAAATTTTGTTAATTTCCATAGGATAGATTTTCATTCTCAAAGTTTCCCCCATGCACTTATTGAATTCACTAAAGTGGAATCAAAGTAAAGTGCCACTTTACCAATCCTATGCATATATATATATATATATATATATATATATATTTCTATATAGGTATATATATCCAATCTCATACCCATAGAAGTCTAAAATGCCTCTTTCTTAACTTCCACGTATATGTCATGGTTTTATCTATGCACATATACATATAATTATTCATATATATGTAGGCCTATACCATTGGACTACTAACACTTTTAAAGTGCGATTTATACCACCTCCTCCTATATATTAAGGTGTATATATTTATATATATCTACATGCATCAATATATACTATTCTCCCATAACAATTATAAAGTACAACTTTTATTCTACATCTTAGACGTTTGTATGCCGCGCTTAACATCCATAAGTTCAATTCCTTTCTAGGCGGTAACCATATGTACTGTGTACATATATTCACATATCCCACATAAATATATCATTATAATACATACACCTCTAAATCCTTATAACACATACGTACATATGTAAGTATGAAGTCCATGGATGATTGTTAATTAATTGACAAATTACATTAAGATGGCCTACCCCAAGAGTAGCCTTTGTCTAAAAAAAAAAGGGCATACTTTATGCGTAACATTTATATATATCTATTTGTATAAAGGTCACATATATCGATTTACCCACTATACTTCCTACCTATGTATATGTGTCAGCATACCTATATATCTATATATATCTCGAGGGAGTATTGTTAATATCACCTTATGTATATAATACTAGGTATTCCTATCGCATTTCGACCTTTAATTATATACATAATGTGTGAACGTTAACACTTGCAATGTCCTTTATCCAATCAGCTCACGGTTTTTTTTTTTTTGAGTACCATCACCTATCCTTTTAATTCGTGTTCAATTTGACTTGCACGCCTAAACATGCATTATTCTATCCTGATTGGTAATTCGATTTTCTCTACAACCTCGGTTTGAATGTAAAATTTTAATACGCGTTAATATAAAGACATATGTTTAGTTGATGCCGGCAAGCCGTCCGCTCTTCAGGGTTGAGGAAAATTCAAAGGTTGTCGTGAAATTTCGCCACGACATAAACAGCAATTTTCCTAGAATAATTTTGACAGAATTTTACTGAAAGCAGTGGTATTAACGCCTTATGGAGACGTGGTGGCACGATTAAATATTATTATTGTCATCACGAGACTAACACAGCCGGCGTTCTGTCTCATCAGATACCAGATCTGTCACGACTTGGCTTAGGTTACCTAGGTCTAGATCGTGGCAAAATGCTCGTCGATGCGCCACTCTGCCCAATTCCCCGGACCGTGCCAGGATATCATCTCTGATCGACACGTCGCGGGCTCCTTGGTAAAATACATTAGATGTATAGTTTATATTTTTGTGTACGCCTCTGGTTTCTACGCGGAACTTATGCGGATCACGCTATTCGGATTTTTGTTACAGGTGTTGCACTAAGCATTGGGGCGAGAAGTTTAGCCCGAGGCAGGGTACACCATCCCTTGTCCTTGCAGACTCGACAGATGGACTTGAAGAGACCATTCCAGCGGCTCCAGGCCTGGGAACGCCTCGATTCCATTATGACAGTTGTTGGTGCAAGGAGATTTCGCTATCTCCAGTACAGGACCTCGTCTCAGGTGATTATGACTAAATACAGTATTCCTGATACGTTATATTCATTCCTTCCCCTTCGTGGTTTTGCTGCAGCGCTTAAACAGTCGTTTAGGGTATTCGTTTCGTATGCGAATTCCCTATTTCCCCCACGGTGCTTATTGTTTTATTATTGGTTTTCTTTTTCCAGGTCGAGTGCGCAGAGGCTGTAGCATACGAGGTTATCCGAGACGGAGTGTTAGTCGGCATCTATCGGCCGTGCTCGGATCACTCTCTGTTCTCGGTCTCATTCGTATGCTTCCTGCAACCTACCATCTCAGTAGCTTTTATATCCTGCAACGGACCCTGTTTGACCCTCTGCAGGGGAAGAAAAATCTGTTCTCATCCCTCTGTGGAGCCTCAGCAAATTTGGGGCGATGGTTCAGATAAATCGACCCCAGTTGAATTTCTGCTATCGACTGATACGGGGTTGATTTTAATGTATATCTTTCTACTTTCGACCCGCCCGAGATTTAAAGAAACTCCATAATCGCTCACCGTTACTTCTCTTACTAATATAGAAGCATATAGTGAAACGAGAGTCGAAAGATTAAGTTCGATCTCTCGACGCCGGATGGTTTAATTGTGATTCCTCATATAAATGTTTATTTATCAGTTTCATTTATGTTTAACCCTACGGTATCAATGCGTCAGGGTTTTTGATTGATATATATATATAATCTGTTGTTTTATTTATTATTCTGAACAGGGTTTACTCCAACCACTATACCACGGCGCGCGCATAGTTTTTCTATCTGGTTGCCAGTTCATGCCGTAGGTTATTATGCTGCGATCTGGATGAATCTATATATATATATATATATTTCCTAACAGTGTTTTTCATTATCTGGAACATCGGCACTACTCTTACATCATTTAATTGCCATTATACGTACTGGTATATGACCCTATATAGGCGCTGTTAACAAGCATGGTAAAATTCATAACGGTTTTGATTTTATTGTTTTTGGACCGCATAGCGGCACATAGAAGTATATGTTTGAAAATAGGTCAAAATCGAGTTTTAACTGTGCATCGATTTGTGGCCATTCGAGGCCTATGTACATATAGGTATATCTTCGGCGTATTAACTCCCCTTTTTTTCATGCCTATCTATATGAGTCGATAGTTATTATGTCATATAATTCCTTTATAGCTTTAGTTGGTGACTAAAAATGCTTAATCAGGAGTTTTAGATAGATTTAAAATCAGAATATGCCCTACACTTACTATGCAGGGTATACTTTTCTAGGAAATAGACTTTCTTTTCAAGCTATGACATATTAACATGTCATAGAATACATTTTTGCTTTTCTAGCACCATTATAATTGTTAGGATGGTAATATATGCAGGCTATAAAGGTTGTATGCTTAATACCATTTGTCACTTCAGATTATGCTTAATACCAACAAGCTGATGTACCAGATTTGCCGCCTCACCAGATTGGCCGTCGACTTCACAGGTTGCAAACAAGCTGACCGCCTCACCAGATTTGTCACGAATCTGGTTCGCTTCTGCCATCAACTTATGCAGAGATCATGCCAGTGGTACCTTCGGCATTCTTTTTGCACGCTGACGTGCACAATGCTAGTTATATACTCATATAAACCATAAGGTCGATCGAAAGATTCGTCCATCTCTCGGCGCCGTCAAGGTTGTTTATTGGTGCTTTTATTTTCAAACCATTATTGTCATCGTGACTCCGCTGTTTGATTTCTTGTATATATACCATAGTTTAAGAGTGGGTATAAAGATCAAATGCGCCTCCACTTGTTTTAATGCTAATTCCCTTTGATAGCTACACGTTTGGTGTTAGACTTATATAGGTGTTTGATTATGTTTAAATGAAGATGCATTATACTTTGCAAGGTAGTATAGTATATCTACCTATGTCGTATTTGCCAATAATGCTCTTTAACAATCGTTTTCCACTTTATTTCCATATCTACACATAGTTTCCACTTTATTTCTATATTTACACCTACTTTTTAACAATCGTTTCCACTTTATTCACATACTTTTTAACAATCATTTCCACTTTATTTCCATATGTACACCTACTTTTTAACAATAAGTTTATGATATAGTATGTGTAGGGTGAAAGTTTATCGCGCGGCTTTTATTCTTTCTTGGAGAGGGAACTACATATCCTCGTACAGTTTTATTAGAGATTTTTCACCATAGTTTCAAAACTTCTACTAGGTTAAATGAGTTAAAGTTGCAATGCCTATAGAGTTTCAATATGCAGCACTACGTTCGTCTCTCTTTCCGCGGTTGCCCCCTGGTTACACATTTGGGGACCCCTCGTAACACGGTTGTTCTTAACACGGTTACTGTTCCTCTGCGCAGGGGTTGAGTTACCAATCGTTCATCTCCGGACTTATTTGTAGAATTGTGATACTACTTAAGTATTATGGCACAAACTGGTTTACCTCTGCGCTTATTAGAGTTTAGGGTTTTCGAATGCTATTGATTTAAATTAATTCCATGTAGTCGAAAAAATTGATTTTTCTGTTGACTAACTAATGTTCCGACACTCATTACACCCGGTGAGATGTCGTTTTATTTTCATTTACTTGCTGTAACGTAAGGCTCGTAAGCGCTAGAGTTAAGTAGATTTAATAGTAGAGATACTTTAATTGCAACCCCCTATCATTATCGTGCCCTTATATTGGGGTTACGGGTTCGTTTTGGATTTTTCTTATACATCATAGTTTAAAAGTACATATAGAAGTAAAATGAGCATTCAATTGTTTTAACACTACTTCACCTTCATATATATTTTTGATATTAGGATTATATAAGGATTCGAATGCACTTATATGAGGGTGTCTAGCTCTACAAGAGATCATTGGGTATGGAAATGGATTTCCAAACCTAAAATAAAAATAGATCTATTATATTTATTTATTTTTTGATGGTGCAATGAGCATACAACATACAATCTAGAGTTCTTACTCAAAGTCTCTATTTTTCTTTGTGAAATATACCTTTATGTAGTCCATCATGCTTGGCTAGAGAATCTTAATTATCCACTCACTCCTTTACCATGATAATTAATTTCTATGCTACAGTTTTGTCACTAAGTAATATATAGTTTAGACATGGAATCCACACCCATATAATTGATAGTATGCTCATCTAGAATATAAGTTACTTTTCTTATTTTGAATAATATTAAAATCATTAGAATGCTCATACATACAGTCTATAAAAGTTATAAGAGGGAGAATTCCCATGGTTGTAATTTAAAACTGGTATCTTACTTTCTATCTAGCTGCAACTGTATATATTTTCAGTGCTACCACAATATGTATATATTTTCAGTGCTACCAAAATATGTATATATTTTCAGTGCTATTGGGGTGTGTGAGCACATATCTTGCCCAATTTTTGAACTTTGGGTTCCGATACCATTTGTCACGTCTCCCAAACCCCCTTTTTAACTTTTTTAAATGGGATTAATAATGTCCATTATACCTCATGATTACTCCTCCTAAATTAACATCTTCTGTTTATACACACAGAAATTAAATTCTCCTTTAAAAGATAGCCATCTATATCTTTACATAGTTCTTATATTGGCTACTCAATTGATCTATCATCTCAACCCTCATTATTACCATGTACTCATCTGTACACCCAACCACTTCTCTCTACTGTCAATAGCTATATTTGCAATTACATAATTTACTGAACCATTAATCCATCTAACAGGGCATGCTGCAACTTAACATACAATTCCTACATTCCATAATGCACTATAACTTTGAAATTTCATAATTTGCATAAAGGAATATAACATCAAAATTTTACAAATTTCATAAAGGAATATGACAGCACAATTTCATAAAACAGGGATACATTTAACACAGACTTACAGATATCTCCAAATGTATGCATGCACCCTTTACCATGACCAGTCCTCCCAACCTTATAATCCTCTTTATCTCCCAGGATTCACCCCCGAGCAGAGATCACCTCCCAGCCCAGATCAACCACTAATCTGTCTAGGATCAGCTTATTTAAGCTCATACCCCAAAGCATGTTTCTAATTCTGCGTCCAGAATAGCAGGATGCTTTCTTTCCCGTTTAGCCTAGGCTTCCCCTCTTGGGGTTCCTTAAAGCTGCTTTAAGCTTTTCCTCAGCTTTTCCAGCTTTTCTCACCTCTTCCCAACTACTCCTCTTCATTGGGGAAATTTAGATTTCTCCTTAAATCTAAATAAATTTATTTCAAGGATTTTTGAAAGCTTTTTGGGGATTTGTTGCCTTATCCATCCTCATGGATTTTTGGCAAGTGATCTCAATTCTCTTTTTGGTCATGGTGCATACATAATATTTTTTTTTTTTTTTTTCATAATTACAAAATTAACCACATCCACACAATAATCATCCACTGGGGTCCACTCCCCTTTGGATTTATGTTCAAATGTCTCATTTGAAAGGCATAGAACTTGGGGGTGTTACATGAGGCAACTAGTCAGACCTAAGTGATATGCACATTAAATTGGAAATGTTTTTTACTCAAATTTTAACATGGTGAGGAGTTAAGGATAGTCATAAAATATTCATGTTAAGGTGATTTGTTAAGTTAAATTCTGTGTATAAATATTTGAGAATTTATGAATTATAGTTATATGTGAATGATCTATACATTTAACAGAACTCACTAAGTGAAATCTGCATGGTTTTATAGACATATTCTCTAGAGGACCAACTCTCAAAATGTCTAAAACCTAGTGAGGGGTTTAGATCTGAGGTTAGGTACCTCATAGAGAATTTACTTTCTCTATTTTAAGTGGTTCAGAATTCTACTGATAAACTCTTTGGATTATCAAGAAAAAAACTCCACAAACGAAATTAAGATATATATATATATATATATATATATATATATATATATATATATATATATAGTTACATTACAGCTATCGATAGGTCTACCTTACATTTAAGCATTCCTATTTTAGTTATAGAAACATTAATTCATAACTGATAATAAGATAGATAGGTATATCTCGGAAATGTATATTTATACTGAAGCAGAGATTTGAAATAGTGGTATGCAGAGAAAACATTCTCGTATTGTAAGCATACATGAATATCTATGCGTAATATAGGAAAGATAATGTATAGGTTGTAAAGTATGGAAATTAGATAAATTTCTATCCGTGAAGTATTAGATAAGAACAAATATATGTACTTATTTAAAATGCATGATGATAGTTATACTGTAGTTAAGACAACTTCTACGAAAATAAATACTAGTAGGAAAGCACAATATCTAAGTTCAATACCGAACTTAGATACTGTTATTTGAAAAAATTCCTTTTTAGAAATAATATAATGATACTATTATATTAAAATACATTCAAAGATATGTACTATAGAGTTCAATAGTTTGATATAGAAAATAGTTTCGTTGAATATTGCATGTAATTTATACCAGATAATTTTTCTCATTTCATGCAACCGTATATTAGACTAAGAAATAACCTTCAAGATAAGGAAGTATAACTATGAAATGGGAGAAATATTCCCCTATTAAAATAATTATATAATTAAAAGAATTGAGTTCATGGGTTACAAACCGAGAAATATTCTATATATAATACATAACACAAATTGTAACATACTATATTATCGATAAGTGGATCTAGGAATTGTGTATTGTACATGGAAGTGGGAGTAATTATATTGACAATCTGCCAACTTAATAGAATATATATATCTATCAAGACATAATAGTTGCAGGAAAACAATGAGTATTTCCATATCTATTACAAAGAATTATTTTCAACATAAACCTCTTCAAGATTTAATAAAGTTAAGGTTGAAACTGACAAAAAAAATCAACATATAGAAATTTATGAGTGTCTAAATATAGTTCATATAATGGAAAATGTTCAAAAAAATTAGAGTAGAGTTTATGAATTGTCTACGAAATAATTACACAACGAAACTATGAATATTACACTTGAGGGAATTTAACCCTTTCTTATGAAACATAAATGAATCTAGAGAAGGGTACTCATAAGAGCATACAAGAAACACATCGTTTCGATAAACCAACCTGTCTAGAAGCGAGGTCACAAAGTAAAGATGCTAGACAAGAAAATCGAAGTGAGAAGGAGATTTCAGCATTTGAGTTCTCATTCTACTTACCTGCACAATAACAAATCCAATATTAAATACCTTTAAATATTTCTTAAATATATAATTAAAGGGAAACTGGAATAGTAATTACAAACAGAAATAATGTCCATTACCTTTTTGGGATTTGGATTCATACAAAAAAAAACCCGTGTTCCATAAACAAAATTGAAAATTGGTTTAGTATTACAGATGGAATGAATAAGTATCCACAACAAAGTGATTAGGATAGGACCATAAATTGAAACAAGTTACAGAAACAAATATAAATGTAACGAAGATCAACTGTACATTTATGTAATTCTGGTTCAAAAGGTAAATGCTGGAGAAATCAGTAATGAGGGTTACTTACAAAAACATATATAAAAAGAAAAGGGTTGTAAGCTTTAAGCACGGTGGCTAAATAGTTGGAGACGCGGTGCCATAACACTAGTTTGGAACTGGATTGAATTACCTTTAGAATACATACAGAAAAATTAATAATGGGCATTCACAAAAAAAAATACATGTCACATCCATAAACGAAGAACATAGGCTATTCATTACATACTGGTTCGAGGTTTCTTCGCAGAATAGAGAAAAAGTTAACATGTGAGTGTTAAGAAAATAACTTACCCAATACACAGAAATTGTCATAACTCAATTGCGAATTGAATGGTGTGATTTTGGATATAAACCAAAAACAAAAACGTAAGTAAAATACCAATATAACTTGTAGAAACTTTTATAGTGAAAAAAACACAACGAGTCTAAAGGAAAGGAGCACATTGAATGAAGAACATATAACATTAACCTGTTGGGGGTTTGGGTAGAATTGAGTTCGACATGCCAAAATATTTAAGTATTCCACCAGCGAAAGATGTGTAGGCTCTATACAAAGCAGAGACAGGTTGTATAGCACAGCAAGACTTGTGAGTGCAAATGAGAACACGGTAACAGTTAATAGAAGTAATTATACCATGAAAAACCCTAAAACCAAACTCCATTTAGCTGTCCAAGTGGCATAGGATCTGGGGTTATCCCTTAGATTGCTACATTGAGATTCGGCTAGGACAAATCCATGTGAACTAAGGTCGAGTTAATGAGATTGTAGTCCAAGTCTTGATAGGACAGAGGGAATCATAATTTAACTGGAATCGACCTAATGAATAAATGAAAATAGGTGGCATACTATATGGTGAGATTTAAATATTATAAAGTCGGACAACTGCATTAAAGGGTAGGACGACCGACAGCTGAATAAAATCACATCAAAATCAAGTCTTAAAATCTGTTCCAATAGATGGATACCATGGTTCCTAAGTACTGTTATTCCACGTAAGTGAGTTTGATTTTTAGTGGAACCATGGATTTAAAACCATACGTGATTATTCCCACATCAATCAAGTAAATCATGTAGGATGTATATGAAAATAAACCTTATATGAGTAAAGGGAAAGTTGATGCATTTATATTAAGGGTTTTAGATGGAAGCCAAAAACGTAAGTATTACTAATAATCAAAGTTAAACTCACTCAATCGTTCAAGAATATGGATAGAGACATGAAATTTTGAGGAGAGAGGATGCATAAAAGTTACATCCCCTTATTTAAATGTTGTTAGGATTGACATGTTTTCTTAGGTCTAGGAATAAAAAAATAAAGCGAAACTTGTATGTGAGAATAGATATACCTATACCAGCCTAAGTATAACATTAGTGGTGAAATATCTATATAGGTCAATTGTGCTCACAATTAGAAGAAGAGTGGATCTATAATATGGAATGGGTCTATAACGTATTTATATAATCTTAATAAGCAACAAAAATAATATTCACAAATAGAGTACGGTTGTACGGGAAAATAAGTTACTAGCTTGTCGGAAGGCGACAAACACTTAACGATACTAGTAATGGAATAGTCTCTTAACACAACAAAGAAAAATGTTATTAAAAATATATATATATATATATTGTTTGTGAAATTAGAGGTGTTACAAATGGTATCAAAGCCCAAGTTTAAACACAGGGTAAAGTATGTGTTCACACCAGAAAAAAAATATTACTGTAAAATTTTATTGAATTTAAATTTCGCTAATGTTTAATTTCATGTATAGTGAAACAGTGCTGAAGTATACAACTGTGAACTATGAGTGAAGGGAATGAGCTGTATGTGGATCTGGGTGGTGGATAAAACACGCTAGATCCAAATGCTCATTTGACGGTTATGTTGCATCAGATGCAAAGAGAAATGACGTAGTTTTAAAGCCGCAATGAGAGGCTATCTTTAGCCATTGAATAGCAAGACAAATTAATAAGAGAATTGAACTCTCAGAATAGCCAAGAGAGTGAAGATTCCAGAAGGAAGAGAAAGGGAAGGGTAAATCATTCAGAAGATTCTGAGGAAGATGATGCATCTAGACAACAGTCTAGGAGGAAGAAGGAATTACAGGGTGAATTTCAGAAAATAAAACCTCCCTCCTATGATTGAGAGAAGGAGGAAGATGCTGAAGCATGGCTTCTGAATATGATAAAGTACATTCAAGTTTATGAATATGAAAGTAACTTGAGAGCTAGGTTGGCTATATATCAGTTGCAAGGTAAGGCTACATTGTGGTGGGAAGAAACAAAGATGTTCCATGTCATTGATGAGAAAATTGTTACTTGGGAGGATATCTAAGTAAAGTTCAAAAATAGATACCTGAATGAATTTTATATGATGATAAGGCCAAAGAATTTCATGAACTCAGATTGGGACAACTTACAATTGAAGAGTTTGTAACCAAATTCACCAATTTGTTATGCTATGTACCCTACATAAGAGAGGAGAAGGAAAAAGTACAACGTTTCGTAAATTTTCTACCTACTATATATAAGGAAAAGATAGAGTTTGACAACCTCAAGACCATGGATGAGGCAGTGCGCAAAGCAAGGCTGTGTTACCAGCAATTTAAGGGGAAAAGTGAATAAGCAAAGAATTGGAAAAACAATGAGAAGGGTGACTCCAGTGGAAATAAAAAAAACCAACATATCTAAAGAACTTTGGGAGAAACCACCAAAGAAATAATTTTAGCAAAACGGGAGAAAATCAAACTACTCAATCACAAACAGGATCCAAACAAATGAATGGAAACAATAAAAAAGAGGGGACTATTAAAATGAGAGAACCTTTAAAGTGTTGGGGTTGTGGAGAACCTCATTTATTGAGGGACTGTCCACACAGAAACATTTAGACCATACAAGTACTTAGAGAAGCAACGAATGTTAATGGAGTGGCGAGAAACATCCCCAAAATCAGTGCTTTTCTGGAAGATCATCAAGCAGAACACCAGTCCACTATGGTTGAAGTAGAAGGTATGATTGTTGACCAACTTGTTTCTGTCTTAATAGATCCAGACGCATCTTCAAGTTACATCAGTCCTCAAATGGTAGAAAAATGTAAATTAAAGTCAGAAAATTTTCAGCAGTCATGGTTAGTTCAATTGGCCACTGGTACAAAAAGGAAAGTGACTCATAAATTAACCTAAATAGCCATAAATGTGAATGGCTACCAAAGATAATTAAATCTAAATATTCTGCCTTTAGGGTCTTATGATGTACTGGTAGGAGTAGACTGGTTAGAGAAGCATAAAGCTATGTTAAAATGCTTAGACAAGACAATTCATATTTTAGAGTTTCTGGTGTTGTTTGTGAAAAATAAAGATGACACTTTTTGAATGTGTATTGACTATCATCAATTAAACAAGATGACAATCAAAAACCAATATCCTTTACGTAGGATAGATGACCTCTTTGACCAATTTAGAGAGGAACCGTTTTTTCAAAAATTGATTTAAGGACAGTCTACTACCAATTAAGAATTAAGGATGAAGATATATGAAAAAATGATTTTAGAACTAGGTATGGACACTATGAATTTGTGGTCCTATGGTTTGGGTTGAATAATTCCCCTGCTACTTTTATGTGCTTGATGAATAGTGTCTTAAACAAATACTTGGACAAGTCCGTATGAGTATTTATTGATGACATTCTGATTTACTTTAAGAATGAAGTTGAGCATAAGGAACACCTTAGAATGGTTTTACAAACACTCAAGGAAAACAAATTGTATGCTAAGTTTAGCAAATGTGAATTTTCCAAAGATAAAATTCAATATCTGGGTCATATAATTTCAGAAAAAGGGTTGCTAGTAGACCCAGAAAAGATAAAGAAATAAAAGAGTGGCTTGTACCTACTAATGTGTCTTCTGTAAGATCCTTCATGGGAATTGCAGGATACTATAGGAGGCTTGTGGAGATATTTTTAGCCTTATCTTACCCTATTACATTCCTAATGTAGATTCCTTAAAGAAAGAGATTCTGGATGAGTACCATAAAAGACCCTATGCTGGACATCCTAGATACCAAAAATTACTCTCAGCTTTGAGAAAGAACCTGTTTTGGCATAGTATGAAAAAAGATGTGGAAAATTACTTGGCTAGATGTATGGAATGTCATCAAGTAAAGGTTGAACATCAAAATCCAGCTGGGTCGTTGAATCCTTTACCCATTCCAGAATGGAAGTGGGGGACTGTTTCCATGGATTTTATTACTAGTTCACCAAGGACCAAATATCAACATGACTCTATCATGGTTGTAGTTGATACTTTGACTAAAACTGCTCACTTTATACCTATACAATCTACCTTTGGTACAACCCAAGTACCAAATTTATTTATTAAGGAGATTGTAAAATTGCATGGTATTCCTAAAATGATCATTTCAGATAGAGATGCAAAGTTCACTGCAGCATTTTGGAGGAGTTTTTTTTAGAGACATGGGTACCAAATTAAATTTTAGTACTGCATACCATCCCCAAAGTGATGGTAAAACCGAAAGAAGAAACTGGATTTTAGAGGATATGTTAAGAATGTATGTCATGGATAGGCCAAAAAAATGGGAAGACTATCTACACTTAGCAGAGTTTGCCTACAACAATAGCTACCAAGTTTCCATAAATATAAGCCCTTTTGAAGCACTTTATGGTAGAAAGTGCCATGCCCCTCTAAGTTGAAGTCAACCTGAAGATAAAATAAACTTGGACATGAAGCCTTACAGGAAATGGAGAGAGTTGTGAAGAAAATTCAGCAAAAAATTAAAACAGCATAAGACAGGAAGAAAATTTATGCAGATAAAGAGATAATTCACAAAGAATTCAGTGTGGGTGAGCATGTGTATCTAAGGATTAAGCCTAAGAAAAGTACTTTACACACTGGAAGCTATGCAAAACTAGCTCCACGATACTGTGGACCTTTTGAAGTGTTGGAAAGAGTTGGACCAGTTGCATATAAGCTCACTTTTCCCATTCACATTAAGGTTCATGATGCATTTCAGGTTTTGTTATTAAAAAAATATGTGCATGATCCTACTCATTTTATTTATTGGAATGTGATACATGTGGAACCAGAAGGGGAATTCCTTCCAGAGCCACTTCAAATCTTGGCACAGGAAGAAATTGAGCTCTATAATAGGATAGTGGCCAGGGTGAAAGTGAAATGGTGGTACTTTGAACCCAAAGAGGCTACTTGGGAGCGAGAGGCTGATACGATGAAAAAATATCCATCATTGTTTACACAGTGATTTTTCCATTTATTTTATTAATACCGAGGACGATGTATGTTTTTAGAGGGGAAATATGTAATATCCCCAATTTTCTATGCTTTTAATTTAACATTTGAACAAGTCCAAAGGGGTAAAGTGGGCCCCAATGGAAAAAATTTATGTGGATTTATTTTATTATTTTAAATTAATAAAATAAAATGGAAAAATTATGTGTGCAATGTTTAGATTGAGATTAGAGATCTGAATACCCAATCCAAGAGGATGGATAAGGTTGTAAGACTTTCCCAAACTTCTAGAAATCCTTGGAAGGAATAAAATAAGATACTAAAATTAGATTTGGAGATAAATATCTAATTACCTCAATAAAGAGGAAATTATTGGGAAGAGGTGGAGTAAAGCTAGAAAAGCGGAAAAGCTAGCTTTAAAAGTACCTTTGTGGAAGAAACAGAGGGAAAGCCTAAGAAAATAGGAATAGATCATCCTGAATTAACTGGATGCAGTTAAGGGAAAGATGCTAGGGAAATCATGCTTAAATAAGTGGTTTCAGGGTAGAAAAAGGGTTGTATATCGTTGGAGAAAAGGATCTCTGCTCGGGGGTGAGCTACGAAGAAATAAATCTATGGTTAGGAAGCAACTAGTCAGACTTGAGTGGTATGCACATTAAATTGGAAATGGATTTTACTCAAATTTTAACATGGTGATGAGTTAAGTATAGTCATAAAATAGTCATGTTAAGGTTATTTGTTAAGTTAAATTCTTTGTATAAAGATTTGAGTATTTATGAATTACAGTTATATGTGAATGATCTATACGTTTAACAGAACTCACTAAGTGAAATGTACACGGTTGTACAAACATATTATGTTTAGATAATTATTCTATATATATTATAGAACAGAAATTGTAACATACTATATTATAGAGAAGTGGATCTAGGAATTGTGTATTGTACATGGAAGTGGGAGTAATTATATTAGCAATTTGCCAAAATAATAGAATATATATATATATATATATATATATATATATATATATATATATATATATATGTATCAAGACATAATAGTTTCATAAAAACAATCAATATTTCCATATCTATTACAAAGAATTATATTCAACAGAAACCTCTTCAGGATTTAATAAAGTTGAGGTTGAAACCGACAAATAAAATCCACATATAGAAATTTTTCTATGCCTATCTATAAATTTTATCTATGAGTGTCTAAATATAATTCATATAATGGAAAATGTTCAAAAAAGTTAGAGTAGAGTTTATGAACTATCCAGGAAATGGTTACACAATGAAACTATGAATATTATACCTCAGGGAATTTAACCCTTTCTCATGAAACATAAATGAATTTGGAGAAGGGTACTCATAAGATCATACAAGAAACTCATTGTTCCGATAAACCAACCTGTGTAGATGCAGGGTCACAAAGTAAAGATGCTAGACAAAAAAATATAAGTGAGAAGGATATTTCAGCATTTGAGGTCTCATTCTACTTACCTTCACACCAACAAATCCACCATTAAACACCTTTAAATATTTCTTAAAGATACAATTAAAGGAAAAATAGAATAGTAATTACAAGCATAATTAATGTCCGTTACCTTTTTGGGATTTGGATTCATACAAAAAAAAACCTGTGTTCCAGAAACAAACCAGAAAATTGGTTTAGTATTAGAGATGGAGGGAATAAGTGTCTAAGACAAAGTGACTAAGATAGGACCATAAATCAAGACAAGTTACAGAAACAAATATACATGTAACGAAGATTAACTGTACATTTATGTAATTCTGGTTTGAAAGGTAAATGCTGGAGAAATCAGTAATGAGGGTTACTTACAAAAAAAATATAAAAAGAAAAGGGTCGTAAGCTCTGAGCACGGTGGCTGAATAGTTGGAGACGGGGTGCCATAACACTGGTTTGGCACTAGATTGAATTACCTCCAGAATACATACGGGAAAATAAATAATGGCACTCACAAAAAAAAAGTACATGTCACATACATAAATGAACAACATAGGCTATTCATTACATACTGGTTTGAGGTTTCTTTGCAGAATAGAGAAAACGTTAACATGTGAGTCTTAAGAAAATAACTTACCTAGTACGCAAAAATTTTCATAACTCATTGCGAATTGAATGGTGTGATTCTGGATATAAACCAAAAGCAAAAACATAAGTAAAATACCAATATAACCTGAAGAAAATTTTACAGTGAAAAAAAACACAACGAATCTAAAGGAAAGGAACACATTGAATGAAGAACATATAACATATAACATGTTGGGGGTTTCGGTAGAATTGAGTTCAACATGACAATGTCGTTGGGAATTCCACTAGCGAAAGATGTGCAGGCTTTATGCAAAGTAGAGACAGGTTGTATAGCACAACAAGAATTGTGAGTTCAAATGAGAATACAGTAACAATTAATAGAAGTAATTATACCATGAAAAACCCTAAAACGAAACACCATCTAGTCGTCCAAGTGGCATTGGATCCAGGGTTATCCCTCAGATCGCTACATCGAGAGTCGGATAGGACAAATCCATGTGAACTAAGTACTGGTTGAGTTAATGAGATTGTAGTCCAAGTCTGATAGGATAGAGGGACTCATAATTTAACTGGAATGGACCTAATGAATAAATGAAAAGAGGTGGTGTACTATATGGTGAGATTTAAATATTATAAAGTTGGACAACTGCATTAAAGGGTAGGACGTCCGACAACAGAATAAAATCACATTAGAATCTTGTCTTAAAAGTCATTCCAACAGATGGATACCGTGGTTCCTAAGTAGTGTTATTCCACATAAGTGAGTTTGAGTTTTAGTGGAACCATGGATTTAAAACCATACGTGATTATTCCCATGGAAATCAAGTAAATCAAGTGGGATGTATATGAAAATAAACCTTATCTGAGTAAAGGTAAAGTTGATGCATTTATATTAAGGGTTTTAGATGTAACCCAAAAAAGTAATTATTACTAAGAATCAAAGTCAAACTAACTCAATTTGTTAAAGACTATGGATAGAGACATGAATTTTTGGGGAGAGAGGATGCAAAAAAGTTACATCCCCTTGTTTAAATTTCGTTAGGACTGACATGTTTTCTTAGGTCTAGGAATAAAAAAATAAAGCAAAAATTGTATGTGAGAATAGATATATCTATACCACCCTAAGTATAACATTAGTGGTTTATAACATTAGTGTTTTAATATCTATATAGGTCAATTGTGCTCACAATTAGAAGATTGGATCTATAATATGAAATGTGTTTATAACATATGTATATAATCTTAATAAGCAACAAAATTAATATCTACAAATAGAATACGGTTGTACGGGAAAATAAGTTACTAGCTCGTCGGAAGGCGACAGACACTTAACGATACTAGTAATGGAATAGTCTCTTGACACAACAGAGAAAAATGTTATACTATATATATATATATATATATATATATATATATATATGTTTGTGAAATGAGAGGTGTTACAGTGGAAGATCATGTTTACTTGAGGATTAAGCCCAAAAATAGTACTTTATACACTAGTAGTTGTGCTAAATTAGCACCACGCTACTATGGACCATTTGAAATGCTAGAAAGAGTCAGACTAGTAACTTACAAGTTGGCTTTACCTAGTCACATTAAGGCTCACAATATTTTCCATGTTTCATTACTAAAAAATTATGTACATGATCCTACTCATGTAATTGATTGGAATGTGATATAAGTGGAACCAGATGGGGAATTTATTCCACAGCCACTTCATAGCCTGGAATGGGAAGAAATTGAGCTCTGGAATAGGACAATATCCAGGGTGAAAGTGCAGTGAAAGCACTTTGCACCCAGAGAAGCTACTTGGGAGCGAGAAGAAGATATGAAAGAAAATTATACATCACTGTTTGAAAAGTGAAGTCATATTTTGCAATACCGAGGATGGTGTTTTTTTTTAGAGGGGGAATATGTAATATCCCTATGTTTATTGATTTTATCAGACAATTGAACAATCCTAAATGTCAAGTGGACCCAAAGGAACACAATTATTTTGGACATATTTTATTAATTTAAATTAAATGAAAATGGAAATTGAATTATTGTGCAAAGACTAGAGTTTAATTAGAGATCAGGAATTCAAGTCCATGAGGGTGGATAAGATTCCAAAGAATTTCCAAGATTCTCCAAAAATCCTTAGAGAAAATAAATTAAATTTAAATATTAGATTGGAGATAAAAATCTAAAGAGATACCTCGGTAAAGTGGAAATTTACTTGGAAGAGGTGGAATAAAACTAGAAAGCGGAAAAAGCTAGTTTTAAAGTACTTTTGTGGAAAAAACAAAAGGAAAGCTTAGGCAAAAAGGAAAACAACATCCTGTATAGTTGGACGCAGTTATGGAAACACACTGATGGGAAATCAAGCTTAAATAAGTCATTCCTGGGTAGAGAAAAGGTTTTCTATACCTTGGAGGAATTCATCTCTGATCAGGGGGAGTTGTGAAGAGAAAGCTCAAGGTTTGGTAGAAAATATTCTTACCATAAGTGGTATGCACAATTAATTTAATTTTGGATTATGATTTTTTTGTTATGGTTAGAATGATAATTTAGAGAAATGATGTTTATGTAGAAAGATAATTGAGAAATTATATTTTTTGAGTTAATTGGTATAATTGGAGTTATTTTAGTTTTAAATTGTAGAGTCTGTTGTATTTAACATTACATAACTATAGTGAGCATATTTCAGTTCTGTATTGTCACATAGACAAAGTATGTTAGTAAACCAATAGACAGAATGTCTAAACCTAATACAGAAGGTTTAAATCTGTTGTTAGGTTGTGAGAATTCATATGTTCAACTCAGAAAATACATCATATGAATTAGAACAGATGGTAAAATAAATAATTAACATAATTATCCTTCAAATCAAAATGAAACAGAAATCTAGGTACAAAGAGAGATAGCTAACAATCTAGTAAGAAATATGATTGTGCTAATAACACTTAAATATCTCTATTGTACTTCCATTTCAAATAGAACTTATATCTATTTATTCTTATGGACAAATAAGAAATTAAGTATCACATATACATTTCAGTACTATAAGATTTTACAAAACATGTATACAAAATTCTTATAAAGATGAATTATTATTATCAAAATAGGAACTGAATTTTGTACAAAGAAGTGATAAAATATATTATTATATATTGTGCATAGTAAATTAAATAAACACAAATATTCTGTCTATTAATTACAAAATTTATACAAGAATAATTATCTTGGAATTCAGTGGATTGAATTCTAGCAGGTTATCGGCCAACTTGTACATAGAAGGAATAAAATAAATTATCAATGCTTGTGGGAGGAATGCACAGATTAACGAGATGAAATTGATGAAAGGTGCAATACCTATACAATAAACCAGAGGACAAAGGGTTATAAATTAATTATTTATATAATTAAATTAAATATATTAAATCTGAGAAAGGAACCACTAAGGTCTAATATCAAATTAACTTATGAGTTAAGGAAAAATTCCAAGATAATTCATGTGGTAAAATAAGAAAATAAATTAAATTTCAAGGATGTAAAAATACAAGTAACTATACTGTAAATAAGTAACCATAAGGTAAGCATAGAAATGAAATTACCTGTATTAGGATAGAGTAAAAACATAATGGACATTCATGACTGGTTTCAAAATATTAAGAGGAGAGCCTGCAAAATAAATCATTTTATTAGTTGAGGGAACTAATTAAATTTTTCATTACTTCTTGAAGGAAGAACTTGAATATCTTCTATAAATATATTTTCAATGGATCTCAATAATTATGAAGGAATTTATAGAGATTGAAAATAGACGATATAGGTATAAGTTATACCTCAAAAATTATAAAAATACTTCTACAACTAAAGAAAAAGAATTATAAAAATTATCTCTTTGTATGAAACTGTGTAATTTAATCTTCATATCATTAAGTTAGAGTTATATGGAAAACCAAGGAATTCTCTTTACGCATACTTGCGAATAAAATATTAACCCTTTAGAACAAGGATATATTACAATTTACATGGGAGAAACGAAATCATAGAAATGAAAAATATCTGAGTTAATTCAGACTTAGTATGGAATATTATGAAAATTCAAAGTGAGAATAATATACAGTGGTGTATTTATGCAAATTAATCGACCTGAGATACAATACCCTAAAAATGAAATAAAAATTTATATATGAAGCCCCAAATGAGTTACCAAGTATACTTCGTATGCATACTCATAATTCCAAAATAAATTCATGAGAATAATATGAATTTCATGAGGAGATTGTATTATAAACCATTCAAAAGGCTAAAAACAATTTATATAGTGTTCTCAGAAAATGAGAAATAAACATAGAAATCCTAATCACTGGAAATAGAATCCAAACTAAGAAATAACAGACAGTAAGTTACATACTCTGCAACACAAACTCTGTGCCATTTAGGAAAAATGAATAACCAGGAGTATTAATGGGACACATAGAGTAGTATGGTATAGCTAAAATTTTCACAACAAACAGAAGAGTAAGTTTCCAAATTGCAGATAGGATTCAATTGCAATTAATAATAAAACTCATTCTCAAAGACTGAATACCATACTTCAGAAATATCTAATATGAAATTTCTAGAACGATGGAATATTGGGTATATGTAAACCAAACCAGTAGAGAAAAATGGGTATAGAAATAATTCATAATCTGGATCTTCTTACCTGGGGAGCGTTGGCAATCAATAGCGGAAAACCCCAATTCAGATTCCATTAACCTGCAATTAAACCTCAGTTTTGTTAATGACCAAAGGGTATAAATAATAACGAAATAAAAAAAAAAACATAAAGGAATGAAATTTCAGAACTCAATAACGAAACGAGAACTCGTAAGATAAATACAGCGGAAAACATGTTTACCCTTACATGAGAAAGAGTTTTATGGTAGAAAAAGGTAAGGTCTATGGCATAGTGGTCTTCATGTATAAATATCCTCTGCGTAAACCTTTGAAATAGAGTTTCCACTAAGGTTGCGTGGAGCAATCCGAGTTGCAGAGCCGATACCAGAAATTGCAAAGTGAAATATGACAGATTCGATTTAGGGTTGGATAGTCATAAATCCATTCGAAAAACATGAATTGATTCACACTATCCATGTGGATGGCATTGGAAGGGAGAAGCTGAGAAGCCATGTGAAGACAGTAAAATAAATGTAAACGTACCAGCAACTTCGAGAAATCCAGAGGTTATCAATGAAAATCTCAGTTTGAAGTACGAAATGTAATCCCAAAATAAAAATCAGATATACAATTCTTCAAAACATAAATATATGAGAGAGAAGTCATTAATTAGGAAGTTGATAAGGTTTGAGTCATAAAATCCAAATCCATGTCATGAAATATAACTCAAGAATTTAACCAATCATCTGTGGTGGTTAACATATATCATATGATAATAGATAAACTATCTTTGAAATGTATAAACCAATATCATAAATTCATGATTAAGGATTAATAACATTCAAATTTATTTCCACATGGAACACCAATAACAAAATATTATTCGAATATGGGTACATTTAAATATAATAGTTGTTTAATATATGGTTGTATTATCGAACCATAATTGGAGAACGTTAACATTATATTGTAATTCCAAATTATAGGATTAGGAATTCGAACTAAATTCTGTTGAATACAATAAGAGTTATAATTCATAGATTGCTAAGAGTAGAGTCTATTAATGTAAGAAGAAGAAGTCCTTTGAATAGATTAAAATTAACTCTAGAATCATAAACCCAAGTGTGTTAATAAATAAATACCTAAGGGAAAATAATAGAATATGTAAGATAGAATAAATTTAATAAGGATGAATTTCTATTACAGTAATTATTCACAATGAAGGTTATAAAGAGGGTAAGATGAACTTGATTTATATCATAAAAAGGACAATACAATGTAATAAAGTAAAAGTGGTTCAACAAATATATGACTTTGTAATTATAACATACAAAAAGTATAATCAGAGAATCGTCGAAACGTGACAATAATATAAAAAGAGATTCTTCTATAATTGACGAAGTATTGACGAAGGAGCAAGAACCAAATTTGTCAACTAATGACAAAGATAGAAATTAGTGTACAGAAAGTAAGTAGTCATACTATAATTAGAAGAATTTTTTTTTGTGGTAAGTGGAGTTGTTAAAATCAATCTTGTTTTACTTAGCTCTTTCTATAATTAATAACAGAAAAAACATTTATATTAAATATATGATTTGTTATGGGGTATAAAAATTGCAGGAAACAAAGTATGGAACTGCGCCAACAAAAGAAATCTTGAAAGATGACATGAAATTTTGTTTTGAAAGAATGTGTATAATTCATGAGTCAATTCTTGCTATGGTACGTCATTTCTTTTCAATTTACATTGATGTATATTATTTAATATTTCAATTTTCATTATTCTTACCAATGTATATACACTCGTTATATTTTATTTTTATGTTTGTAGATGGAAGTTGAAGAAGAAGAACACAATCAACATTGTGAACAAAATATTCCTAAAAATAACCCAAGTCATGGAAGTAGCTCGAGCAGTGACAACACTTCAAGCGAAGATTGATGATCAATATGTTTGGATATCAAAGCAAGGCATTGTATTTTTTGAAAGAATTTTTTGTGAAATTAGATATTTTGTTTAATGTAATCGACATAGTGTCTCAATTAGAAGGCAAAGGGATAGCAATAACTATCCCATTTTGTATGACAAAGAGTGTCTTATTCATATATATATATATATATATATATATATATATATATATATATATATATATATATATATATATATAATAAAATACATTTTAATTTATTCTATTGTGTTCTCCATTGTCACTGTGAAATGTTACACCACTCATTAAATATATGGATGATTAAATATTCTAATGAAGAGATGCGAAATCTGATGATATGGTATAACAAATTAATCCAAACATCACATTCAAATGCAGTAATAAAAAATTAATTGATATGAATATTGTTATAAGATGTGTCGTCCTTTGATGAATAATGAATTTTAAAGAGTCACAATAATTGCACGGTCCCAGTTCGATATTTCTAAAAAATACAAAATGAACACCAGTGCATCTCAGTTATTGCACACTGGTGTGTTTTCATGATGATGTGCACCGATGCGTTTCTACAACCTATGGGCACTGCAAAAATACCAATACCAATTAGAACATCTAGTGTGTTTGTGTGATACATCGCACCGGTGCGTTGTGGTGATACTTCGCACCAGTGTGTTTCTACGACTTACGGACACTGCACAATTTCCAATTCCAATTATAACTCTCGCTGCATTTGTGTGATACCGAGTATCGATGTGTTTTGGTGATACTCCACACTGGTATGTTTCTATGACCTATGGGCACCGCCCAAATACCAATAGTAATTAGAATGTTTAGTGCATTTGTGTGATACTGTGCACCAATGCGTTTGTGTGATACTATGCACCGGTGTGTTTCTATGACCTACGGGCACCACACAAATAGAAATACCAATTAGAATGCTCGATGTGCTTCGTTGATGACAACCACCTGAGTGGTCTGATAGGCGTTGCATGCACCGGTGTGCACTGGGTCATTGCTAAACACCCGGGTGCATTCAAAATTTATTTTTCGTCTCAGTGCCTGGTAGGTTTACAATACTGATACGTTCACGGTACAACACACTAGTGCGTTGACACCTGATTATCACACCAATGAGAAAAACATCCGTAAGAACTTTTGGCCACCCAAATTTTTTTAGTTGTGTTGAAATTCCATTAGAAGCTCCGCGAAAACCTACGTTATCGAAAATTAATGTTGTAGAAAATGTTTTTTCGACAATTTTGACCAATTTTATAACACTAAAAACCTCCATTATAACTTTCGCTAGAGGGTCTTTTCCTTGTAGTGTAGTAAACTAATCCAGGTAGCTCAATGATGAATATAAATTTTCAATTTTTTTTTAAGGATGCATCATGCGTGTGACTCTATAAATAACATGCAAAACAACTCACTTCAATCATTTAACCAATATAACCTATAAAAAGAAAAACATAAAAGTAAATGGAGAAATAAGAGATGTAAGTGAAAAAGAAGATAGAAAAGTTGTACAACAGGGCTCTAAGGCTATTGGAATAGTCAAGAACAAGGATACTCAAATTCCTATTATGGAAATCGTGCTTTCAAAACTAAAAATGGCCCCAAACTTCATTATTTGAATCAATCCAAGTACATCCTTCCTGGAAATGAAAGTGGACCTACTAAATAGCAAGTTTTCTCCACAAGATGACTAAGGAATACATGCCCCTATAGGCCAATTCAAATTGGTACTTATCCAAAGTGACAAGGAAGCATTTTCCTTAAAAGGAAATAACTTTCCCCTCCAAAATCCATCAAAAAATGGATCTAGTTCCCAACACTAGGAATTTACATTAAATGAGAGGGAACACATTCCTATATTTTCCCAATCAGTCGAGCTCCAGAAATTTTCAGTAATTTCATGATATTTTATTCATTTATTATCCAATATTGGTCCATACTGTAGTAGGGAGCAAGTCCCTAGATTATCTCATCGTCCAAGTCTTCACAATATGCCTAATATTCTCATAATATTCTACAGAAAAATGAATTTTAGGCGCAAATATGCAATTATCCCTAAACCTTCCTAATGAGCATATTAAATTTAAAAATATGTCATATAATGCAAACAAAGAGGTTTTATGTGCTGAAGGATGGTCATATGGGCCTTAATTTATGTCTAATTTGGAGTCCCCTCAACAACCTGTTTTTAAGTGAGCCATTTTTGTTGCTAATTTGTATACCTATCCTAGTTCACATTTTTTCTTGGTGAAAAATCCTTTGGTTTTGAAGATCATATCACGAAAGGGGTTAATATATGGATACCTTCTCTATATTTATCAATTATTCAACCTACAAAATTACTATAATAATCTACATCTTAACATAAAATTACTTATTATTTAAAGTATTTTCAGGGAAAATTTTAAGGATAGAAGTTTATATTAAAGTTTATCAACCTTGGCGAATCTTACTAGTCCCTAATATCAAAATTTTAAAATTATTCATGATAATTTTGTAAAAATGTCTATATTTCTAATTATTTTATATTAGACAAGATATAGTATTGGCGATTTTTAAGGTAAAATAATTTTATACTATAAAATTTGGGCGAATTCATTTTTTGAAAAAAAGAAATTGGTGAATCCTTTTTTTGGAAAAAAAGTGGAATATTATCCCACCTATGAATATTAGCCCCTAAACTTTTCCTTGAGTATTTTTACTCTAGTTTAATCCCCATCTAAGTAGCCTATGTTTTTTTCGAGGCTCAATAACATTGTTCTTCACTTATCTCGAAATTAAAATTTATTATCCCTATTGACAAATCTTATAAACCATCACTCTCTTTCTCACACACATCCAATTCCTTCCTTAACTTACCACACCCATATAATTTGGTGGGAGTGCGAGGGTTTCACCACTAGTGAATTTTAATAGTACAATCATTTATAGTTAACATATTTTAGGATACTTCTTTTATCATCAATTCATATGTATATTAAAATAATGTATGTTCCCTAGAAATCAATTATCAGGAAAATTGATCGAAAAATGTTGTGTTAGAGGCTACATACACACATGAACTTCATCAATGGCATTGGGATGGGATTTTATGATACTAATTCACACAATTCTCCATGTGTGCTTATGCGTGATAAAGGGAGAGGCTGGGCATTTATCTCTTCATAGGGGAAGAGATGTGCTAGATGAGAACATTTTAAATGGTTCACTCACTATTGTTCAACTACTTATTCAGTTCATACCATTTTGTGTGTTGAACCAAGCTACTATTGTTACCCAACAACAAGAAAGGCTATAGCAAGGTACATATATCCAATTTATGGGGGTTTACTATATGAACTTTTGACAAAGTACATGGAACTTATAAAAGAATACATATATTTAGTACATAGGGGTTTACCTTGTGAAGATGTTACATAAGACATGTGTTCATAGGATATTAACAAATACCCATAGTTCAGTTCGATATTAAAAAATATAACCAAAATCACTTTGTTGAACACCCAAACTCATCTTCTGAATCTAAGAGTAAAGTATATTCTCAATATATACCATAAGTAATATTATTCTTGTTCCTTTATAATTTGACAATATGATACCAATATTATTAATTCTAAATAAAGAATATGTAAATAGGTATAGTATTTTTGTTATTTTCCGATATTATTTCTACACATAGATTTAAGAGGTTAATGGAGCTTCCAGCAAGAATAATTGTTTTGAGTTATTTAATGAGATGAAAAGAATAAAAAATACCCAAATTGTGTTTCCTTGTCTATTACATAAAGGCACAACCATGTAGAGAGACTAAGAACAAAAGAGTTAACCTTGAATACATCATGTCTCAAATGATGTTTCCTTGTCTATTACATAAAGGAAAAACCATTTAATGAGACTAAGAAAAAAAGAGTTAACCTTGAATACATCATGTATCAAATTAAATCTTTAGTGGGTGGGGAAAATCATTTCTAGAAGGTAGAAAACTAAAATAAATTATTGTAACAATTTGTTTGTGGTATCTAAATGGATTCATGACAAAGTATTTCCAACGAATAACTTTTTCACATCTTAACTAAATAAAGAACTGACTTTTAATAAAACTTTTGGTATTATATTTTATTTTAGCTAGCCTTAAATTAATTGGAAATTCCATGTAGCATTGATGTGGTGGGTGTATACTAAAATCTACAATTATTAAGAAAGTGTATAAACTATTAAATATAAAATAGTTTCCATTTTTATTAAATGGTTAAAAAATATTTATAAAAAATTGTTTTTATAATCAATATAAGTGGCAGAAATTTAAATTTAGAAGTGTATAAACTATTAAATATAAAAATGGAAACATTTTTATTAAATGGTTATAAAATATCTTAAAAAAAGTTTTTATAATCAATATAAGTGGTAATAATTCAAAATTGATAGAAAAAATTATATTTTAAAAACATATTTTTTTTATTGATTATAAGTTTTACATTTGAAATGTAATAGGGATAAAAATAAACACATCATTATTATAAAATTTTGTAAGAATCCTCACAAAACCATCAATCATACAAATGGTACATCCAAAACTGTCTCGAAATTTCCATTTGTCAAAAAAGGTTTAATAGTAGTTAAAAAAACCTAATCCATTATCCACATTGGGACATGTAAAAGTGGCCCGGAATTTCCATTTGTCAGTACGAGTCCCGTCCAAATGCAATGCAAGACGGATTAGGCGACCGAAATACGAAATATAATTCACACGTTTTGTTAAAGTTCAATGTTCTTCATCGTTCTAATCCTGACATCGCCAGTGCCAACGAAAGATCGTGATTGGATGGCACTGTATCTACAGAGTGCAGGACTTTTGTAATTCCACGTTTTGAAACCACTTTTCACGCTATACAGATTATCAGCTGATCCGTGCAGATCCAGCACCTTATACTGGTGCCATTAAAATATTCCAATTTCCCAGTGCTGTTTATCCTTCGCTCAATTGCTTTACGACACCAGTGGAAATTACAGGTTCAACAGAAATATGAGGTGAAGCTTACAGAACAGAGACGTTCATTATTTAAGGTCGAAACTCTCTGACGACCAGGTAGGGTAGGAATTTCAAATCTGAAGCATCTATGGAATTTGAATTTGTAGGTGGGAATTTAAAATCTGAAGTATTTATGGAATTTGATGATTTTTGCAACTCTCATTTAGCTTTATTTTTTATCATTTAATGTAATTTTTTTGGAATATTTAACAAATCACTTTATTACCAATAATTTTCTATCAAATTCTACCTCTCTAATTAGAATTACAATTTCAAAACAAAGCCACCTTTAAATTTAACCACTCCCCACCTAATAATTTTTTAACTATATTTCACAAACAAATTACCCATCAAATTCCATCACTGCTTCTACCCATACCATGCACTTTGCAGTACTGCAGTACCGTCATGAGAGGCAACTGCACTGCTTGCAATTTGCAGTACTGTTTCTGTAGGTCTCATCTTAGTTTACTTCGTATCGAGTACAATCGTTGAGTTATTGATGATTGGGTCATTCAGGAATGACTGAACATGTTACTTTTCTGACCTCTATCAACAGTTACTCAGCTTTTCTGACAGCCGTTGTAACTTTGAAGACCTGGGTATAGGTATCTCAGCTGCACGACTCTGACGGAAATGTTCCGCTGAAATCCTAAATCCCAAATCAATTGGGTTTTCCTTATGATTTCCTGGACTAAACGATCAGTGAACAGTACATGCAGGAAAAAGAACATTACGATTCTGGTGAAGGAATCAATCCATTAAACACGTTTTCACAATCACCAGAAATTCCCACTTCTTCATTTTCCTGTGTTCAAATTCAATAGAACACCAGCTAAGCCAGCGAGGTATCAAAGTAATTCACACCGGGTCAATTTTTTTTGCTTTCTTAAATGTATTTGTCGTTGAAGGAAAATTTTTAAACTTCGAAAGTAAGAGCAAAAAAAACTAATTTAAACCTTAAATTTGTTGTTTATGTATTTATCTGTCATATATTTTAATAATTGGTTTAAACAGAGATCAAGTTAGAAAAATTGTTTAGTTATACATCGGATTCTTGTCACCGTTCGTTAATCGGATGGAAATGGATTTTTTTGCTAGTAAAGGGAATACAGAGAAAGGTTGAAGTATCGGTATTTTCTTGTTAGATAAGGTTTATATATATATATATATATATATATATATATATATATATATATATATATATATATATATATATCATGGTATTTTCTAGTTCTATAAGAATGACATATATTTCATAAATACTTTTCAGTGTTTGTAAAGTTAGACTAGTATGCTATTATATTTTTGTTTATTTTGGAATAAGTAACTTCAATCAATTTCTCATTGTTATAAAACAAATGCTTTTAACATTGATAAATTGTTTATCAATGTTCATAAATTTAAACAAAACATGAAATGGAAAGCATGAAAATAATTTCGACTCGAAAGGCAAGATATATTTCAAGCTTGATTCCAACGTTTTGTTAGCGTTCAAAATTTTTCCAGACCGATCGCGCTTGTGTCAAATCTATCTGATCGTGCTTCTGTCAAATGTTGAGATAGGCAGTCAATGAAAGACCGTGGATTTGGTGTCATTGAATTCACCGACTCCAAGTTATTTGTAATTCCTCTTTGAAACTACTTTTCACAATGTATGGACAACGATTTGATGTGTGCATTTTCAGAGCGTGGGAGCCTAGACGAATTGATTTGATGTAGAAATTTTCTCATAAAAGACGAATGGAATTGATATACATTGATAAATGGATATATTCATCACATGCTTACATAATAAATGTGTTTATGTAAGACATTTGGTGTGTGCATTTTCAGAGCGCGGGATACGGAAAAAGAATTGATTTGATATGTATATATGATACAATTGCATCATGGAGGTTTTTAATCAATGTGGCTAGAAATTTTTTGATAAATTTTTTTATGAATTTAAAATAGGTTAATATACATTTATAAATACATATTAATGATATATTTATATATTAAATATGCTTAATATATATTTATAAATATACATCAACAACATAAATAATTAAAAATTTCTCATAAAAAATTAATAATAAATAATAAATAAATAAAACCTAATATTAATATTATAAACTCTATATATTATATTAATATTTATAATCATCATCTTAATATAATAATATTAATAATAAATCTAGAATTTAATATTATTATATTATAATTAAAATTATGATTAAAATTTCAATTATTATATTTTAATAATAATTATTATATATATTTTTTTTTTCTAAATAAGACTAAGTTCTATTACTGTAAGAAGATATAGTACATACAGAGGTGAGCCTTCTCAGGCCGGATGAGTTTCAGCAAAATAACAAAATAGGCGCTGCCCACAGTGGGAAACCAGCGTGCTAGGAGTTTGTTTGCTGCCTCACAGGAGGAAACCAGCATTGTACAAAAAATACTATAAGTGTACCATTTTGGACCGTCAGTAAACTGCGACCTATGACAATAACAGTGAATATATAGGCCCGCTGGCCAGAGATTCTGAATATTCCATCTGGACCAAGACTCTGGCATGAAAAAGACAAAAAAACTGAGAATTCTAAATACCATAATCGTCGGAGGGAGATTCTTCTTCGATACGGCATCCAAATTCATAATCCTCATTGTCCTGGGCTTGATTTGCTGTTGCAGCTCCGTCGTTCTGCGCCATGTGGATGCTTGGGCGACCAGAGCTGCTGCCACCCTGCTTGTCTCGCTCTGCCCCGCTTGAGCCTATCTGCATATTTGAGCGGAGAACACGGTCAGCTTCAGGAGGGCGGAGCTGAGGACCCGGAGAAATTGAAGAAGAGCCGAACTGAGGAAGCTCCTTGAACTTAACTGAAATTGTGGCGACCACCATGGGCTGAGAGGTGAGGCAGGGAAAGTGAAACAGGGCCGTCTCAGGATTAGCAAGGTGGGCAGCTATAGCAGCGCGAGGTTCAGTGGAAGAAGGGTGAAGAGAGGGACCAGGCGAAGGAGAGGGAGGGCGATGGGGCGGCATGGTGCGGCGCCTGTTCGAGGCACGAAGGGAAGCGCGCTGAGGAGAAACAGAAACCGGAGAGCCCGAGTTGGAAGGAGACCGACGCCTGGAGGTAGACCGAGCTCGGGTGCTGCCTCTGCGGCATCTGAGCCGGTGCCTGAGCCTAGGCATGATCAAACGAGGAGAATGCAGCAGTGGCTGAGAGAAGCGCTGCGAATTCCGCAGAGGCGTGAAGTTCAGAGGCGGACCTGCAAGAAGACAGAAAGAGCTCTGAGAGAAATGGGAACCCGGTGTGAATTCCACGCAGCAGTGGATGCTACATCTTCTACCCAAGGCAGTCCGTGTGCTGGCTATCATGGCTTCCGGAGAACAGCCAGAGCCGAGAGGCGCAATGGAGAAAAGCATTGTTACAACCCAGAGGTAAGGCGAAATGCAGCTTCGAAGCATCGAGAAGGCAGTTAATCTCCTGCAGGTGGAGGACGGCAAAGCATAATGCGGGAGTTCTTGGCATCCCCACCGGCTTGAATGCCAAGTAGGGTGGTGTGCCATGGAGTTAATACAACCAGAGTGCATTGAATGCTGAAGGCCGGCATCCCTGTGGGTTTGGCACGCGCCGGCTCGCATTTCATTATCAACAACCATCACCCGCATCCGGGTAATAATAATTATTATATTACAATTATAATATATTAATAATTATAATTATAATATTGTAAAATTAATGTATAATTATAATATCATAATAATATCACATTCCAATATTTGAATTTTAGTATTAAACCAAATATTACAACTATTAATATTATAAAACATTTTATTATATAAAATAAAATTAATATTATAAATTTTAAGATTAATATATAAAATTTTAAATTTAATATATTAAACTTTAGTATTATAAATCTTAAAGTAATATTATAAATTTGCAATTAATATTAAACTTTCAGATTATAAACACTAAATTTAATATATTAAACTTTAATATTAATAGTATAATAAACCTTTACATTAAAAAAATATATATATATATTATAACATCTAAAATTATTAATAATCTCTAACATTAAAAAATCTAAGTTTGATAGATTAAACTCAAATATTAATGTTAAACCTTAATATTAAACCCTAATTTTGTACCAATGCAATGTGATCTCGAATAAATTACAATGTAATGTAATATTGTAACAATGATTGTCAAATTGATTGTAGCATTCAAATAATGTTTGTCACAATGTGACCTTTGATATATTTCTCTACCATTCCAACGTCACAATATTAAACCCTAATATTAAACCAAATATTATAACCCATAATATTAATATTATAAATACTAAAATTAATATATTAGACCCTAAATTTAGTATATAAAATACTATCATCATAAACCGTAATATTAATATTATAAACCCTTGGATTAACAATATAAATTCTCATATTAATATAATAAATATTAATATTAATTATATACCCTAATATTCAACCCTAAAATTAATAATAAACCTTAGTACTTTTATGATAAACCCTAATATGATAAAATCAATATTACATACCTTAATATTAAAACCCAATGCTATAATGTCACAACACGACGCTGAATAAATTGTAGTGTGATGTATCATTGCGACAATTATTGTGAAATCAATTGCTGCATTATGACAATGTTTGTTACATTGTGAAGTTGGATATATTTTTGTACCATTCTAACTTCATAATATTAAAACTTAATATTAAACCAAATATTATAAAACCTAGCATTATAAAATCCAATATTATAAACCTTAATATTAAACCTAATATTATAAACCCAACATTGTATACCCTAGAATTATAAACCCCAAAATATGATAGATTTTGTACCATTCAACGTCGCAATATTAATCCCTTATATTAAACTAAATATTATAAACGCTTAGATTATAAAACCCATTATTATAAACCCTAATACTAATACTATAACCCCTAATATTAATATATTTAGCTCTAAATTCCATAAATTAAACTCTAGGATTATAAACCTTAATATTAATATTATAATCTCTATAATTAATATTATAAACCCTAGGATTAGAAATCCTAATATGAATAATATAAACTCTAATATTCATATAAATCCTCATATTAATATATTAAACTCTATTTTTAATATATTAAGCCCTTAAATTGATATTATAAACTTTTGTATTAATATATTAAACCCTAATTTTAATATATATTAGTTCCTATGATTAATATTATAAACAATGGGATTAATATTAAACCCTAGGATTATAAACCCTAAATTTAATATATTAAATCTTGTGATTAATATTACAAACCCTAACATTATAAAGCCTAAAATTAACATATTGAAGAGTGAGTTCAATAATATTAATCTCTAGGATTATAAACCTTGATATTAATATATTAATACTACAAATCCCCAACAATATAAAATCAATATTAAACCCAACATAAAACCTAATATTAAACCTAAATTTTGTAATGTTGTTATATGAGGATGAGTAAATTGTAATTTAATGTAGCATTATGATAATCAGACAACCATTATCAAATTAATTTTCATATTGAGAAAATGAGCATCATAATGAGATAATGGATAAATCTATGTGCCATTACAGCATCATAATATCAAACCATAATTTTAAACCAAATATTATAAAGTGTAATATTATAAAATCAAATATTATAAATCCTAATATTAAACCCAATATTACAAGCCCTAAAATGTAATAGATTTATCTACCATTCCAATATTATAAAGCCACAATATAAACTCTAATATTTTAAATTCTATATATTAAATATGATATTAATTTCTAACATTAATATTATAAACCTTAAAATTAATATTACACCTAAAATTACTATAAAAATCTCAAAATTAACAATATCAAGTTTAAGATTAATATATTAAACCGTTACATTAATATTAAATTTTAAAATTAATATTAACACAAGACTAATATTAATATTAGTACAAGGGCAAAGCGAGGTTTCACATTATATTCATTTCGATAACCAACCGCTTGGAGGAGAATGCGAATCGAGGACATGCCGGAATGGAGGGAATTTAAGGGGCATGCAGGGCAACATACAATAAAGAAAATTATTAAATAACACTATAAAGCACAACATTCCAATAGACATCAAATGATATCCCTCCATGTCCATCTTAGATTAAGGACATTCGCTCCGCATTAAATCCCAAGTATCATTTTATAAAAAAAATGAATTCTTGTGGATATAATTAAAATAGTTATAAAAAAAACATAATTATATAGGATAAATTTTATTTTTTGAATGTAAATTCTAAAACTGTTGAGTGGAAGTTAAATTATTATCTTCCATTTAAAAATTAATAATTAAATTAAAATAAAATATTTCAAAATAAAAATGATATGTTATAATTTTTTTTTAACAAATTTAAAATGTGAACTTAAAATTTGTAAATATTAAAAAAATAAAATATTATAGTAAAAAAATATTCTTTAAATTTATATTAACTTAAAATGGTTTGAAAATCATTATATTTTTATTATAATTATTTCTTTTATCAAGATTATTTCCAAACTTTTTTTTCCATATATATGATTGTCTCACAACTTTTGTTTCCGAAAATTCTCTATCTCAAATATATATTTACTTTACAACCTAAAATTGTTTGAAAATCATTATATTTTCATTATAATTATTTCTTTTATCAGGATGATTTTCAAACATGTTTTTTCCATATATGATTGTCCCACAACTTTTGTTTCTAAAAATTCTCTATTTGAAATATATATTTAGTTTTTTTTCCATATATATGATTGTCCCAGAGCTTTTGTTTCTGAAAATTCTCCATCTGAAATATATATTTAGTTTATATATAAATATTTATTTCCATATTTATTTTATTTTTTATAATAATTTATTTCAATCCTTTGTAATCCCTTTCTCAGTTGACAAATCTATGGCACTTTTAACCATTAGTCAGTGCCTCAGAAATATAAACCTTTTCAGACATTTTCAGCCATAGCTAACCTTGTTCCTTGTTCTGGACTGATGAAGCGGAGCTGGTGATTTTATCATCGTCGTGCTCACAATGACTTTGAAAATATGTTTAAAAATCGGCTTTTATTAAAACAACATATTTCATTACGGATAGTTTAATTACTTTGTAACTGGCGATATAAACTAAACAAAGTCTGAACCATACTTACATAATAACAAATCCAATTCACTCCTAATAATCCAATTCCAACTCAACAGAAAATAGCACATTTGAATAAAATGAGTTTAAATCACAACTCAGATGAAGCATCATCAGAAACACAACCATAAACTGAATGTAAATCCTAACAAAGATAACACATAAGAAGCATTCAGAAACAGAAGCAAAAACAATTTCTTATTTCATAGGAAGGGTACGTAATATATACGATACAAAATGAGTTTAAATCATAACTGAGAGTTTAAATCACTACTCAGATGAAGAATCAGAAATACAACAATAAACTGAATGTGAATCCTAACCAAGATAACACATAAGAAACATTCAGAAACACAAGCAGAAACAGTTTCTTATTTCATAGGAAGGGTACATAATATATACTATACAAACCCTTTTGCCAATGGCATTGAAATTTAAGAACGTAAAGAAATAACAAGTGCCCACAGTGATCCCATATAAATTGGATAGGTTAACAAATTTAATAATTAACGTTGAACTGTATTCCAATGCATTGAAATTTGAGAAGGTAAAGAATTAACAATAGTGTACAGTGATCCCATTATAAATTGGACACGTTAAGAAATTTAATAATTAAGGTTGAACTGTTTTTTACGAACCTGGGGTTTTTTTCCTTTCAATAAGATAATAGTGTTCTTTTATAAAAAAATCCAACAATATACGTAATTCCCATTATAAATTGGAGACGTTAAGAAATTTAATAATTATGGTTGAACTGTTTTTTACGAACCTTGTTTTTTTTCCTTTGAATAAGATATTAGTGGTCTTTTATAAAAAAATCCAACCATATATGTAATTATAATGTGTTTTATTAAGCTAAAAGAACTCTGGTACTGGTACACGCTTTTAGCGATTTAAAATTGACAGATTACAGTTCATGCTTTGTCAACTTAAAATAACACTTACACAATTGTATAACTTCACATATTTTCGATTTATTTGAGAAATAAATAATTTTGATAATGCGGACACTGATTTATGAAATTCGCATTTTAGATGAGAATTAGGATACATTTTGGGCATTGAAACTCTTTCGTAGAAAACAAAGTAGTCAAAACTTCACATAATTCACCATAAACCAAAATTGTTGTTTCTGGATAAAGTTAACAAGCTCTCATATATATATATATGATGTTGTGATGTTTTTATTTAAGTCCATATTATGAAATTCCTGGTGGACAATGGTGACGAGTAGATCAAACACTCATAGATCAATTTAAATGGAATATTTTTTTAGCTGTGAATTAATGTATGTTAATTGAAAGTAAGGATTTTTTAAATTGAGAAGGTGTATTAGATTTATATTAGTAAGGCCTTAAATAATGTGATTTTTAGAAACATTTTCCAATATGTATTCAAATTAAAAGTATTGTTTAATCAATTATAATGACACTTGATATATTAAAACTTCATTAAATAAAATTCTGTGAAAAAAGATTTAAGATGTGTGTAGAAAAACACAGATAAAAAAATATTAAATAATATTATAATGTATAACATATCAATCTACATCACATATTATCCCCATCTTGGATGAAAAATATTAAAAAAACAAATTCCTCAACGCCATTCCAATATAGACCACGTTATGCCCGGTAATTACAAAATATAATTTTGTGTTAATTTCAAAAGAGTTCTAAATATTCAATATAGTGTTGTATTAATTTTAAAAGACTTCTAAGTATTCAAAAAAATTGAATGGTCGTTAAAAACACAATTCGAATAATACAAATCCACCATTTAACACTAACCATTTTACGATCAAATACAAAGCCCTTTGTCTCTGATTAAACGTTTTATGTTGGCGGCACTAAAAATATTTCCCCGTCCTATAAGTTTAGCTCATATATAAGGTCACCTCGAAGATTATTGCAGATCGAATTAAAGCTTTTTGATTTGATCATATTTCAAAGGAACAATATGGTTTTCTTAAAGGCCGGTCTATTCATGATGCAATAGCCATTGCACACGAGGTGCTTCATTCTATGCACTCGGATAAAAAGGAGGCTCTGGTTATGAAGGTGGATCTGCACAAGGCATATGATTCAGTGGACTGGTCCTATATCAGAATTGTAATGCTCAAGATTCGTCTTCCCATTTGAATAATTCGATGGATCATATCTTGTATTTCCACTGTTAGATATGTTGTTATAGTGAATGGCATTCTGACAAAAAATTTTGAGGCTGGTCGGGGCTTGCGTCAAGGATGTGCACTATCCCCGCTCATTTTCATCCTCATAATGGACGGATTTAGTAAAAACATGCACAATGTCGACCAAAAGGGCTTCATAAAGGGATTTGTTTTTTCTGACTTTGTTTCCTCATCACATTCCCTATTTGTTGATGACTTTTTACTCTTTGGTTATCTGGTTAGAAACTACTGGTTCTATATTCATATTATGTTTAAGGGTTTTGAATCAACAAAAGGTTTGGGAATTAATAGGAGCAAATCTTTTCTCATTTATGAATTTGGTAACATTTAGGAGATCCTATTCATTGCAGAGTTTTTGGGAGTCGAATATCGACTGGAAACTCATGGTTTCAAATACCTGGGTTATATAATCAAAACTTGCGGGTACAAAATTAGAGACTGGATATGGATTATTGAATGATTCAAGGCCCAGATTTCTCGATGGACTCATCGCTGGTTGTCCATGGGGGGTTGGCTTATCATGATACAGGCAGTCTTATCTCAGATGATGGTCTTCTGGGGTCACCTATTCTATCTACCAGAAGGAATTATTAAGAAAATCAATTGCATTATTTTCCAATTTCTCTAGGGTGGGGCTAATATGGACAAGAAATATCATCTATGCAAATTTGTTTTATTATGCAGGCCCAAGGATATGGACGGATGGGGTATTTTGAATACTCGCGTTTTGAATTGTGCCCTATTGATAAAATCCTTTTGGAGGGCCATAAATGGCACTGGCATATGGAATGCCATTATCAGATCCAAATACATTGACGGTGATATTCTATATCAGCTCAGCTATCATGACTTCTCTTTTCCTCGGACTATATCCTGCATTTGGGGCAGCTTCAAAAAAATATTGAGTCATGTTGCTTCTTGTTTAACTTGGCTTTTTCATGATGGTGGACGCATCCCGATTGGTTTCCAGAGCTTTCTGTCTTTGCTGTATTAATCTGGACCTTCTCAACGCCTTGTTCACACTCTAGCACACAGTGGCTTCCTATTTCTCTCCCAAACTATTCATGTTTCGTCTTTTGGAGTTCCAATTTTGAAATTAGCTTTACAACTGGGCTTGGATGGGGTTGTGGTTGATGATTGGTAACAATTCCGTAATGATATGAGGGGTGCTGGATTTTGTCACACACAAGGAGGAGATAAGATCATATGGAATGGATCTCTCAAGGAAAACATGGTCATTGTACAGGATATATACCGTAATATCATTACCCTTTCTCAACAGGTACAAGCAACCAGTATTTTTTATCCTTTTTGGCGTAGGAAAATTCCCATGAAAATCACTCTCTTTGGGTGGTTGGTTTGGCATGGGAAGATACTCACATGGGAAAATCTCAAGAAGAAGGGTCATCAGGGGCCGATTCGATGTGCTGTCTACTGTATGGAGGAAGAAACTATTTCACATATATTATTTTCCTGTCATATCATATCCCAATTATGGAAGTTATTCAGTTCCTTTTTCATGAATCCATTATGGTCTACTGTGGATTTCATATCTGTTGCTATTGATTGGGAGAAATTGAAGAGTAATTATAATTCGCTCCCTTTCTTCTTTATATGGGAGGTCTGGCCGGCTAGAAACCAACTGAATTTTGAGAGCAGACCCTTCCAACTAAATCGTGTCTATGATGCGATTAAAAGTTGGATGGATGATCGACCCCAACATGTTCTGATTGTGATGGATGGCTCTCATCACATTAGACCTCACAAGATTGTCATCCCTGCCATCTTTTTCGATGGGGCTTCAGTGGAGGGTAATACTGGATGTGGTGTATGGCTCAAACTGTCTGATCATGAACAAATCCACATCTATTGGAACAGTGGCCCTGGGTCTAATAACAAAGCCGAGATTATGGCTCTTTGGGGGGGCCTTCTGGCTACAAAAAATCTTCAAATTCATAACGTCAACATATATGGAGACTCTAAGCTTGTCATTGGATGGATTGCCAACAGTTTTGTTATGTTGTCCCCGAGCTTGCAGGGATGGTTTGACATAACACAAAGACTTTGGAGGAGGCTGAATAGTCCTTCTATCAATCATATCTTCTGTGAGAATAACACTCGTGGTGATTGGTTATCAAAGAAGGGTCTACAGGCCGAATTTGGGCTGATGAAGATCATTCATTTAAGAGATGGAAATCAGATATAGGAATCTTCTGTTCCCATACCATGAAGATGTCAATTTACAAATCACTTTTCTCTATTTTTTGGTTCTTCTCATAATCATCTGGATGGATGCAGTTTTTTTGGTACAGGTTTAATGGAATCAACATATTGGTAAGGTATACTTTTTATTGACACTCAAGGCGGCTATTCACAGTTTTGCAGCGACTTTCTTCAGGGTTTCAGACAACGCAAAGTGATCTGCCTTCTTACAAGTGAGCCTGTCCAATATATTTACAAGCAAGCCTGTTATATTCATAAGAAAGCGAGCCTTCTAGTTTGCATCTTCTATCATGTCAGGTCATCACTTTATCAAGAGAGCTGGTATGACATTTATTGGACATTAAACTCGTCTCAGTTTGAGGCCTAGTTTATCCTTTTATTTCATTTCCGACATTAACAATTTCACATTGCATAATATGAATATGTTCATATGATTGAATGTTAGTTGTAATAATCCTTTTCAACCTCATTTCATGTTTAACAGGTATGAACAGTTTCAAATCTTGAAAGGGTAGGGTAATTCCTCCCGTAATTTCGGTAGCCAATCTTTCTAATTTTCTCATTCATACTTTGAATTGGCATTTTATAGTCTAGCTACGCAATGATGGTTTTCTAGCTGAACACATATCAATTGTGAATGTAATTTTGTCAATGTACTGTTATATCTAATATATGCAACTTTTTTTTCTTCTGGAATTTTTTTTTTTTAGCTCTCCTTTATGAGAGTAGTTGAAATGATCCGTAAACGATATATATGACTTTAAGCTTTGAGAATGGAGACCATTATTAATTAAGATGTATGGTCATCTGGTGAAACGACTAACGTTGCCGGATTCCATGCCTTGTTATGGCGGGCAACTGCACCATTAACGGTACTATATCGCAACGCTGATCCACATTTACGTTTACGTTGATACTTTTGTATAAGGAACAATCGTTAAGCCGTTGGAACATTCAGTAAACATGCGGTTAGGTTGAGGAGGTTTTTTATTTTTCATATTTTTTGGTAAAATTTGTGGACAAAGAAATGTTGGAATGACAAATTTAATTTGTAAATTCACGCAAATTTGTTAGAATGGTAAGTTTGATTTAAGTCCATACAATCTAATCAGCCCACCAATTTATATTCTTTCTAACTTATATCTATGTTATTTTTGTGAGCTATATATATTATTATTTTCAACCTGATCTAGTTATTGGATGTTCTTAAAGTTTTTGTTATTGGAGGTTCTTAAAGTTTTTAAGCCATATATTTTTAATTAAATTGCTCATGTTTTAAAAAAATTTAAGAAATAAAATTTCAAGTAATTTTCCAAAATTAAGTAAATTTTCCAAAATAAAGAAATTAGAATGGTAAGTTTGAAACACAGTTTCAATGTCCCAAAATTTCAGCAGATAATGAAAAAACATGGAACAGTTAAACTGTTTCCTTGTCAACGACTCAGATTTTGACCTATTGATAAGATGTAGTTTTTCAGGCAAGGAAACGTTTTAACAAGGAAAAATTATAGTTTTAACTTGGTGAGTCTAAACAATAAAGGTTCTCAAAGAATTTTTTAGGACTTTCCATCCATGTTTGGATTTGAAAATGCAACTTAAATAACTAAATATATGGGTATAATCAAATATCAATAAGCTAGGAAATGGTTTAATGAGAAAAAATTCAAGAGTTTTTCTAGACTCTCATTTCAGCTTCACCCCTTTTTTCCATCAATTATAAGGAGTCTCGAATAGCAAAATTTTGACTGAGTTCTTTTAATCATCATTTTGTTTCAGAAAATTTTTCATTAATGGGGACTAAACAATTTTGTTATAATGAATATTGATAAATTTATAAAATTATGATTGTTTAACTATGTTATAATGAATATTGATAAATTTATAAAATTATTATTGTTTAATTATAAGATAAATGGTTTATTCTAGTGAACGCAATCTCTTTTTAGTTAATCAACTTTCAGATAAATGGTTTACTGAAGGCAATACAATCATCTATAGTACTTTAAGAAAGTGTGCGTTAATAAATGGTTTACTCAAGCCAATACAGTCATGTATTTTATCAAGCTATAACTTGAAACGGAAGGACCAACTCCCATGTATTTTCTGCAGTCTACAACCCATAAGAGGCTCCCACCTCAACCATCTCCAACTGGACATCTATCAAGTGACAAATTGATATGGAAGCTCCAACTCCCTTACACTACCATAAAAATCATTTTTTGATTTATCTGGATATCAACTTTGTTATCCTTCTTCTTCACTACTGCCTTTTTTGCCTTAATTTTTGCATCATATCAGCTCCTCATGTGCACATCATATCTATCAACTCTCTCTGATTCTTTCACTCTCCAACCTTCTTACACAAAATGATATTACATCTCTTATACAGATATCTCATGACATTTTTCATTCTACAGGGAATACGAAGTGAATAGGCTTGTCTCTTGGGCTTCCACCCATTCGATTCCTTACACTTCAGTTCAGGTTATTACATCAGAAGTAATCATTAAAACACTCATTGGAGTTTTTCCTATGCCTACGGAGACTTGTATTTGAATCAAATACAGTAAAAAATAATTAATTCATTTACATTTACAGTTACAACAAGTATATTGCACTCAACCCTTTTAGCTCTTGGCTTGCTGTGCATTTTTCCTTTGTGCTGTTGTCACTGTCTTTTCTGTTTTTGTTGTTATATCATAACAGTTCTTGCACAAACACCTTTTACCTGACTTGACCCATCTGACACGTTTCCAACAGTGCCACCATATCTTTTTTTTCCTAACCTTGCCTCTTCTCCTTGTGCTGGCAATGTTCAGCCTTCACCTTTGTCTCTAGACCCGACTCTGCTCGGAGTGTTGTTGAGCCTGACTCGACTCATGGTGCCTACCTCCTCATTTCCGCAACGTTTATCTTACTCTCCCTTTCTCTCTGTGTCGAGTCATTTACCTAAGTCTACTGCCCGTGTTTAGAATTTTGTTATGTTATCAAGCTGTAACCATTGTTTATCGTTGCACGTAGTGCTGAGTTGTTTCACTCGAGTCTCCTGCCGCATTCATAATTTACTTTACAAAGCACCGTAAGACCTGGACCTCAAAAATATTTCCATGGAAATTTGAATAAAATTGCATCCGACATCCTTTATCCAATTTCGGCGTTTTGTCTATTTTACTTGTACTTCGTTTATATATTTCTTTTCCATTCTTCGATGTGATTTCTTAAAGGGAAACCTTATACCTCCATATCTGAAATCCTTTATAATTTTTCTTTGAAACTACATTGCATCTTGTACTCTATGGCATTTTGGCAATCCTATGTATTATATACTATAGACACCTTCCATTCTCCCGATGTGATTTCTTATGGAAATAAACCTAACCCTGAACCTGAAATATATTAGAATTTACCTTTTAAAATGCATCACATCCTTTCTCATATCGCATTTCGTATTTCAATGATTCAACCTTGTTCTTATGATCTTCACCCTTATGATCTTGTGATTTGCGATATGCAAATGGGTCCCACGCTGGACTTTAAACTCTTTAGTATTTAAACTCTGAGAGGTTATTTGTTTGGGCTCTTATCAAATTTTGCATTTATGCGATTCAACCTTGTTCTTATGATCTTCACCCTTCTAATCTTGCGATTTGCGATATGCGAATGGGTCCATCATCGGACTTTAAAATATTTTGTATTTAAACTCTGAGAGGTATCGCGTTCGGGCTCTTATCACATTTTTCATTTATGAGATACAATGTGGTTCATGAGTGATATCCCTTCTGAGCTTGTGACATGCAATATGTGATTGGGTCCCATAGCAGGACCTCGAAACCTTTAGATTTTATCTTTGAATCTTATCGCATCCGGGCTCTCGTCACTCTTCGCATTTCATCATTTTGACGTGGTACATAAACGTTATCCATTCTAAGCTTTTCAACTTGCGATATGCAATAAAGGGTTCAGGTACCACTGGGGATGCCACCTCACTGCCACATCATCATGCCACATCACCTTAGCACGTGATCAAACTTTTGTTACGATCTTTGGGGTTGGGGCCACGTCACCTACCACGTCATCTTGCCATGTCATTGCCTACATCACCGCTACATCATCTAGCCATGTCACCATATCCTACTTTGCAGTTTCTGTGATTTTTGTGTCTCTGCGGTTATTGTGATCATCCTTTCGCTTGCAATTGCGATAGGAGATTAAGTCGTTGAACACTGTTCCACACATATTTCTTCTATAAATTACCCAACTCGACCTGCTGAACTGCATGCGCCATCATGCACTATAAAAATCCCGACTCTACCTGACTCGTTCACAACTTGTTGCACTGTTCTGAATGTAAAAATACACTACTTGACCCTAAACTGCACGCGCACTCTTCTGAATGCATTTCAACTCGAATCGCTCCTATTTCTTCTCTGATAATTCTAATGCTGCTCCATTCTACTCCTTTGCCTTAGATAATGATTATAATGTTTCTTCTTGCTTCTTTGCTGCACATTGCTTCTCCTTGCCTCTTTTCTGCATAATACTAATCCTCTCTGCTCCTTTACCTTAGATAATGATTCTACTTCTTCTCCTTGCCTCTTTGATGTTCCTCTTCCTCTTTTCTTGTAACATACCCTGATAACCTCGCAGGAAAAATGCATGGAGTTAGGATTTTTTTTCAACATCTACGAATGTGTAACCTTATAAATTACTTTATATATTTCTAAATTAACCATTTAAATACCCATCATCATCACCTAGAGAAATATTTAGCAAAAATTATAGTGAATTACACAACCATTAATTGTCCTTGTTATAGCATATTAACTTAAATTTCCTGCTATAACTATGCATCGATCCCATGATCATTTTAATTCAATTAGTAGATCACCTAATTGATAATATCAACATCACATCATGAAAGAAACTAACATCATGAAAACGACACAATGAACAATCACATAAATACACATTGATATACCCTGGAAACCCTGTAGGGTGAAAACCAGCAAACGTTTAATTTTATTATTAAACGCTTGTGAGGGTTGTCACCCCTCACTCAACAGTTATAAGGGAGTCCATCCCTTGACCATTGTCATAAAAATTACATATAAAAATAATATTACACGAAACATAATTAGCTATAAGCTATTACAATCATCATGACACCATTTACCCATGGATACTCAATCTCAATCTTTGTTTTCGGGTTGTTTCTTTCAGTGGGTCATCCTGCAGTTGGAACTACTAAACCTGCACAGGCTAACAACTATTTATCTTCCACAATGTTAAACTTAAAAATTCATTTTCTCAAGCCATTCTTCTTTACTGCCATTGTTGTCATCAACACACTTGATATCATGATTATGTAAAATATTAATAAACCAATAATCAATCTCTATTTGTGACACTTCAACAAATATTTTCTATGCATGTATAAAACATAACAAAATTGACATGAAATGCTTTCTTTACATCATTTGACATGCATTAGTAACAAATAAATCACTATCAAGCATCATCTTTCTAACAACTGCTAACAAAATCTTGCATGCACTTTCATATTATTCCCAAAGGAAGGATAAATTACTATACTATATAATAATATTGTGCATGAAAATGCATAACAAGCTTTCAAGATAACTATCCCAACAAGAAATTTCCTTTTTGTCTACTCTTACATTTTCTTTTCCAAAAGGATTAGCACAATAGACTCTATACTTATGCATATGAATTCATTTTCTTTTCCAAAGACATCTTTTCCACACAAGAGCTATTCACATTGGCTATACTTATAACAATGCAAGCTTTATTTCAAACCAAGTTAACATACTAGTTATAATTTTGTGCATGTAATAACATAGACTTTTTATTCTTTCATGTAAAACATATATTTCTTTCCAAAAGAAACTAAATACATATTTCATGGAAAAATAAACACATTTCTTTTCCCAGGGTCAAATGCATACCACTTATTCTTCCATGCATTCAAAGAGAAATTTTCCTCTCATCCAAAAGATCTAATCCCAAAACTATACTTTTTCCATGCATCCAAGAATATATATGTTTCTCTAAATAATCTTACATAATAAAGCATGTGATTACTATTTTTCCTCTCTAAGAATCTAATCCAATAATAAATACAAGGATATATTTTTCTCTTCTATTCTTTTTGATGAGTTCTAACCGAATAATTGCTTCCTTGCATACGATTATATATATTTATTTTCCAAGGATTCTAACACCTTAATTATTATTTTTCCAAAAGATAGATAACTCAATAGCTATTATGCATGAAATAGACAATATTTTCTTATCATTTCACATATTAGAGAGATTTGAAATATTTCCTCCAGAAATAACATGAATAACAAATCCTTCTCAAATAGCATAACCATTTGTATTTTACACAAAAAATTTATGTGAGCTACCCCTCACATAAGTTATTTATATATTTTTACATGACTCAAACTCCTCATGCATGTAAAATCACATAATAATTTCTAGTAGATCAAATATACTAGATCTTATTCATGTGCACCTAAGCACATACTCTCTTCAAGAGTCCAATATTTCTCTTTAAAAATTTTAATGCATATACTTGGTAATTATATAAATTAATTCCTTGTAAATAATCATCAACATAATTATTATGTCTATATGTACATAAAAAATATTCTTATCTCATTGAAAAATGAAATGGAAGCACTATGTCTCACTCTGTTTTTCCTATTTTAGGCATCCAATTTGGGTGCTTAGTGTGAACATATGGAGAAGAATTTCATAAAAAAAAAAAAAGGTTTTTGCTTGGAACAGACATAATAAGAATAATCACTCTCATTTTTTTCATCGGTTTCATGGTTTTTAAGATTCGAATGAATCTTTGATGCCCATTGTTCCAAATTTAAACATTAAATAATTTCTTGTTTTTGTCATCAAATTTAAACACGGTTTCCAACCAAATGGAAACGATTTTTGGAAAACCCAAAGAGGTTTTTGTTTCTAATCAGTTCATTAAAAATAACCTCTCTCGGTTTTTACACAAGTGTTACGTTTTGGAAGATTCAAATGAATCTGTGGAGCTCATTTTTCCATATTTAAATAATAATTAATTTCCTGTTATTTTACATCCATTTAGGACACAGTTTTTGAGACATGGGAAATGAATTTTTAAAATATAAAAGAGGCTTTTGGTCATAAAATCCTCTTTTACAAAAACCTCTTTCACGTTTTTCCTATCTATTTCAGTTTTGGAGATACAAAGTCATACTTAGACCCTATTTTCTAATAACTCATCCAATTCACAGAATTATTTAGCCATGAAAATATTTTATCAATTCACAACACATGAATTATTCTCATAATTCAATGAATAAGACACTTATTCCTCTATGAAAAAAATTGTATAGAGGTTTACTAAATAATTAATCTTAATTCTTTATCACATGGATTTTTTCTTGCAAATAAATTCATTCATTTTATCATCATGGCCCACATACAAACAAAAGGATTTTTAAAGAATATGGTTACTTATCTCTTGATGCATGCTTGAAATACTCTCTTCCTCTTCCTTGGCTCCATTCTCCATGTATTCTCCCATTCCCCTCTTCTATTTCTCTCATAGGCTTATAATCAATAGAATTAATAAAATGGAATAACTTTTATAAATCATAAAAGCATTACAGTTTTTCCTAAATCATAAAAGCATTCCAACTTTTCTAAATCATAAAAGAATTCCATAAATCTTAAGCCAAGGATATTACATTTTTGCTCCTCCACTTAACTTTTTACTTCTTTTCCTTATTTATCCTTTATACTCTGCCGACCCGACTTTCCTTGTTCTCAATTTCATAATTTTAGTAATTACTCTTTCTCGTTCCTTTTCCATCAATGACAATATTTCCAACACCCCTTTGGAATTGATGGCAAAAATTCTCCAAATTTCCTCCCTTTCATTCTGAAGTGTCTATGTTCCTCTCGCTTTCTTTCTCCCCTTTGATATCAATGGAAAGGGGTTATAAAATGCTCAGAGACTTCCATCATTTCCTTATTAGAGTTCTACATAAGAATTCTTCATTCCGTCCACATACCGTCGGGACTCAGTCGATTTATGTATAAGCATTGTTGGGAGAACACTTTGGGAATCATTGAACTTGTATGTATATACACAGTAAGTTGATATCATCCCAAAGCACAGACTCCTTGCACTTGTATAATGCTGAAAGTGATGATAAGGACACTCCATAGAACAAATTGTACCAGACCTATATAATCAAAAATGCATCATTGGAATAATACTAAAATACTGAGAATGCTCCATATGATATATAAAGTCTTCTCCAAATATACTTCAGTCTATATTATGATCTTCATTTGAGATACATATTTGTTGAGGAAGATTGTAGATGGAATATGTCTTCTTCTGCGATACACATCTGTTCAAATATGATAATGCCAATATATCTTTTGCAGCCACGGTTTACCTTTACTACCAGATTACACAGTGGTTTCGTTGCAGATTCAAGGATGTCTTTGCACAAAACTTGGTTCATAGGCTAGCCGCTCATACTTTCTTTAAAATGGATTCTCAAATTCACCCACATACCACTGTTACATAACTTGTAGGTGTAACACGTGCTTAAGGAAGACTAATGGTTAGAGCTTGATATATCTAATCTCTGTGGTATACACTTATGCCAGAAGTGTCTATGCATCCAAGGCCATGAGATAAATATATCTTAATATAATCAAGTAAGAATTTCTACTTTCTATTTCAATAAAAACCAGCAGTTACAATACCCTTCATGCTCTCGCCTATTTTACTGGTAGTCTCCAATCGCTCTCAACAAAATCAATAGTGATAAGAATATGACTATTTGTATCATTAACCTTGTGTGCGGAGATGCTAAGGAGAATTCAATTGTTTTAATGCCATGCATTTCAAAGAAGATATTTGTACTATTTTGGTCCTATCTCAAGATAGGTTCTACTAGTTTAATATTCACGAATCATTAATTCCCATGAAAAAATAAAATGACGCAACTAAAGCTCAATATACATCAATAAAGCTTAGTCCAATACCAACGCCATTTAATAATAATACTAGTAGCTTCTATAGTTCTTCTCGTAGAAGTCTAAATATAAGCATCCTTCATTCAATTCTTTTGTTATTAAATGAATATACACAAAAAATTAATGCTATCACAACTCATGAGAATGTTGGAAGGCATGTCACCATAAAATGTTCTGTTCTTTTGTCCCTTGTTCCTTGATGATAGTTATATGTGCTAGACTTCTGATGAAGATGTAATCACTACAAGTCAAAAGCCCTTGATGTTGATGTGAAAAATGAGTTCAAACAGAGCTTACACTTTATTGTAATATTAGACAATATCTTTCAATCTAAAAGGCCCAATGACTTTAATACTAAATAGTTACATATTTAAACATAAAACCCTTGAGGCTTGATACATTCCATGCATTGGACAATATTACTATCAACTATACACTTTTATTTATGACACAAGGGGGTACGTACTTCAATGATCAACTCTCTGCAATGGTAAATTATCAATTATTCCTTTCTGCTGAAGTAAGTTTCGTATGAATCAATAACAAACTCTTGACCTTCAATAGTAAGATTAACACAACTAACCCATCATACTTCAGACACTTCAATTTTTCTATCACCACGTTCTTTGGGAAACATCTTCAATTTGGCTACTTGAAGTTTCATTAGACAGAATTCAACAAGCTTATGGATGACTTAATAAAGAGGCCTTGAAATTATATCTATATTGATTTGAAAAGGAAAACATTCATATCCAAGACTACGTGATTCTTCAACCCTCAATATAACACATCAAAAGGCATAAGATAATGATGCTTTGACATTTTATTGACATTTCCATGCTTTGATAACGCATCTCAACATTCGCTAGCATTTGCAACTAGCAGATACTTTTCACTAATTAGAGGAACTAGAATGCTTATAATACTTTTCACATATTATAATTCTAATAACGTTGGGACTACATCCTTGATGTATTTTTTCCATACCACCACCATGACGCATACCATAATATTCTGATCTTGAGGACATGTATCATACCACTGCGCCAATAATAACTCTTGGGAAGGATATTTTTAATGATATAATGATAATAACATTTTCCTTATTCATCCTTCTTAAAATAATTTTGTTTCATTATCAACACTTGCAATGAGACACATAGTGTAATCATCCTCTTAGTTTCCAAGTTCATGACTAATGTTCCCCTTACCACCATGGTTGCTTACTCATTTCTCTTCTTCCATAAATAGTTTGGCTATTGAATGCTTCGGGTGTCCTTCTTCCTCTATTGTTCTCTTCCAGAGGAATTTTCCTTTCCCTTCCTAAACTTTTACATGTTCTTATTCCAAGTAGCACTTCTTTGACAACTCTTATGGGGAATTTTTATGAACTGATCTCCCCTTTAGATGTTGCTTCTTGTCTATCACTGACTGGATATCTGTGTTGCTTCCTAGAGAAGCGCCCCCTCAGACTATGATGGATTCATTATATTATTGAAGTAACAGGCTCCCCCTATTTCTTCTTCTTCCATACTTTTTTAGGCTTCCTGATAATATCTGCATCTCCTTTTCATTCATTGTTTTCTTTGATTTTATTTTGTTCCATCATATGTCTAGAGTCCTTTAATGTATATGAAAACCTACAATAATTTGCTTTGTGTCCAAGCTTGTGGCATACATAACATCTTATTTTACCTAGGTACGTTTGAGCTGATGTATAACATATTTTTCTCCTTTTTGAACATAGTTTACATTCAACAAATTTATGTCCAAATTCATTGCATGAATAACAGTAGCCTTGGAAATGATTTATGTACCTGGTTAAAGGTTGTCCTTTCCATTTGATTTCTTGAGGTAGTCTTCTCATTTACTACATATTTTGATAGTTAAACTTGATTTTCTTTGTCTTACATTGAGATGCTACATGTCCAAAGTCATTGCATGAATAACAGTAGCCACGAAAATGATTTTTGTACATGGTGAAGATTGTCCTTTCCATTTTCTTTCTTGAGGGGCTCTTCTCAGTTGCTGCATATTTTGCTGGTTAAATTTGATATGCCTTCTCTTACAATGTGCTGCAATATGTCCTATTTTATGACAAGAGAAACATGCGATATTTTTCATACGAGGAAAGAAACTCCTTTGAGATCTTCCGAACTTGTTCAATTGATATTCAGGAAAAATTGAGATTTTTGCAACTGCTTGCTTCTTCCTCTCATTCGTTGTCTCTTGATGTTGCTACTTGTTTGTTTTTGTCTCATTACACATCAAGTTCTTGTTAGCTTCTTCTTCTGTGGATCCTTTTTAAGCTGCTTTACCAGCCCTTTCAATGTCTACCTTCTCTGATCTCTCCATGGAGGCAATCTCATCTCCAAGCTAATTACACAACATGTTCCATTCTTCTATCAGTCTTCTAGCTAAAATAATATCATATTGATAAGAGTTATCATTTTCGTTTTTTACAACTTTCACAAAAGTGATATCCTTGTTACCCTCTACCTTGGACTTACTAGTTTCTCCTTTATATCCTATCCCAACCTTTATAAGAGGATATCTTTGAGAATTTAGCATTTTGTCCAACTATCCAGAGCTTTTCATTTGAGGAATATTCATAGTTAATTCAATTTGGGCCTTCTTTGATTTTTTTCCTCAGGCTTACCACTTCTTCTTCCAGCTTTTCACACTCCTGATTTTTCTCCTTTATTTCCCTTTTCAGAATATCCTCTATTTTCCTTAATTCTTCTAGTTTAACTTTCAATTTAATAAGGTCTTACGAATCTGGTTCTGTATTTTCATATTTTAGAATAATCTCTTTCTTTTTCTTACTCTTAACTTTAAACCTTTCAATTTCCTTTAAGGCACTTACCAACTCCCCCTCAAGGTCTACCTCACCTTCTTCTTCAAATTCCAAGAAATCTTCCTCAAGCTCTTCCTTGGCCATCAAAATGAATTTTGATGCTCCTTCTTCATTGGGGGATTCATCTGAACTCTCACATGCACTGTTCCCTCACTGGGCATATAATGTTCTTTTATTAAATTTGTTCCCCTTCCGCTTATTGCTGAAATTTCTTTTCTCTTCCCATTTTTCCTGATTCTTTATTTTATTATGAATACATTTTGAAGAATAATGCCCCACAGTTCCACAATTGAAGCACTTGAGTGGAATTTTACCTTTTTACTTACCTGTGCCTCTGTCTAGTCTTCTAACAAATTTGGCTTCTTCTTCAGTAGAGCATGAGAATGTACCTTCCTTATCTTCTATGCACTTGTCTCCCTTGAAGGTTTCCTCCCTCAAATTTGAATTCCCCTTTAAAATCCTCATCTCATAAGCTGTTAGGTTCCCTATTAATTAATTCTTGGTCAAGGTTTCCCAATTTGTTATTTCTTCTATGGCTGAAACCTTGGGATTGAACCTGGATAGTAGTGATCTAAATATTTTCATTACCAATATATTTTCTTTAATTTCTTCACCTAGTTCTATCATGAGGTTCACAACCTCATAAAATCTTAAGAAGAAACTAGCTATATCCTCTTCTTCATTCATCTTTAGGTTCTCAAACTAAGTTCTATGGGCTTGCAACTTAGTAAACTTTACCTATTTATCTCCTTCATGAAAATTTTCTAGTGTATCCCAGATTTCCGTGGCAGATTGACTATGCATTACTTTGATAAATTCTGACTCACCTAGACCGTTCAGGAGAGCATTCATTGCTTTTGCATTAGCTATGAATTCTTGTATGACTTATTTCTGAGTGTTTGTATCCTTTGGTGCATATTTTTCTAACACATCATTCCGGACTTCTACTCCAAGATACATCAAATAGGCTTTCATTATTATTTTCGAGAAGACATAGTTTGAGCTAGTGAACAATGTGGCTTTATTTTTTGAGCATCCTTCTAGGCTAGCCATTTTGGGAACCTAAGACCTCCTTCCAGGTGTTAAAATGTTACTGAACGAACCAAATCTGATACCAATTGATGATCCATTAGCTAAAGTGAGAGGGGGTGTGAAAAATTATAGTGCATTCATGGACACTAAAACTCTTTTATTTACAACCGTTAAATACTTCATTGCATAAGTAGCTTACTACATAATGGATCAACAAATTGAATGTGTGGACAACAAGAAATTACGAAGATTAAAACATTATATCAACACATAATCATCAAGAACATAGACACCATATATAAGTGGAAACCTGTAATGGATAAAACAACATCTTATTATTGTTGTGATGCAAAGGCAAGCTCCTACTCCCTCTCACAACAGATTTTCTGCAGACACCTACCTAGAGGAGGCTACAACCTCAGTTTCTGCAAGCTACAACTTGCAACTACAACTTGAAATGGAAGAGCCAACTCCCATGTGTTTTCTATAGGCTACAACCCATAGGAGGTTCTTGCCTCAACTAACTCCAACTAGACATCTATAAAGATACAACTTGATATGGTAGCTCTAAATCCCTCACACTATAATAAAAATCATATGTTGATTTACCTGGATATTAGCTCTGTTATCCTCCTTCGATGTTGATTTTTTTGTCTTCATTTATGCTTCATATTAGCTCCTAATGTGCACAACATCTCTATCAGCTCTCTCTGATTCTACCACTCTCAAACCTTCTTATGAACACTGATATTACATCTCGTATACATATAATTCCCGACTGTTTGCATTCTACAGGAAATACGAAGTGAACATGCATGTTGCTCTGCCTTCCATCCATTTGATTCCTTACACTTTAGTTTAGGTTATTACATAAAAAATAATCATGAAAACACTCATTGCAGTTTTTCTTATGCCTACAAAGACTTTCCTTTGCATCACATACAATAAAAAGTAATTAATTCATTGACATTTATAGTTACAACAAGCATATTTCACTCATCCCTTTCAGCTGTTGGCTCGTTGTGCATTTGTACTTTCTTTTTTTGTCATTGTCTTTTCATTTTATGCTGTTATATCATAACAATTCTTACACAAATGCCTTTTTCCCACCTCGACCCAGCTGGCATGTTTCTAATAGTGCCACCATATCTTCTTTTGCCTGACTTTACCCGAAGTGTTAGTGATCCCGACTCGACCCATGCTGCCTATCTCCTCATTTCCGTGATGTTTAAATTACTCTCCCGTCTGCTCTATGTCGGGTCACTTACCCGAGTCTACTACCTACGTTCAGACTTTTGTTCTATTATCAAGGTGTGACCGTCGTTTATCTCTGCACGTAGTGTTGGGTTGTTTGACACGAGACTCCTGCCACGTTTAGAATTTTCTTTATAAACTGTCGTAAGACCTAGACTTGAAATGTATTACCATGGAACTCTAAATAAAATTGCATCCGAAATTCTTTATCGTGTTTCGGCATTTCGACTATTTCTCTTGTTCTTCATTTATATATTTCTCTTCCATTCTCCGATGTGATTTCTCAAAGGGAAACATTATACCTCTTGATTTGAAATCCTTTATACTTTTTCTTTGAAACTACATCGCATCCAGTACACTTATTGTATTTCAGTGATCCTATGTATTATATGTTATAGATGCCTTTTGTTCTCCCGATGCAATTTCTTAAGGAAATAAACCTAACCTCAGACCTGAAATATATTAGAATTTACCTTTGATAATTCATCGCATCCTTTCTCATATCGCATTGCGCATTTTGGTGATTCAAATTTGTTCTTATGATGTTCACCCTTCTAATCTTGGGATTTTTGATATGTGAATGGGTCCCACGCCAAAATTTAAACTCTTTAGTATTTAAACTCTAAGAGGTATCACCTCTAGGCTCTTATGGATTTTCACATTTCGGCGATTCAACATTGTTCTTATGATATTCACCCTTCTGATATTGCGATTTGCGATATGTGAATGGGTCCCACGCTAGAATTTAAAGTCTTTAGTATTTAAACTCTGAGAATTATCGCATCCAAGCTCTTATCGCATTTCACATTTTGACGATTCAATGTGGTTCATGAGTGCTATCCATTCTTCACTTGTGACGTGCGATATGTAATTGGGTCCCACAATCAGACTTTAAATCGTTTAAATTTTATCTTTGAAGCTTATCACATCCAGGCTTTTGTCACTCTTTGCATTTCAGTGTTTTGACATGGTACATAAGCACTATCCCTTTTGCTTTGCGACTTGTGATATGTGATAAAGTGTTCGGGTCCCACTGGGGGTACCAGTCACTACCACGTCATGTTGCAATGTCATCAAACTTTTTTCGGGATTTGTGGGTTTGGGGCAACGTCACCTACCATGTCAGATTGCCATGTCATTCCCTATGTCACCACAACATCATCTAGCCATGTCACCATATCACACTTCACGGCTTCTGTGATTTTTGTGTTTCTGCAGTTATTGCGATCATCCTTATGCTTGCGATTATGATATGTGATTAAGCTGCCGAACACTATTCTGTACGCATTTCTTCTGGAAATTACCTGACTCGACCCCCTAAACTACACATGCCCTCATTCACTGTAAACAACCAGACTCTAGCTGAATCGTTCACGACTCGCTGCACTGTTCTGAACGTAACAATACACGACTTGACCCTGAACTGCCCGTGCACTGTTCTGAACACATTTCATTCCAACTTGCTCCTTTGTCTTCTCTAATCATTCTAGTGCTAATCCTTGCCTCTTTGTCGCTCCTTGCCTCTTTACTTCTCCTTTCTGCTCCTTTGCCTTAGATAATGATTCGAATGCTGCTCCTTGCCTATTTGTTGCACATTACTGCTCCTTTCTTCTTTTCTCCTTAATTCTACTCCTCTATACTCCTTTGCCTTAGATAATGTTTCTACTGCTGCTCCTTGCCTCTTTGCTGCTCCTCTTCCTCTTTTCTACTCCTCCACTTAACTTTTGGCTTATTTGACTTATTGCTCCTTTATAATCCAGTTAATCTTGATCTGCTCCTTTTTTCTCAATGATAATTCTAATACTGCACTTTTCTATTCCTTTTCCACCAATAAAAATATTTCCAAAACACACCTAATTGCATAGCACTATATATTATATCAATTGCTTCTTTCGGGAATCAATGACTTATTTAATTCTTAGAACATTAGCCAAAAAATGAATAACATTCCCATTTCATACATCTTTAAATTACCGTGTTACCATGTTTTCATTTTCAAAATAAATCTCACATAGTTTTTACAAACCTATCCATCACCTATGCCTTAAAATGTCATCCAATCTGATGAATTTTGAAAACCTGTAACGTTTCAACTTGAAGTAAATGCATTAATATTTTGATTTTTCAATATCCTTTTAAAATTTTCTTAATTAAAAATGTACTTTACTATCCCACTTTTCAATATAACTAAAAGAATTATTTGAAGTAACAGCTAAAGCTATTGCCTCATATAATATAACATAATGAATACATAAGAAACTAGTACTTGAAAAATGAAGTTAGCATATAAAACTAATGAATACATAATACAATTAAAATATTTATTTGAAGTAATAGCTAAAGCTATTACCGCATATAATATAACATAATGAATACATAAGAAGAAAGTACTTGAAAAATGAAGTTAGCACATAAACCTAATGAATACATAAGAAATGGGTATTTGAAAAACAAGATTGGTTGCAGAGTAACTAGTCCCTGCCGAAGAGGGTGAAGAGCATGATTGTACGCAACAGAAACTTTCCCAAGAGCGTGATTATGCAGCAACAGAAAATCCATAAGTGTGTGATTGTGAAGCAAAAAAAATGCCATTATATTGATAGAATTATAAACTAAATCATTATATTGACAGAATTATATTTGATTCATGTCTTCATTCCTGCTATTCCCAGACAGAATTCTGAACCCTCTTGCTTTTACCGGGAACTTTCTGGCATTATAGTGATAGATAGAGATTTTCAAACAGTTGATATGTAGAGCATGGTATTCTCATATGGGGCTGGCTCCAAGGTTTGCTTCTATAAATACCAGATATAAAAAGACTCCAAGCGACTGCCTATTCAGGCTATTTGAATATGTGGTACAGTAAGTATATAAGGGGGCAATTCCAATGATATTAACTGATCACATGCATAATTATTTCAGAGGACCACTGACACAATTGTTATATATTTAGTGATAAAATCTGGGTTTTGCATGTATTGGGATCTCAGCACTTACAGTTTCAGCTCAAATATATATATGGCTAAAGAACTAGAACCAAGTGGTGTCACAATATCCCAGTTGTTCCAGAGGACTATTGTCATCCCATTATCATTTATATTCTGGAATTGTTGAGGTTAGCGTTTAGATGTTGGAGTTTGTATTATTCACCCAAAATGTTGTTTACAAGCTCTGGTTTATCTAAAAATTGTTAAGTTTGTCTTATTCACCCAAAATGTGTTGTTTACGAGCTCTAGTTTATCTAAATTTTTTTTTGTAGCTCTCCATATGGGCTTTCTGATATAATAGTTTCATGTGCATATGGAAAATCTTAGTATATATTATATATAGTCCATATGTAACAGACTGAGAATATGTCGATAGTGGTACGAAAGTCCTGGTAACCCATAAGAGAGTCATTTTTTCAGTGCCTCTCATTCTGGTTTGTAAAATATGCACATCTATTCGGCCATCTTGACCTTGGTAAGATAATATTTTTTTTATCCATCAAAAAAATCTGAGGACATGTTGGGCTTGTTCAGGAAAAACAAGTAAGTGCCCCAAAACTCTCAAGGATCACATGGTTTCAAATGTCAACATCCCTGTAGTTAAAAATCATTTAAATGTGAAAATAATGCTTATCAATTTCATCCCTAAAGTCATATAAGTCATTTTAACACAACTAAATCCTTAAGGGTGAATATGCCACTTCCATTTTTTATGAACTTGCAATTAAGAAGACATTACAAAAACACAAGGGATATGACACTGATCTAAAATTTAGCTTCAAAAGTGAAAAAAAAACTTTGAATCGGTAGAAACCGAAAACATGTTTATCCGGTAAGGAAACATTTGACCTATTCACCATAAAATCTGGTTTTCTTGATTTGGAATTGGACTTGGATGACCCATGTCTAAGAAAATGTCCGATAATGAAGAGAAACACCTAAAATTGAATGATAAAATTTGACAAAACCCCAGCAAAATATGCCACCACTAAAGAAAGCATTCTGACAGAAGAGGCAGAGGACTCTACTAAATAGTACCAATGGTTTCCAAAATCCAAAACAAACAATGCGGCAGTGCAATAGCTACTGATCCCCGATAGAATCAAAATGAAAACAATAACTCAGAATTAGATGAGGCCTCAAATGTCAAATATAATACTAAGAGAATCACATATCGAAACTAATAATTGATTGAACTATAGTATTGTGCTCGTCATGGTTGAGATCCAGTGCCAAAGCCAGTTGAAGCACCTATTATGGTTTAACCTCTTTATCCAGCACCAACAACATTCATGATCCTGCAGCAACAACATATCGAAACCTAGAAGCAAAGGTTCCTAGAGAAGATCCAAATATGGATCCAGACCTTAGTGAGCCACATTATCCTCAACATCCCAACCTAATGCCTCAGGTTCTAGTTTTGCCCGTTCTAGTTTTTCCCTCTCGCATAGCCTGAAAAGAAGTAGATGAGAGGTGAAGTGGTTAACATTATGGTCTGAGAATGCAGTCGAAAGTCTATAAAATAATGTTATTGACCAAATAATGAAAAATATAAAATTAAAATTAAATATAATGAAATAAAAATATGAAAGTTGTAAATAAAAGATTGCATGGAAGCCATGTGCTTTCTTTGATAATGTCTGCCCAGCATAGCAAATCTTTGGCTGCCGCTAATAATGGAAAGACTCCCTAACCCATGACCTAGTGTAGTGAGTAAAAACCGGATGAAAAATTCTTTCATTGTAGAGATAAAAATGATGGTGCTAAAAACCATTTCTAGCCGCATGAGAGAGCCTAACCAGGAAGTTAGGGCTGGGAATTTGTATCTCTCTTTTGATAAAATGAAGTGGCTCTGTCGCATTTGGCCAGCTTCATCCCCTTGTATTTTGAAGCTTTCGGTCGTTATTGCCCTGTAAAGGTAGGTACTATTTGTGTCATTTTCTTCTTGCTTTATTTATTTAATTCGTGGGTTTTCCAAGCTTATCCATGCTGAAAAAACCAAAAAATTGACTTTGCTTCTTCCCTCATAACGCTCTCTATCCCCCATGAAGGAGATGAATGTTGGTCCTATGGTTTGGCAGAGATGAGGGTAGTACCACATGGTGTAGCCCTGTTGTCAGCTCATCTAAAGGCTACAATAGTCATGGCCTTTTCCCACTTTTCCCAAAGGAAGGATAACTAAGTTCCCCCATTTGGTTGCATTGGGAAATTAGCTAGATGAGAAGAAGGTCATTGGCTTTGAAGGAGTTAAAAATACCTCCAGGGATCAAGAGTTTTGAAAACCTCTGGGCAAACAAATCCATTAAGTTACGGAGATTTTCATACCACCTTTTCTACCAGAATTTCAATTACTCACTTACCCTAGGAGATGGAGTGATCCCTTACCAACCCATTGATTCCACGAGGAAGACTTAGTGGGTGGAACCCTCTGTGGTGGCTTTCCTTTTGCTGGGCTTGTATGATGGCTTTCCTGGAAATGAATAGATGTATATCCTTGAATCAAAATGAATCTCTGGGACTTTCATTAATGTGTCTAGGTAGTCTTGATTAGGACATTAACTAGACCACCCAAGAGAACATACCTGTCGCAGCATCTTGCCCACTTCATGGGCCATAACCTTAAAACTTCTATTGCTTAACCCCTCACCCTCAATAGTAGGATGATATGCCCTCTACCTTAGTATCCTATGCATCATTTTCTATGGGTGGTTCAAAATATCGTCTGCTAAATTGAGTGGCTAAAAACGAAAGCCAATATTGGGCTATTCCCATTACATGCTTCTACATGAATACAACCTATGCCGAGCTTACTATGATATAAAACAAGCCTGGAGAAAAACAACGACCACCAACAGGAGAATGATGAGGGACATGAGGTTAGCCCCTGAATTGACGGCCAGGTTCAAGCCTACTGTAAGAAAGTCAGTGGTAACTACTGAAAGAAAGAACCATTCATGTTAACAGCCCAGTTTGAATACAGGCCGACTCGCCATAGAGAAAGAATTCATAGGCTTTGAGAGAGAAACCCACTAGCTTTGGGATTACCTACTATTATAAGTTTCCTCTCTAGAATCATTCACTGATTCAAGACCACTAAGCAGCACGGTGTAATATTTCTTGCACCAATAGATGATGGTAGAATGATCAAATTATTAGACTGGAAGGTGACACTAATTATTAGAGAGATTTCATACTTCATTGACCTCACCTCACCCTTTTGTTTGTGCACGACCTAGCTTGGTTTCCTCCTGAAACTCCTTCTTGTCCGAGTTGGAAATTCCACCATTGATGGCAACTAACTCTACTAATCCTGTCCACCAATGTGTTGGGAGCTCATCCTACAAGTTGTACAAAAGGAACAGGAACAAACTTGGGTGGGCAAACTACAGGGTAAGAAGTAGCAGCATGAATACTCTGTAAGTAGTAGCATCAATAATCTGTAAGTAGCATCAATAAGAAGGATCAAAAGCACCCAAAGATTCTAGATCAATACTCCAACCAACATCAATAAGCAGGATCAAAAGCACCCAAAGATTTTGGAAAAATCTAATGAAAGAAAACAGTGAAAAAATCGTGAAGGAAAAGTATAGTATTTCGAGTCTTTGGAAATGTAAACAGGTGGGTGGGCAGTAAAGACAGGTGGGACAGGTAGGTGGGTGGGTGGGCAGGCAGTGCCATGCAAAATGGACACCGAGACACCACGGAGATAATTAGTAATAGTGTGGCTCTCCACATTTTACTTTATTTTTATAACTTAAATAGATGTCCGCAACAACCTAACATTTAATACTGGCAAAGTAATCCTAGCATTAGTTTGAAATTGATGATTATCAGTAGACACATATAAATATAATGTAATGTTAGAGGCTCCTCACCTGGGAAGAGGCCAATAAGACTGTAAATCATTTTATTGGTGGTTGGAATTAATTCGTGAATTTGATTGGTTGCTAAAATTTCAAGTAATAAAAACTTAGGTTACTTGCCATACATAATAATACAGATGAATGTTAGCCATAAATTTTCGATTACTATAGTCCCAGCCGCCTGACAGCAAGGACTAATAAAGTCAGCACATAAACCTAATGAATACATAAAAAATGAGTAATTGACAAATAAGGTTAACACATAAACATTCATGAATATTTTTCATAGATGAATCTCCCTATGAGTCAAAATCCACTATTTTATATTTTAATAATCAATTTAAAATAAAATCTTTATTATCATTCATACAATACTGTAGAATATTATTGTAAATTTGTTGTCTTTCTTCCATCCACACAATTAACTTATTCTAATAGTAAAATCTATTTTTTAGTGGTAATATTAAGATATGAATAATATTCATTAATTAAAGGTATATCGGTTGTTCCTTTGTATCTAGGAAAGTAACATAAATATTTATACAATTATAAAGGCAAATATTTTACAGAAATACAACACATAGTCTATGACACTCACTATTTTTTTTTTTAATTATTAGTTTTTTTTAAAAAAAATTATGAGTTCAACATGTTTAGTGAGAAGTAGATATAATTTCTGTGATTCATTATCCAACGTTTCAAGTGAATATCTATTAGCCTTGAATACAACAATGACCATTTTTTTCCATTACTTTTGTTTGCATATGCTGTATATCTTTTGAATGACACAACATCAACACTTATGTGCCTTTCATTATTTGAACTTGTTATAGGATATGCATACTTTTATGTTAATTTTATTAGATATCAAAATAATTTTTTTATGAGCAATCCACTTTATATATTGATTATATATATATATATATATAAATTAAATGTTTTAACAAGTTTTATTTGAAATTTCTTCTCGATACATCATCTTATTTTTATTTAGAATTAAAATTGTCTAGAAGTAAAAAAAAAAAATATCATATTTTATATAATAATAATCTATAATTCAATTATCATATTTAAAATGACATACACTAACAAAATTTAAATGGTTTCATTTTTTGGAAATTGTAAATAATAACCTTAATTAATCTAATCTACAGTACCTTCTAGTAGTGTAGTTGAAATTGGTCAATAAATATTTATAATTTTGAAGGAATTATGTAAATTTAAAAAGAAAAATATTTTCAATTTTATTTTGAGATTTACAAAAAATTATAATGTCTAAAAAGGTGGTATCCAATTTTGGAAAGCTATGCATTTTTTGCATTTTACACTGTTGGGCATCGTTTAATCTTTATGAAGACCTAACCTGAAGCCATGTAACACTTTGAGGTAGTGATTGAACATATAATTAAATGCAAAGAAATTATATTAAATGATCCATGCACACATAAGTAAATAATGTAACTCATGTATAAATAACTAGATCAAATCCCACCCTATATCTTTCAATTTTCCAAAACATGAAGTTTTAGATTAACATTTAAAGCATAAATTATTACGTAATACCATATATAATATACATCCAAAACTAAATCGAAAATTGAATTTTTTACAATCCATTTCTAATATAATGATTCATTACTCTTAAATCCAATGACATATAACAAGATTTAATTTATAATGCATTGGTAAATAAGTGCCTTTTCTAAATACACCAAATTTTATTTACCAAAACTTATAACATATATCTAAACCAAAATTTGAAATTGTATATTCTACTATCCATTTCTAATGTGGTGCATTCATTACGATTAAATCCAATCACTTGCAAAAATCATTAGCATAAAATGAATTGAAATGAGAAAAAATGTCATTTTTTTCATGGCTATAAAATTTAGTTCACTCATTGGTTATAAAATTGGGTCCACTCATTCTTGATAAATCCAAATTTAATAAATTCAAAATATATATATATATATATATAATATAATATAAAGTCTTGAATGAAGATAAATAATCAAAGAGATGAGACAAAATGTGGGCCATTTACAAACTCCAAAGATATTATGTAGATGTAAGAAGGTTAAGTGGATCCTATGTTTCTTATTCTTCAAAAGAACATAAAAGTTACTTGGATTAAGAAGGTCACATGGATGGTTATGTTGCTTATTTTTCTAAAGCATGTAGGTTTTACGAATCAATGAATTTCAAATATTACCAAAACAAATTGCGGTGAATCATAATTATTACATGTTAATAAATGGAATATAGACAAAGATATTAACGCATAACTCAAAATTTAATATTGCTTTCATTCCAAATTGTTTCAAATTATCAAAACATAAAGAATAAGAATTATCAAGCATAAAGAATAAGTGAACAGAACATAATTGAATAAAATATTGATATTTATTACAATGAAAATAATTTCATTAACTAATGAATTAAATTTACAGAACATAATTGAATAAAATATTGATATTTATTACAATGAAAATAATTTCATTAACTAATGAATTAAATTTATTTGCAAGATGGCGGTTTTAATTTTTTTTTAAATTTTAGAATAAAATATTTTAATTTAACAATAAAAATTTTCTCATCAATGTCTATTTCAAATTTTATAAATTCATCTGTATATTATTATTTTGTGAAAAAACAAATTAATAAGAAAATTTTAACAAATTTTATAAATTTTATACAATCACAACTAAATTAGAAAACAGAAATATTCAAAATTCCCATAAATCTATTTAAAAGTCATCTAAATTTTCTATATTTTTAGCATTTTTATACTTTAATCCATATGAATAAATGTTACTAAAATTTACATATAATTACACCATTCACTTTATAACTTTGTACACCCACCCTTGTGAAATCTTTGAATCGCCCATACTATAGACATGTCATTATGTTTAATCACCACAATTACAAATATTATTTATTTTGTTAATAGAAACAAAACATAATTTTGTTATAATATTGTGAGATATTTTTGACACTTTTATTTATACATTTTTTATTTATGAATCTATTTGCACATTTTTTATTTATGAATCTATTTGTAAATAATAGAAATCGTAATGATGATTGGAATTTAAGTAAGAAATAGATCTCAATTCTAGCGATATATATATATATATATATATATATATATATATATATATATATATATATATATATATATATATATAATTTATTTTTATTTTTATTTAATTAATTAATTAATTTATTTATTTATTTAATTCTATATATTATATATATATATATATATATATATATATATATATATATATATATATATATATATATATATATATATATATATATATATAGTTATATATAATTTATTTATTTTTATTTTTATCTAATTAATTAATTAATTTTATTTATTTATTTTATGTTATTTAATTATTAAATTAAAAAAATTACCGTTCTTTATTTTCTATTATATTTAATTTAATTACATAATAATTTATATAAATCTAATTTTAATAATTTTTTAATTTAATTAATTAATTTATTACTTAATTTTAATTCTTAAGTAACTAACATTTTAATGGATAGTTCTTAATAGCTAGTCTTAAATACTAGTTCATAAATTAATTTTTCTACCTGAGAATGAATCATATTAATTAGTTAGACCAAATATTAATGATATGATTAATCCAAAACATTATAGATCACAAAAATCTTGTATCTAACAATATAAACCTAAACCATTTATAAATAGTTACCCACTGACCAAAAAAAAAAAAGTTTGAAATCTAAACTCAATTGGAATTGCTCTATGATTTCCTGGACTAAAAGATCAACATCGCATGTAGTAAAAAGAACATTATGATACTGATAAGCAAACTAATTCACCATCATAATGTCTATAAATTCCCTATTTTGATATTAGTCCCTTCAAATTCAATACAATACGGGTTACGCCAAGCAATCCACAGAATTCAGGATACCTAAGTAGCAATATAATTTTAACGTTTTGCTGGCGTTCAAAAATTTCCACAGAGAGATCGTGCTTCTCCATGATCCTGATAACATTAGTTTCAACGAGAAATCATCCTGTTGTTTTGCTAGCTTTGAAAAATTTCCAGAGAGAGACCGTGGTTCTCTCAAATCCTGACATGATTAGTTTTAACCAAAAATCATCCCTATATCATTAGTTTTAAAACAAAAATCATGGATTGAATGATAAAGTAAATATTATGTAATAAGTTAACGATTGAGAAAACATTAATACAATAATTGATTTACTATATTTTTATACTTTCCATTAAATATTACATTATTCTACTCCTAAATAGGAAAGTAGTATGCCCATCAGTATGCTCATCGTGCACGATATTTTCCCCAGCCTCTGCCATGGGATTCGTAGGGAACAAGATATTTGTACGTCAAAACCACTTTTCACACTGCACCATGACGATTAACTCTACATTTCTAGCATTTTATGCGGGAAGCACCAAAATATTCTCGAGTCCCATAGACTTATCTCTTCTGCAAGACTATAAGAAATATGACATTAAGCTTCGAGAATGGAGTTCCTATAGACATATCTCTTCTGTAAGACTATAGTGGAAATGACCCGTTAAAGGAAATATGACATTAAGCTTCGAGAATGGAGAAGTTCTCTCTTGTGCATGTCCATTTGTCCGACATCGAAAAAATTGAAGAGATATATCTCCATTGTTTACCAGGTCATAAAGGAAGTGATATCCAGTATCAATGTATTTTTTTTAAGTAAAACACATCATTTTTAGAAAGTGCAATAATTGAATTATTATCATAGGAAATAGGAGTTGTCTTTTTCTTCTTTTCAGATTCAAGATCGCTCATTAATTTCTTTAACATAACTGCTTAGAATGCTTTTCATGTTGTTGCGACATACTCTATGTGTACTGATAAAATGGTAACAATGTGTTGCTTCCTAGATGCTTATGAAATCAATAGTGTAAATGGATAATCCAGTGTATTTTTTTTTGTCCTCAATACTTTTTGGAAAGGCACTATTTGTGTAACCAACAATATGGTTGTCTTTTGAATCCATGTACAAAATTACATATTATATTGTTTCTACAATATACTTTAAAATCATTTTTCCTACATTTCAATGAGTTTCTTTTGGTGATTCTATAAACCTGGATAGTGAGGCCATTTTGCTCTGAGATACACTAGCTACCTACTAACTACTTATGTCAAGTGGAATTGGTTGTTGAATTGTTGTTATCTCTGGTTAGCTTTATTCCCGAAATAATTTCTGTATTTGTTGGCTTCCATTCACTCATCCTTAATCTTGTCAAAATGTTCTCTGCTTGCTTACCTTTTCTTACAAATGACGATTTTTTTTTTTTTTTTTCTGATGTTGTTCAACTTCTATTCCGAGTAAATATTTAATTGACAAAGATTGGTCATCTCAAGTTCCTTCTCCACGACTGTCCTAAATTTTTCAAGTTGCAAATCTCTTGAGTAAATCATATCATCAACATAAATTAAAAAAATAAAATATCACCTTGTATTCTTTATTTTACAAAGAGTGAGTATTATTGTTGTGTTTGAATTATTTTCTAAGTTCATATGAATAAATTTATTGTACCATGCACTTGGAACTTATTTTAAACCATAAGTTTTTTTTTAACTTGTAAACTTTATGTTCATGACCCTTTATTTCATATTGTGAATATTTATTTATATAAACTTCTTCCTTCTAGATTCTATTTTAAAATTCCGATTTGAAATCCATTTGATAAACTAATCGATGATTCTTTGCTACTATTACCAATATTGTTTTGAAAGTATCCGATCTTGCTACTACGGTGAAGGTTTTTTTCATAATTACTCTAGGTTGTTGTACAAATATTTTTATACCAAATGCTTTCCAATTTCCCCCTTTCATTATACTTGATATTGTAAACTCATTTGACTAATGATTGCTATTTCTTCTAGTATATCTAGAAGCCTCCATGTATCAATCGTGGCGATGGCTACAATTTCTAAATTCATGGCCTCAACCCATTGTTTATTTTTTACTAATTTATCAAAATAGGTTGTTTGGAAAGAAAATAATGTAATATTTGTTTTTTTATTATTCAGTTGTTCATAAATCTCTATCAAACTTCTTGTTTTTAACAGAATTTTGGATTCACATTCATTGCTTGAGAATGGACTGTGCACATTTTGTCTTCTCAGGTTTTAATCTTTAGTTGGAACATTTAGGAGTGGCAATAATTGTCATGGCCAATCTACTTCTATTGCATCACCTCGTTCAAATACATATCGAGGATTTTGATTCCTATTTCTTCTTATATATTGATCATTTTGTGTTTGTTTTTCAAATAATTTAACATATCTGATACGATCGCAAAATTTATGAGCTTTGCATTTTTCACCATATCCAATGAATATGCATTTTTTACTTCTGTCATTTGATTTTCTCCTCAATTCTTCCAAAACATCTGTATAGGCTACACAACTAAAAATCCTCAAGTGGAATACAATTGTCTTTGCATGACTTCAGACTTTCAAATGAATTTTGTCTTTGACACTATTTTTTGGTGATATGTTCAAATTATAAGTTGAACATGCTGCTACTTATTCCAATACTCATTTGTACCAATACTCATTTGGAAAAAAAAATTTCTCCAACAAACACCTGGCTATATTCATGATGATTTGATTTTTCCTTTCTACTACTTCATTTTTCTATGGAGTGTACTTTGTTGTAAATTTCCTCTTATACTTTGATCCCTGGAATATGTTTCAAATTTTTTTGAATCATATTCACCTATTCCATTTTATCTTAATACTTTAAATTTATTTCCACTTTGCTTATTTTATGTGGCTTACAATTGCTTGAATTTTTTAAATATATTTGATTTGTTTTTTCCAAGGAAGACCCATGTCATTTAATAAAAAATAGAAATAAAAACTTACTCCTGTTGAATGGCCTTGCATTAGAACACGAAGATCTTTATGTTCGAGTTCAAGTGGAATTTTGGCCGTATAGTTGGAAGCATTTGGAAAAATATTTCTTTTTTGTTTGGAAAGAACACAACTTTCACCTGGATTATGATGGACATCTATCACAGGTATACCTAGGGCCATAGCCTTATTTTGCAAAAGATAAAGAGCGTTAAAAGCTAAGTGGCCATATCTAAAGCGCCATATCCAAGTTTCATCAGAGCTTGTTACAAACTCATCATATGATAATGAATGTTTTTAATTGCCCGTGACTAAAGGAAACATCCTATTTTTGGTCAATTGGATCCTTGCTATGATTGTTTGAGTAGGTGGCCTATCAAAAATGGTGTAGAAATGAACTTTAAACATGACATTAAAACCATTTTCACGCATTTGTGCTCCACTTAATCATTTATGTTTCCGACTTTGTACATAATAGAGATCATGAATGTACTTATTTTCATTCTTCTTGGTTGCAACGGTAACAATGCCTTTAGCGAAGACATTAACAATATGATCAACATCCAACTTAGTTATAGTTTTAATTTTTTCATCAAAATTTGAAAAAAAATATTTACCTTTCATAACCATAGATCTTCATTTGTATTTTCATGAGCTACTCAATAAGAAAAAAATATAGATTATTTTGTACCTTCATCATTGCTTGGAACATTTGTCGTGCCTTTGTTCGAGTCTTCCTACTTCTTCATGCATTCATTTTCAAAGAGGCCATAATTCTTGCAGTAAAAACAAATTTTTGACTTGTCCATCCTTCCTCTTCCTCTGTTATTTTTTCCTCTTTCATTTTTACTCTATTGTTGATCCTAGGGTTGTTCACGTTGACTTGGTGCATGGTCTCTACTGTTAGAATATCAATTTCCTCTTATTCCTTTGCCTCTGCCTCTTGCTTTCTTATTTATGAGTTGAGATTCAAATAAATTTTCTCATGAACCATTTCCACCTTTAATTCTTAACTTGTGATTCAACATTGAACATGTCATTTATTTAACTGGAAACTGGAAAAACCTTTACTTTCTTCTATAGTTGTCACAAGAATATGAAATGACGACGATAAGATTCTAAGAATTTTCTCAACCACCTTTCCATCTGGTACATTCTCTCCAATAAGTTGATTTACCACTTCCATGACCCGTGTCATAAATTGATCGACTGGTTTAGAATCTCTAATTTTGATAGTTTCAAACTTCCTCTCGAGAATTTGAAGCTTGGCATTTTTTTCCTGGTCAGTGCCTTGGTATGCCTTCTTCAAAATCTCCCAAGCTTGATGAGCATTTGTCGCTGCAAAAATATTAGAAATATGGAGTCTTCAACTCCATTGTGAAAATTTGAAAGTGCTCCAGAATCCTTTATTTTACTAGTGAAGCATTTATTCACGCATTTGTCGTTGCTGCCAAGTATGTAGCTTCAACTTCTTCATATTTTATGATTATTTATTTCTAGCAGTGCATATTATTCAAAAAATTGTTCCTCTTTATTACCCACATTAGTTGGTGCCATAAAATATAGGACCTTCTGTATTTCATATTTTATGATTATTTATTTCTAGCAGTGCATATTATTCAAAAAATTGTTCCTCTTTATTACCCACATTAGTTGGTGCCATAAAATATAGGACCTTCTGTATTTTGGTTACTCGAGGAAACCATAAATAACTTCTTTAATATCTCTCGTCACTAGAAATTAGAAGAATTCACTAATAATATCCAATATCCAAACAAATTTCTCCTTTTTATAATAATAAAACTCTCCCAAAAATAAATAAATAATAAATAATTAATATATATATTTTCTTCAAATCTCAAAACACCCAAAAGTAATGTATCACCCTTACAACTTTCCTTCGTAATTAAAATAATATCAAACTTACAAAAATATTATATTTACAACTAAACAAAGAACATGCCTTTTCATCATCAGTTAAAACCAAAACCAACTTTCATACACAAGATAAACCTGAAAACATGTTTTATTTAATAACTTAAACATCTTTTTAAAAAAAATAACTTTTAAGTCTTTTGACTAAAACCTTTTAAACTTTAATTCTAATACACAGGTTTTACCAGAGGAGTTCACCAGAGGAGCAATACCATACCATGTGCATTCATATTGGGGGATATATATATATTCATGAAAAAATGACATAATATATTGGGGATATAAAGGGGTAAACAATTTTTATATTAGAAGATATAAAAAATAGAGCTCAAATGTAATGAAAAAATGAATGCCTACAATATCTTGTGAAAGTAGGGGGCTTTTAAATTGGGAAGGTCCATTGGATTTGTATTGATAGAGGTTAAATAATGTGATTTTTAGAGGTGCTTTCCAATATGTAGTTAATTAAGAATATTTTTTAATATGCTATGAACGCACCTAATATGTCAGAGGTTAATTGAGTGAAGCCCCCCGTGTTCTAATATAATATTGTTGATATTTATATGGCCGCTTACTAGCAAATAATATATCCCTCGTGGCAATGGAAGTGGTTCTACCAATGGTTCTGATTGTCATACAATCTTCTTGCATTTGATCCACGACTATGGAGGATCTACAAATTGTAGTAGTAGTGAATAACAACAGTTGCTTATAAGAACGAGCTACGACTCTTTGAAATTAATTTATTTACCAATCAACTATTTCTCAATTTACTACAGCGCATGGGGTGGAGACTCCTTTGAGCGGTGATGACTGCTACTTGACAGTGTGTCGATGGCTGAGCCACAACTCTTTTTGATGTGGATCAAGATACATCTCATGATACCATGAAAGAGAGAACAAAAATATACACCACACCAATAATGAAAATGCCATAATCCATGAAGCATTGCTTGTATTTATATTTATTGATTTTTAAAATATCTAACACGAGGAGATTATAGAAATAACTAGAATTAAATAAATCTAAAAATATTAGTTTCTAAGAGGTAAATATGTCACAACTAATTAATAAAGAGTTTATTATATTTTAACATAAATCGCTCCTGTATTGAGTGTAGAGGCTCATTCTAGAACTGAGTATGAGGAGATGTATAAGTTTGTCCCTTTAAAATAAAACTATCAATTGCACCACATGTTGCAAAGGAAACCTCGTAAGATAGTAATATAGGAAAGAATAGCATAGAAGGAAGAAGTAAAAATTATATGAAATTGTGTTTGTTTAATGACATTTGTCTAATAAAACTTTGAAATTTAAACTTTGCACAATAGAGCTACAACAGTTAGGAAGGACGGTAGTTTGAGGAATCAAATCAATTTATTTTTTTCAGATCTATGTTCACTAATAATGTGTGCCTCTCTATAATTTCTCTAGTATGTACATGCCAAACTTAGAAACCAATACATGTTTGTTATCTTATGGTATATAGGCACATTGTTTCCATGGTGCCACCAATAGATAAAGAGAAGGAAAAATGGTATTGAATCCTAACATGTTAGCATCGAAAGCTTCCTATAATCATCAAAATCTTAAACAAAAAATCCTTGTGACAAAGATCAAAGTTCACAAACACCTTATAAACAAAGTGAAATGTCAAGATTAATGCTAAAAACATCATGAGTACATAGAGTTTGATAGTTCAACATAGTTGAAGTAGGATTTCTAGCTGTGTCAAAGTTTATAAACACATTAGAGATTTTTTGGTACCTAACTTGTAGTATAAGCTTCCAATCCAATTTTTTTATGTTAAACAACTAGATGTAATGGTGATCCCATCCATAGTACTAATTACTCTCATGATTAGTGCACTCTATTAATTGGATAACAACTTATCACTATGACAGGTTGTACTTCATAAGAGACTACTAAGAAGCTTAAGTATGGTATACAATTCCAATATTTACGCTAGTGGGTTAAGAATTTGATGAGAGGATATTTTTTTGTATTTTGAAGTTTATATTACTCTTAAAAATGAGTTGAAATTTGTGATATTGAAAATGTGGCAATTTAAGGAATATTTGAACTTTACGAAATTTGAATTTGTCACTGCGAAACAATTCAACCTTTGGCGAACCTTATACAAAATTGGCTATCAAACAACAATTAAAAATGTTTCTTGCCAGAATAATAATTTTTTTCACATGACATCACGTCAATGCCAACCTGTATTTTAAAGTTCAACATAAATAATAAAACACCAAATTACTTATATCTATATAGAATTTAAAACTTTCTTCAAATTTTCTTCTATTATGACTCAATAACAACATAAATATTAGTATGTCCTCATTAATAGGAAAGAGACAAATAAATCAAATGGTGATGAGGCAATAGCATATTTCCTGCTTTATCAAGAATTGCACCATTTCCAATTATTATAAGTAAATGATTTAAATAAAACATTTCATAGCACAACTAATCTCATATCATCTTTAATTCACAATGAAATGGATAATAGTTTTTGTTATAAGGGATTCAAGATACAATTTCTTTGGATTTCTTACTAGGCTTGAGGGGCAACTATTCTAAATTTCAACAAAATTTCCCACGGCTATGCACCCTACCTCATCCTTATGGATGAAATTGCTAAATAAAGAAAAATTGGTAAAATTTGTCTTTGAAAATGATCTAATTAAAATTACACCCGAAGTGAAAGGTGGGTTGAAGGTTAAGAAAAAGTTCATTTTTGATGTTCTCCTCACCAATATTCAAGTCTCTCCAATGACCAGGTTGTGTTTGTGTCATTGTTCATGGATGTACTAGTACATCGAACAAATGGATGTGTTAGTACATCCAACAACAATTTAGCAGTTGGAGGCAAATTCAAATAAGGCAATTATTTGAGGGAATACATAACCCACATGCGACCTATCATCCAAAGAATTGAGAAGAGATGATGCTAGTTTCACTTTCTACTAGCTAGGGGTAAGGTGTGTGGAATTTAGGTGTTGTGATATTACTTGCAGTGTCATTCACTTGTCTCCAATGAAAAACTCATGTATTCTCGACAACACACAACAACATTTGGGGACATGTCCGAACCCTCAGAGCCTCCCAAAAAATAGATAAGAAACACACAACTCCTTATATAAAAGGTTATGAATGGGATTAGGTGAAATTATGGGGTGTCTTTGAAGAAAGAGATACCCCACATACACCCTCTTTACCAAGGTTTCAACTAAATATTCCAAATTAAATGGTGTCAATTGGAGTTTTTTAACAGGAAAATTTCACTCTTTTTCTTCCTTTAGTCAAACATGACTCATTTTTAGTCTACTTGTGTAAGTCTCCCACTAATCCTTTTCATTCCCTTCCAGTTCTGGAATGTTTTCCTTTTTCCACTCATATTACCAAAAGGCATTATTTTTTGAAGAGGTAGTGTGAGCTATATAAAATATAATTTTCCCTTATGGGTTGTTTGAGGTTCCACGTTAACTCCATCCTTTGATTATGATGATAAAGAAATTTCAATATGAGTTTCTATTGTCAAAAGGCTGAATTCACAGTTGGAGATAACACAACTGGTGATCCTAGTTCATGACCGAAGGGAAGAAATTTGGATGAAGTATCTCCCAATTCTACTAAACCTTGGCCAATATATTTTCTAGAATAAATTTTATTATCAGAGACCACACAAAAAAATTGAGTTAGAACCTCCTAACATAAACAGAAAAAAATGGACGATCCACTAGACTGGATTTGTGACATTAAGTTGTCAACAACACCACTCACTCACATGTAATCAAAACCAACCAAACCTCTTTCGCATCTCAATCCTCCAAAATCCACTTTAAAGAAGCCCGCATCTGTAAAGAATAATCCCATTGATACGATGATCTTTCAATGCAATAAGTTGATAGCATGTGGAAGAAGAACACAGATGAAGACAAATGTGATATGTTATGTAATCTAAATTTAAACCAGTTTAAATAGAAGAAAAATCTTAATAATATTGATAACTTTTTATAATTGAGACATTTATAGGTAAAAATTGAAATAAATAATTAATATTTTAGATATTTGAATGAATAGTAACTCTAAAAGATTTAGAACATCAATGAATAGTTGAGGCTAATTATTATTTCAATAACTTCAACATTTTCATTTAATACCAATTTTTTTATAACAAACATATTTCTTGAAAATCTCAGTAAAAAAATATTTTAATAAACATATTTTAATAATAATTTTACTTACTAGTAATGTAGTAGAAATGAAGGGAATTTATGTTTTTCAAAATAAGTAGAATACCTTTTTTGGCAATAATATCCATGAAATCCAAAGTAGAACTACATGTTTTGCTTCTCATCGTCAAATTTTCGAAGTCAAATTTTCTAAGTAAAATTTAGCAAACAAATAGAGCGCTTCATTCAATTATTTCATATGGATTTGAATCATAAAATATATACACAATTTTTATATTTTATACATTTTTTTTTTAATAAAAAAATATTCATACAACTATTTTAATTATATATTAATTTATTATTCTCATATTTTTAATAAAAAAATTCTAAAGTGAAGAATATTTGGAAAAAATCAGTTTTAAATGGTAATATTGGACATATATATAATAGTTATATTTTGAAAAATAATTCACTTTCTCATGTGTTTTTTTACAAAAGTTGAATAAATAACTATTATTGTATGGGATATAGAAGATGTTATAAATGAGATGGAGTCTACATTGAATTCTAACCAATTATGGATGGTTGTTCTTTGAGATGCAAAGGAAACAATATAATATCCAAGAAAAGAAAATGCACATGTCTAATTCACATTTATAGTTAATTTTTTAAATAAATCAAATTTTTAGTTTCAAATTTATTAATTATAATTATTGTTTTTCAAATATTTAAATTGCAGAGACTAATTATTATGTCAGTACCTTCAAGATTTTCATTTTAATATCAACATTTTTTATAATAAACATATTTCTTGAAATTGTAAATAAAAAATTATTTTAATAAACAAATTTACTATAATAATTTTACTTACAAGTAATCCATTATAAAGGAAAAGCACGTCCAAATAAGGAGAATAACTCCTTTAGCAATAATACCCAAGAAATATATGATAACCAGAAAGTAACACTATTTGTTTTTCTTCTCATGAACAAAGTTTCCCATTAAAAGTTTACAAGCATATAGAGTGTCTAAAAAATTCGTTGAGTGTATATAATTTGAATTGTAAAATATATACAAAATTCTTTTTATATTTTATAGAACCTTTTTATAAAGAAATTTCTTTATAGTGATTTTAATTATATATTATTTTTTTCCAAATATTTAGAATGTAAAGTAATTTTATTTATATATTAATTTATTATTAACATATTTTAAATTACAAATGGCTAAATATGAAAAGATTTGAAAAAAATTAGTTTTAAATGATAACATTGGACATATACATAATAGTTATATTTTGAAAAAAAGTTCATTTTCCCATGTGCTTTTTTAAAGGTGGAATAAATAACTAATATTATATGAAATATAGAAGATGTTATGAATGAATTTGAGTTTGCATTGAATTCTAACCAATGATGGGTGATTGTTGTTGAAATGCAAAGGAAAACAACAAGATCTTCAAGGAAATAAAATTACAATGTGTAATTCACATTTGTAATTTTTTTTTTAAAGAAACCAAGTTTTGAATTTCTAATTCATTAATTCTAATTTTTTTTTTTTAATAAAGCATTTAAAACATGTGTGAATAATTGAGCCTAATTCTTATTTCAATGCCTGAAAAATTTTCATTTTAATATCAATTTTTGGGAAGATGAGATTTGACTTTTTAGTAAAATTTATTAACCCATGAAGATACAAATAATAACTAGATCAATCTGAAAATCGCAACAGAAAGCAACACAGGCATGAATTGTGATTTGGAGGTTTCAGCACATGCTGCCCCTTACAGACAGCCCTCCTCACCCTTGAGGATGTGATCACACTCCTAGAAATCCTATAGGCTCACCCATGACAGAAACCAGTAGGGGGACAAATGCTCCCCCCACATCAGGCGAGCCTCCCACAGGAGTGGTAACAAGGGCTGACATCAATCATTAGCAGAACTCTCACCCTCTCCATGAGACAATCAGGGCGTCTCCCACAGCGAAACAAACCTCCAAAATAGAAGCAGATGAAAAAAATATCACCTCATCCACATGCATACCCAAATCTACCACAAGAACTATGATCGAGCTCTTTGCATCGAATCAACGAAAGAATCCAATTCATGAAGGATCACACAATGATCGACAATTTCATGGGTTTTTGGCCCATAGAAAAATCCCTTTTATGATTGATTGCCTCCAAATGGAATCCCAAGGGTCATATCAACATTCAGTTGTGCGCCAAAGGGTTCTTTAATCTAATCTTCACTTGCATTTAAGACAAAAATCAGATCATGGATGGAGGGTCATATTTCTTCAACTCGGTAGGATTATACCTGTGTAACTCGGTAGATTGCTTCAATCCAGACAAGAAAGATCTCACATGGGCTTTCGTTTGGATCCGTCTCTACACCATCCCCTAGGATTACTAGGATGAGCTGAATCTATGGAACATAGGCAATTCCCTAGGAGAATTCATCAAAATGGTAGAGGAAACAAATATCAACCAACATGCAGCATATGCACGAATCTGCATCTACATGAACATCGCAGATTAGCTCCCTGGTGAGGTAAGCTTGTTTCATGATGATTTTTAATGGATTCAAACTGTAGATTATGAACATGTTCCCTTCAGATTCCAGAGGTGTCACCAACACGGGCACCTATTCAGAGATTTCCATTTAAATCAAAAGGTGACAACTAAAAATGAATCAAATGATCAAGCTACTAAAGGGTTTTTGAAATTAGCAAGCACGAAAAGGCACAACAAGAGATCCAACTCTAACCATAATAAAAAATCCCCAGCCACAAGAAACAACTTCAAAGCCCTAGCTTAGTTGAGTGAAAATGAGAACAAACCTCCTAAAGATACAAGGCGATCCTCGCAGGAGCAACCCCTGAACTCAAAGACTCAACAAACCAAGATTCAACTAGAAGCCTTTCTAAAACCCCAAACTCCTACACATGTTGGGGACAACTCAAAAATGAAAGGCAAAGGAAGGACACTTGACCAAATCCCAGAACTCATGGAGGAAGATCCGGAGGGCATTGATTTTGGGGGCTTGGATCTCATAGGGTTAGAGGAGGCATGCAACAAGAAGGAATTTCTTTCAATAACCCAGCAGCAGATCCATAAGTTGGAATAAATCCTCACTCGAGCACAAAAAATTCCATCCCTGGGCATTCAGGGTGGTACACTTCTGAATGAAAAATTCATCCTGAAATAATCTCGCAAACGAGGCAGAAAAACAGATCTACAGAGGACATTTGAAATGGGAAAAGAGATGGTATAATTTGGGAGATTCCCCAAGTTAACCAATTCTATTCCTACATCTGAAACCCCCCTCAATGAAGATCATATCATGGAATATTAGAGGGTTAAATAGCCCCACAAAGCGTAGGATCATCAAGAAAATAATTATGGAGGAACACCTTGCAATTTTCTACATGCAATAAAGCAAATGCTCCAGCTCTACTTTGGAAAAAATATTCAAAAGAATATGGAAAGGCTAGAAAATGGTAGCGGTGGATACCAATGGAGCTTCAGGAGGAATATAAATCATCTGGAACCCCCACATCATCACCCTAGAGAACTTCCATGCCAATATACATTTCATTCAAGCCAAATTTCACTTGATTGGGATTACCATCCACAGATTGCTCACGAATGTCTACTTCCCCCAGAATCTCCAGCAAAAAACCAAGCTTCTGGACAACATTGCTGACCTCAATAACCAGTGAACTCTACCTCTATGGTTCCCTAGATTATATTTCAATATGATAACCAATCTATAAGAAAAAAAGGGCGGAGGGAAACATCTCGACATGGACAACACTGGGTTCAAGAAATTCATCCAGGAAAATCACCTTATATATCTACAAACTTCCAATTACATATTTACCTGGAACAACAGAAGAGGAGGCATGCAGCAGATCGCCTCCATATTGGATTGTTTTCTCATCACGAAATATTTTATACATCTTCGAGGAGATCTTATAGCCACCATCATTCCGGTTGTTTGCTATAATAACTGGTTGATACAACTAAAAGGGCTCAGAGAAGGTACACCCATGCCTAGAACTTTCCCCTTTAAACACTGTTGGCTCAAACATCCAAGGTTCAAATAACTCCTCTCAAACTGGTGGTCCTCCCTTACACCATCCCTAGGCACTAAAATGTATCATTTCCAGAAAAAGTTGAAAGGGAAACTGAAGGTGTGAAACAAGACCACCTTCGGCAACACCTTCAAAGATCAAAGAGAACCGAAAGAGAAAATGAAGAAGCTCCAAAAAACAATCATCTCAGAAGGCCACTCGGAAAACTTAGAGAACAATGATAAATCACTAGCAACCCAACTATAAGAGAGAAGAAGACAAGAAGAGATCCTATGGAAACAAAAAACTAGGTTATGCTGGCTCAAAGATGGAGAAAGAAACACAAATTTTTTCCATCGCTCCACCATTCAGCACATGATGCACAACAGAATCATGGCTCTCAAATATATGAATGGGGAGAAACTCGAAAAGAAAGAGGATATCATGGAGGAGATGTGCAATTACTTCAAGGACGTCCTCCAAGAACCTAACATCCAGAGGCATGAAGCCATAGGAAGAATCACTTAGCACATACCAAAATTAGTCACAAAAGAACACAAATGGATGCTACTCAAAGTTACCACTATGGCATAAGTAGAAGAAGTGGTCTTCTAGCTAAAGGAAGGAAATCTCTTGGTCTGGATGGATTCACTATCAACTTCTTCCATTTCTTTTTGGAAACGATCAAAGAAGAGTTATGGGATGACATAGAAAAATCATGCACCACTCATTGGCTTCTGCTGGCAGTCAACACCACCTTCCTCACTCTCATACCAAAGGAAGAAAATGCTGCTACGCTAAGTAAGTACATACCCATAAAAATTTTCAATGTAAATTATAAAATCATTTCCAAATTTATAGCTAATATACTAAAGAAACTCCTACCCCTACTCAATACCAACAGAACATTTGAAAAAAAAAATAAACTAAGCTTCACTAGAGTGACGGTTCGAAACATCGGATTACCGACAGCACAAAATATTTTTTTAACAAAACTAGTCGTCAGAATAATGATGGCAATGAAAAATTATTTAAAAAAAATATATTCCCCAACCATTTTATTTCCTTAGAACAAATTTGAATTTTTCATTAAATGTCCCTTACATCATTGTGGAATCTGCACTGAATACAATTTTGGATATAACAAGGTGTTTTCATGTTTTCTAAGCCAATTTATTTCAGGAAATAATGTAAGCCATTAAGTTAATAAAGCACTATTAACTTTGGATTATTTGTTAATAATTTGTACTTTTACCATGTAACAAATTTTTGAAACAGAGTTCATAAATTAAAATTATATTGCAACACAATTTTTCACTTAAAAATTTGTCTCAAGTATTCTAGCCCCATCTCCACATTACTTGAGTTTGACATCATTCCTAGGGTATAATTTCAGACTCCCTCATCAGATTGGGGGATGCACAAAACAAGGATGTGAACTTACGTGTCTGTGATGTCACATTTTCTACTCAATTGAAGGATATGAAATAAATATGTGGTCATTTAAAACTTTTTCTCTTTTTAAATTTGAAATAATTTTCCATGAATATTATCTCCTTTAGTAAGATTTTCACATAAATACTTATAGACATGGAGCATTTGGGAATTCCGCAAGGTCTAGCGGATATACTAAGATTTTGTAATATGGTTAATTATATTGATTTTGAAACAAAAATCAATGCAAAATAAAGGTTAATAATACCCTACCTAGTTATTACAATTGCCTATTTCTAAAGTAGCACCAATAACATCACTGAAAAATACTCCCATTCTAGCAATTAGGGAAGAAATTTTAGGATGAATCAACCATCAACCGTGAATTCACTCAAATATGTGAAAGCTAAATATTAGCCTTTCATATTTAATAGTCCTTGTTAACTATTATGTGTTGACTGTAATCAAGAAAGTCATTGCAAACTTACATTTTTTGGATCATGTTTACATGAATTGACCATGCACGAAAAATAATCTTATACCATATGTAGCTGCATTTAAGCATACAATTAATTGGATTGTGGTATCCCCACTAATACAGACTTAAAAACTTCATAGGTATAACCAAAAGTGTCAGAGGGATTCCGCCAAAACAAGGTACATCCAACATCCTGGCCAAAAGTCACTGCTCCATAATAAAATCAGACAACCAAATATAAAACCTTTCCGTTATTCCTGTAACTAAAATTTATAAAGAGAAGGGATGATGAAACCCCCAAAAAAATGTATATACGACAAGCTGTGAGAAACAAGTATTTTCTGGTGAAGCAGACCAAGAAAATGGTTAATAATACACAATTTTACAACCGCTTTAAAGATGTAAGCATTGCACAAATGAAACACTAAATCCATCCTATAAAAAAGAGCAGCTAAAGAATACAAGCAAGCTGTAAGTATTTCACAGCAAAGTTAACTGTCACTTTTGATGCTTCATAACCTTCAAATTATGTGGCTGATGCTTCCCCAATAACTGCACTATTGACCATTGGACAAATATTACACAAAGTTGTTACATGCCCCTTTCCCCAGACAATATCATTTCTTCCTACCAATGCCTAAAAAAAAAGAAATTAATTGCTTATAAAATTGTAGAAGATTTAACTTCATTCCAAGCACAGTTTTCTTCTAATATCTAAAAAAAATTATTTGTAAACATAAACGTGTTGTAAAAATATAAGTTGCCAACATCAGATGTAAAACTATCCTGAGAAAGTGGTGTATGCCGTTAGTAGGCACTCCTAGATTTGGTTGTTCTAAATATGTTGGATATTGAATGCATTACAGAGTTTCTTTACTCCTTTAAATAAAAACATGCAGGACATCAAAATAAGTTGATTCTAACCTGCATTATGACCCCATCAACAACCGTTGTGCACTGTACAACTTATGCCCAAGACTGGATCTCTTGATGAGAATCACATAAATGAATAAGCCACATGATATGCAGATCTGCCATGTCTGCATAAGCCCAAGAAATTCTATGAAATATCTCTGCTACTTCATATTTATCTATTGAAATCATAGAACCGTGAAATAAAAAATTACAATATCCTTTATTTTCTTATTTCAGTTAATACATGCATCCAAGATAACCTTGATCAAAGGAGTGAAAGAAATGGATTTCCTACAAGGAGAGTGTTTTCAATTCCCACATCTAGGGCATGAAGAAGTGTTACAGACAATTGCTTTACTTTTGACCATGACCAATGATTCTGTGTAGAACACTCAGAGATAGCATGCAATGCATTCTTAGAAAGACCTCAGTCTTTCAAAATATCACCACCCCTCTCTTCCATTTCCATTTCATCCAATGAATTCCTGAGATGTCGGGCTTCCCCACTTTCATCCAAGGATCCATTAGACTTCATCTAAGTAAGTTGTATGTCAGAAATCAATTCTGACAAAGTGATTGTCAACATAACACACAACCATGCAGTATTCTAGAAATAGTAGAAGGAATTTTGCAAGTACAGAATACACAATCACCAACAACAAAATAAAATCAGAAATGAAATAAGCAATTTTTTCCTCAAATAAACATTTATTTTCTAAATTATTTATCCCACTCAACAAGACCACATATCTCCTTAAGAAAACTTACCCATAAAAGGATTTGAAGGCCAACAAAAAGCATATTTATGATGGAATCATTATGAAAAACTGCAAGATGAAGTAGATGAAATGCCATGTGCTTCAAGAAGCGACCATTCTCTCTTACCATCAGTTTTGCACCATGAAGATTAAAAAGACTATTAAATACAGGGGAAAAATATTTCCAAAAGACAAATGGTTGGATGCAGGAAATAAAAGCCATGAATATTGATGTAATACAGTCAAGCTTTCCCTAATCAGTCCCAATGCTATGATCTGCAGCTGCTCGCGAGAACTTCTCAGTAATTTCCAATATTTGGACACTTACAGATGCACTTATGTTCTCCTCCCAAAGCTCCTAAAAAGTACATTGATGAATATTAATTCTTTGCATTTCCTTCAATGAAATCCAAGCATGTTATTTCACATGCATCTTGTTGTCAATGCTTGATTTAAAGGATACAAAAATACTAGAGAAAAGATCCACATTTATCGTAATGATGCCATGTAAAAGGTAGGTTGCATGTGACATCCAATATATATGATGAAATGTAAAATCTAGGTTGTTGTCCCTTTGGCGGATTTTGGGTTGATTTTACATTTCTTTTGATGGAGGCTACTAGAATCTCTAACAAATTCAATATACTCCAATCTGGAGTAGAGGTGCAAATCATTGGTACCCAATTCTTGAACATTTTTGCATCATTCCTACCATAGAATATAAAACACATTTTTCTACCATGTTATATGGATTTCTTAATAACTTGGCCTGATATATCCCATTAGATCAATATCTAAAATTATTGGGATATTTTTACCAAGTCTTAAGGATATTCTTGATGACTAGAGGAAAATAAAAAAATCACTTAGATGTAAGGGACACCTGGTAGCTTGGAAGCTTGTAGTATTTGGTGATGCAAGGATATATGTATGTTGATACATAAAAGCCATGGATGTACTAAAAAATTATATATTATATATGTTTCTATGCACTTGCTTATCCATTTAATAGTTTCAACACATGGTATAAGGACATGGTGTTCTACTACTTTGTGGAGCCAAGGTTTCTTGAAACTATGATACATTTCACTATCCTCTTCATCTCCAGGAACCTATTTTTGAGTAAATTATTGATAGATACCTTACCAAGTCATTGGAATTAAGTTTTCCACATAGCTACATAAGTTGGAACTGAGGTTACAAAAATTTCAATTGCCCCTTATTGATTTCCCTCTACAATCTCCTTGCCTAGTCATTTCTTCATGGGTGGATCCATATCTCCTATTGATGAGGAGATGTTGAGGCACTCCAAGCCTACGGTACCTAACATCTCAAAAATATTCATGATAAACTAAAATTTTAGGAAAAAAATTAATTTAAAGTGTTGCACAGAATATATTAGGTTAGTGTGTTGCACAACTCATACACTCATTGTTTAATATATCAATGTGTTATTGCATAAGTTATAGAAGGAGGGTTCACCGAGTGGTAAATGTGCTAAAATGACATGAAACGAGATAGTAGCGCAAGGATATATGGTAGGTTACGATAAATATATTGTGATATTGCACAAAGAAAAGAGGAAGCCATACATTGAGCTTCGAGTTGTAGCTCATAGACGAGAGGAAGAACGTGTCATAGTAGAAAGGGAAGAGTGAAAACAATGGAAAAAATCATAGTAGAAATTTGATTTGGGAGCATCATTGTGTAAGGAAATGGAAGTTATCTAATGGGAAATATTGCACCATTACAAAAAGGATTGTGAGGGGATTTAGCTAAGCCTGACATTGTTGCACAAGAGATGAGTAGAGGGGGCACCATTGCATGGAGATATGCATACAACTATGCTAGAAGATCATGGAAAAGAATAAAATGGTCAAGTGAATATAAATCTAGGCTTAGAGGATGAGGGAAATTTAATACCAAAATATGTGAAATGAGTAGCATCGAATTATATATAAAGTGAAATGGGGGCATTGGAAGGTCAAAGGCTAGAAGGTGCAGGGTCATACGAGATGTGAAGTGCCAAGAGACAAAAAATGATAAAGAAAGGTACAAGAAGTTACCCGATGCCTAACATAATGATCTAGCTCTTTGAATCAATGTAATATACAACACCATAACACACTCTATTATGCTTTCTTTCACCATTGAGATAAATTTTCAGATACAAGAGAGAAAGGTAAAAATGACATGGGTCTCATCCTATATATAATATTATCACACATGCAAGGGTTTTAATGCGAATTAAATACATCCATGGGATAATTATTGCAATAAGACTTAATGGAGTGCACTAAATGGAAGTTATGCATTGTGTTATGATAATGAGAAACACTACACTGCCCCAAGGAGTAGTTCTGATGGGTTTTATTTGCGTTGCATCACACACCGTCATAACAACTTCATTACTTCAGTCTCAAAATCTAAGAGACATTTTCCAGCCCATTAAATAACCGCACCAATAATTTGTAAATGAAATATTAGGATCATATATTTCTATCTATTTTGTTTTCATTCTCAAATTTCAGAGCCTTGAGCTTAAAAACCATCAACTCTAAACCGTGAAGCATGAACTACTAAAAGAATATCCCTTCTTGATTTATTACATAGAACTATACTTTGAATACTGCCCACTTGTAAGCCTATGAACAACTATAAACAAACAACCCAGACCAAAAAATGTGGACTATATGTTTCCAAATGGCTCTAGTTTTACCATTTTCTGACAAATTAAATTCAATAAGGCCTGAACGGACTACATTCACAAAATTTTCTAACTAAAATATAAATTATAAAGTGAGATGCAATGTTGCACAAGTTTCTTGAACATGATAGCATAGGGAGAAGGGGATAGAAGTAAATAGTAGAGTTAAGTTTTTCCCAAATTTAGAGGAAATGAGAAATAGGAAGTGGCAATAATATATATTAATTTTTTTTTTTTTAAATTTTGAAATAAAAATAAAACTAATATATATTTTTTGGAATGACTATTTTGACAGACAGATTGAATTAAGGAATGTATTTATGCAGTCAGATAGTGAGCTAATAGATATGTTGCAAGAAATAAGAAGAGGTATGTTTCACCCAAACACCTTGTCCAAATTGAATAATTGTCATGGTCCATCAGTGAACTCAGATGATTCAGTGACTAGATTGTATCCGAGAAATGATGATGTTAGAAGGGTGAATGATGAGAGACTGAAGGCCCTGTGGCAGGAAATCATTACTTTTAGGGCACCAGATGTACGGGAAGAGTCAACAAAGATTCTGCTGAAGAGTGCGTGCTTTTGAGCAAGAGACAGGCCGAAATGGGTCAAAGTTTCTTTTATTTTATTACTTCGAAGTAAGATCGACAAAGGGACACATCCCTAGAATATTTTCTGAGCAATACAGAGTGGTTGGAATGGCATACAATTTCCTTTACTTTGTTTACGGGGTTGTTTTTAGTTTGTATTAATTCCCTCGATAGTTAGTTGGAGTGGGATATAAAGAAGTCCCTGGAGGCTTCACACCCATTTGAAGAGACCAGGTTTAGAGCCACGGTGCCTCTGCCTTTGGGCATTAAATCAGAAAGAGGTTCTAGCTTGCATTAACTATACTCAATCTCAAATTCCCTAACTTCTACACCATAGCCTGTTATTTCTCTACAAACTATGCCACAATAAACACACTATTATTTTTTAAATTTAATGAAAGATATTACTATGTCTTCGCTAGTAAAGAAGGAAAGATATTCTAGAAAATATTTTCACGACCAACCTAATTTAAACTGAAGCTTTTGACCGCAGAGGGAAGCAACACCGAGATGCCCTTTCACAAGCTGTAGAGTGTCGATAGGTTTGGGGTCCATTCTAAACTTTCCCTCATCATCGTAGTATAACAATCTCAAGGGCTTGGCTGGGCCAGTTGGAGCCACGTCCATGGGAGTCAAAGGACTTGCTAGAGATAGATCGGCTTCTTTATGCTTACCCGACCCCGTGGGGGTTCCAAACCCTAACATCTGCATCATCTTACCTGATATAACATAGAGTAAGATGTGCACCCGCTCTGCTCCTTGGGATTTTTAGTTTTAATTTTTTTAAAACATTTATAATACATATTGTTAAATCCTAAACACTTATCTTCTAAATGTCGCAATGCCGACCCTTACCACCCTCAAAAGGACGGGAAAATTGAACGAATGAATCAAGTGTTGGAAGACATGTTTCAGATGTATATGATGCAACAACCCATGAAGTGGGAAGAGTATCTTCACTTAGTGGAATTCACATATAACAACAGTTATCATACTTTTTTGAAGATGATCCCATTTGAGGTGTTATATGGTTAGAGGTGTAGGACACCTATTAATTGAAAAAATCCCAAAGATAAGCTAATTTTAGGGCCTGACATGCACAAAGATATGGAATTTATAGTGAAAAGGGTTCGGTATAACTTAAAAGTCGCATAGGACCGCTAGAAACGTTATGCTGACCAACGAATATCCTACCAAGAATTTCAAGTAAGAGAACATGTTTATGTAAGGGTGAATCCCAAATGAAGTACCTTGAGGTGGAACAATTTCCCTAAGTTAGCCCCTCAGTTTTGCGTCCCGTTCCAGATCCTTTCTTGGATTGGTTCAGTGGCTATTAAACTGGCCCTACCTAGTCATATACATGTGCATAATGTGTTTCTGGTATCTCTTTTAAAAAAATACATACATGATCGTAGACATATTATACCTTGGTAAAATGTCCAGGTAGCATAGTTAAATTTTATTTACTGCATTACTTCAATTAATGTTAATAATAATAATAATAATAATGAAAGATAAATGATTTTAGGTCTAAATAGATGGAGAATTTCTAGTTAACTGGGTATACTCAATTAGAGAGAAACAATATTATGAAAGTGATTTATTTAAATAAGTCAACTACAAATTATAGGAAGGAGTCAAAAGTGAATTTCAGATTCAAGAATGGTTAGAAAAATAGTTAGGGCCAAGGCGGTTGCCTACCTATATTCTCTCTCCTTGGAGAAAAAATAAAATTCCTAAGGAAAAAGTGAAGAGGTTACAAAGGACCTGCAAAAATCTAGAAGGAGAAGAGATTGTAGTAAAAGTAGAAATCTCTGACAAGATGTTGTAGAGGGGAAGAACACTGTCAGATTTCAATTTCTTGAGCTGGTCAAGCTCGTGGAACATTGAAAGCACCTTGAATGAATCTTGTTGGGACTAGGTGGTCTTGGGAAAGAATGATTCAAAGGCTTTTGAGCCATAAACCGTGTTGAATATGAAATTGGCTCAGGGGGAGTGCCAATGGTGTTTCTGGTTCTCGTGGGTTTCGAGGAGTGTTCCTATTCTTTGAACTTTGTTGTTGAAAAGAGAAAACCAGATAAGTATTTGCGATGGTTGTGTTTCTATCCTAGGGTTATATTTATTCCTAGTTGATACAATGGTTCATGTATTACAAGGTTACTGTCTTTCTTCTTATTTTATTCCTATTTTTTTGTTATTTATTTAACAAATGTTATATGTGGTACCCTTGATATTATAATTTGTTTGGCTATGTGAATAGATAATTTTTGTTACAGTGTCTTGTTAAAAAAGGGGACGAGGGTTACATGCTAGGTCGAGTGTGGTAACCAACAACCCAGAATCAGTCCCAAAGAATCCTGGTGCTATCGGTTAACAAAACAATATGAATATTATTGTGTTTAAATTATTATAGACTGAGGATATAACAAGAAATAAATACTAGTACACACTCAAGCTAGTAAGGAAATCTGGTAGAAGATATAATCCAACCAATATCAAGACATCTGTAAACTAAATTTAATAGAAGAAAATACAATCTAAATATCCACAATTATCAATGAGCAAGAGAGATCGTCGAACAGTATACCCTTCCATGAGGAAACATTTATCATAATTTTTTCTAAATTGAAAATTTGTAGATAATAGAATGAAATATCCAACCACATGAGAGGAAAAACCATGTGATTGTGCATGAATTTGAGAAAATTGGTGCAAAGAGCCTCAGTTGAGCAACATTCTTACAGTTGTAAATACCCTCATGGAGTTATAGACAATAGAAAATAAAATTAACATTCGATCCTTCGAATGGAAGATTCAACATTTTCAGCGTCAAGAAGCTTTATAATTTACTAAAAAAAGGAAAACTAAACCCTAGGAATAAAACTTAGCACATTATGTGAAATCCATAACATTTTATGTGTAAAATAGGTCGTTGAATGCATAGTCACACCTGTAACAAGAGGAGCTGCAACCCTTTACTTTCGGAGACAACGCAGTAGAAAATATAATAGAATATGGCGTGTACGGATCTAGGGTTTATACTTGCGGTACATAAATAAATTAAATATAAGTTAAATCTAGCCACTAGAAAAAATAAATAAATCATATTTCTATTCCAATGAACAAAAATTATCATTCAGATAGCATAGAAACCCCTTAAGGGAAAATATATCTGTAACCTTGTAGGGAGTAGAAAGAATGACTACGTGAAGATGGTCATGGGATGTGCTTCCATAGCCACAATGATAACTCTAGAATTAGATTTGGAATTGTTGGAAGATAAATGTTTAAAATTGAAGTTTGATTTGACCTTGTACACCTCGTCATCCTGTTAAAATTTTGAGGGACTGAGTCAGAAACAAAATATGAAAGATATCATAAGGGGCAAGAGCTAAAAGCCTTGCAAACCACTGAGATAGGAAGGGTTTAGAAATCCTACCTGATAGGGGGTGCACCATGATGTCGATCTCCATCTTGGATGGACTTTCTCTGGGGTTGCAGAGAGATAGCATGTGAGCATAGGATGAAACAATGCATAATGGAATGCCGAAGGGTGGAAAGAAGTTAACCGTAGCTATTAGATTTCACCATCGTCGTTCAATCAAACCCTAACATGCCTAGGCCATGGATATTTTTCCAAATCCTCAAATCAGAGGTAGCCTCAAGATGGAGGGAATACAACAACCTTCCTGAGAGTTCCTCTATTAATAACCCTGTCTCCAAACCATTGCAATACCGAAACTTATCTCCAAACATCACAATATCAACACTTTTCTCCAAATGTCACAAAACTAACGCTTGTATCCAAACCATCGCAATACCCACACTTATCTCCAAACGTCACAATACTGATACTTGTCTCCAAACATCGCAATACCAACACTTGTCTCTGAAACATCACAATTTCAATGCTTTGTCTCTAGAATGTTGCAATTCCAATGCTTTGTCCTAAAATGTTGGTATTCCGATGATGTTCCTAAATGTCGCAATTCAGAAGAATTTCCTAAACGTCGCTAGAGCGATGCTTGTTTGCGAGATTAAAAAAATTGAGAAAAATTGGGAAACTTTCCGACACTACGTCAAAAGTGTCAAAACTAAAGTGTCGGAAAATAACAATATGTACTAGTGAGTGCACGCACATATGAAACCAGTCTTTCCCACGTTCGAGCTGCTAAATATCCAGAATACAGAACTTCACCTAAAGTGGATCCACATCCCTACAATAATTCGCATGAGGTGACGAAGGCAAGGCATCAAGAATATGCACAATTCCAGCTACCACCCTGGGTGGTACCTCACAACTGCAATCATTTGAATGAGCTCTTGAATGGTTATGACATATTTTCATAACTCGAAGCACATGAATCCACTTGAAAAATTTCATAGCATGCTGCTGCGAGTGTGTCATAATAATGCACAACATCTGTGCTTATGCCATAGGCACCAAAAAGGATATGCCCTTCCACATAGTGTTATTTAAACTTTTCACCCTCTGAATCTCATTGCCTCTTAGCCTTTCTGTTTCATTTTCATCCCTTGTACACGGCCCAGCCACTCTTTAGCCTCTCCCCCAGTACCAAGCTACTGAGGAACCTCCCAGCTACACACCTCCCTGACTACATGCCCCCCTGCAACTCCCCTTGGCTCACTAGGTTCCCCAGATTGTGTGCTCTCATCTTCATGTTCCCCCAGCTGCGCAACACCCACCTACACACCATCTTTCCCAACAACACCATGTTGTGCACTCTGTGTCTTTACTCTAGGCATATTCGCTATACCTCTTAGCACCCCATCTCCCCTTTGCTTCACCTTCCCATGGCTCTGAGATTGTGCCAAAGGACAATCAGAGGCGGCTAAAGAGGTGTGTTCCCTAGATGCTACCAGTGTGGGCCCGATAATCGTTTGGAGTCCTTTGAGGGTTCTTCTTCTGGTACTCATGCTAGGGATGCCCCCAGAGCCCTATGCACCACTAGGAGGAGGAGTACCCTATTCGAGAAACCCAGAGAGGCAGAAGTGAACCCAAGAAATCGACCATTGCTTCCTAGGAGAACTCTATGCCCTGCAAAATTGAGCCCCTTCTAGTTCAGAAGGCTATGGGGGAAGACACTGACATATGGATTATGGACTCGGAGGGCACCTGGGTAGGTGTGCTGGATGCGAAGTACCTAGTTGCCCCCATCCTCTACACACCTGCTTCCAGGCCTTCGCGTTGTTCTACTGCTAAGGAGGAGACCATATCGCAGGGGTATGGAGGAGGATCTAGACATCGAGGATGATGTTGATGCACCATGACTACACGGTCGCTCAACTCTTTTTAGTTTTTTATTTTTCTGGCTCTTACCATAGAAATTTTACTTTCAAAAGTGCCATGGCACATTTTGTAAATTTCTGTCTGCTGTTACTACAGGGTTGGCTTCCTTCAAGGAGGCAGCCCCAAACCTGCGCAACTATGAAGGTAACAAAGGTTGGGATTGGATAAGTGTTGCTTACCAACACAACTTGTAGCATATGTAATGTTTTATTTCGAATTAATATAATTTAGCCTAAATTACCATATATATATATATATATATATATATATATATATATATATATATATATATATATATATATATATATATATAGATATAGATATATATAGATAGATATATCAATTTTTTTTATAACAAACATATCTCTTGAAATTGTAGATAAAAAATATTTTAATAATTTTTTTTTTATATATAATATTTTTACTTACTAGTAGAAAGGAAGAGCATCCGTGTTTTCCAAAATAAGGAAAATAACTTCTTTGGCAAGAATATCCAAGAAATATCTTATAGCTAGAAAGTAACATGTGTTTTTCTACTCATCAACAAATTTTCACACCTAGAGTGCTAACAAACAATTCTTAGATTGCATATGAATTTGAACCATAGAGTGCTAGCAAAAAATTCTTTGATTGCATATATATTTGAATCATAAAATATATATGCAATTTTTTTTATATTAGCTATATTTCTAAAAAAAAAGGCATTTGATTGCATATGCATTTGAATCATAAAATATATACACAATTATTTTTAAAATTATACACCAACTTTTTTCATAAAGAAATTTCTAGATAGTGATTTTAATTATATATTATTTTTTTCCAAATATTTTAGAATCTAAAGTAATTTTAATTATATATTAATTTACTCTTCTCATATTTTTAACTATAAATGGAATAATAAAAAAAAGATTTGGAAAACTCCAATTTTAAATGATAACATTAGACATATACATAATAATTATATTTTGAAAAAAAATTAAACCTTAATTAAAAATCAAACCAATAAGTACATGGATAATGATATAATCTAGGGCTTGAGGGAAAAGATAAGATGGGATAATAAGGACTTAAAAGCTTTAAACCAGTGAAAGTTAACTTATATATCAAGATCAAAAAGAAAAAAAGAATATTCCTTACTAAATAATTGAACGAGTAAAAATTTTCTAAGCCAACTAAAAAAAATGATGAAAGTTATTAAGAAGAGAAGGAGAAATATTTATACACTTGGGTATATGAGGAGGAAAAAAAGAAAAATGATAAAGGTTATTAAGAAGAGATGGAGAAAGATTTGTACACTGGGCTATCCAAGGAGGAGGAAGTGAATTGAACGTGACATTTGGGGTGAAAGTAGTTAAACCATAAATAATCTATTTATTAACATTGCAAATTTGGTTTGGCTCACACTTCATTATACCATTATGGAAAAAAAGAATGAGTAGTTTTACATTATAACAAAATGTGAACATCAAAATGCTTTTGTTTTTAAAAATAGTCTTATGAACTAATTGATTTAGTAAATTATTGGAAAATTAATTATTGAAAAATAATATGTGTGTGTGTGTGTGTGTGTGTGTGTGTTTGTGTGTATATATTCCTAGAAAAGAAAGCGTAATTTTATTTCATCAGTAGAGAAGAAAATTACATTTAGTAAAAACCACAAAATTATGATTTTCTAATCAAACGAAAGAGTTTTGTTGACCAGACATAGAGATCTTCAGTCAAAACAAAGGCATGACTGCAGTAAAAAATAATAAAAAAGGTGGCCTAAGAAATCAATCCAACAAACAAATCAAGTGCAACAACATTCACTTTCCATCCCAAAAAATATATTAGTTGTTGTCCCTTCAGTCCCAATGCTAACCAGTGAGCAACAATGGGCTGTCCAAAAAAAACCAATATGCTATCCCCTTCCATCCTCAACTGTCCAAATTGTCGTAGCATCACATACAGTCCAAAAGCTCTACCATAATAGTTCAAAAGAGACTGATAAACTGCAAACCACCCTATACCAACAGGGTTGTAGTAAGGTGACAGTAGGGGAACGAGGGGAACGAAACATCTGAGCAGCGACCAAAAAAAAATATTACTCCACTAGGGGAAATGAAACACCCCATCAACGACTAAAACAAAGACATTCAAACCACAAGGGGAACAAAAACATCCTCAGACTCGTGCTCCCATACTCAAAAAGCATCGTTGTAGGCTGCTCAGTCAAAAAGGGAGGGATGGAAGTACTCTCAAGTTTCACCATCCCTGTGCTCGATAACCTTGCATGTCCCCACATCCAGTTGCAGCCCCACCTTGGAGGCATGAACAACATCACCATTGTTTTCCCTATAAATATGATGATAGGTGAAAGAGTCGAAGGTGAGGAGGATCTCCCTTATCGATTATAATAAATTTTCAAGGTGAATAAATATACGCTTTTGTATGCCCTTTGTCCAATTTATTAGAGTCATAGAGTCCCCAAAAAAAATTATAATCCGACACCCTTTCTCAGCTGCAAAAATCCGGAGAAGCTTGAGACTCAAAAGCTCAACACATTTATTTGAGCCTTCCCTAAGCCCAACAAAGAGCTCAAAGTAATGTGAGTCAAATAGAAAAAGAAGAGCCCCTCCCCCAGAGGCATTATTCTGTGCTGCCCCATAAGAAAAACCCCATGGGATGTCCCTATCAATCTCCAAAGCCAGTAGTTCCCTTTGTTTTACAGCATGGATATGCTGAGGAAACACAGAGAGGAAACCAATAGTCAGGGCACCAGTGATTTCAGGGGTACATAAAATCTCCTCAAAAATAAGTTTATTTCACAGCAACCATCAACCCCAGATGACAAGAAGAGGCAGGGCTCTGTGATTTGACTCAGCTGTAGAAGCCCACCATGAGTTCCAGGAATGAGTCACTGAGAGCCTCCCATATGCATGGGAGACCCAACAATCTATATCATTCTAACCACACCCCTTTAATGAAAGGGCAGTTGAGGAATAGGTGATTTCCATATTCCTCATCCAATTTGCAGAGGACACACCACCTAGGCCCTTGAAAGCACCTTCTCTGCAGATTTTCCCAAGTAGGGGCCTTATTTTCCAAGACACACGACATAAAGAGGTGAGTCTTAGGAGGGAAATTAAGCTTCCACAGCTTCCTCCACCACCAACACTCATCCCCAAGAAAACCCCTAACACTCATCTTTATGTAGCCTGCCCTGGGAGAGTAGATCCCCGAAGGATCAAAGTCCCAAAAATCTCATCCTCCATCTCCCGAAGCATAATATGAGCATGTTTTAAAGCACGAATGTAAAACGCCAGTTCCCTTTCATCCTGAGCATCCAGCCCAAAAGAGGATGACAATTACCAAGACTAAAGCCAAGGCTGTCTTTGAACCGACTCATCAAGGTGGAAAAGAAAAGTAATCTCGTGCTGCCTCAATGCCTCAATAGTACACCCCGGAAGGTGTTGCTGAGCACTGCCCATCCATGGATCCTCTCCAATTATAAGCTTCCTACCACTGCCCACATTCTAGACCAGATAGATTCCAGAATATTAAAAGACTTAACCAAAGCCTTTCAAATCACTGACCCTCCCGCAGGAGACTTCCTAGGATTCCTAATCCAATCCTCAATGGACATTGGTGCAAGATATTTATGAGGAATCACTTGGGTCCAAAGGCTGGCTGAATTAATGAGCCTCCATCCACCATAAGCTACAAGGGCCTGAGAAAAGAGGAAGATATTTTTTAGTCCCCATCCCCCCAGCCCTTTTGGCACAATTTTTTTTTCCCATCGAACCCAAGGGGTCACCAAAGTGTCCTTCCTCCCATTCCAAAGAAATCTGAAGCATATCTGCCGAGAAGCTTCTAGGATACAATTAGGAATCCAAGAGAGACACAACCAATACACCAGAACAACCTCCAACATCGACTTCACCAAAATCAACCTCCTAGCCCTAGTAAGCCATTTGTGGCTCCACACTTTTAACCTTGTTTACAATCTTTCAAAAAGCCACATCCAGTCTTATTTCTTATAAGCATTAGGTTTTAAATGAAACCCAAAATATTTCAACCCAACATCTAAACCAGCAATATTAAATGGAAAGATCCACATAAACTCCAGCCACTCCTCATCCCTCAAAAGATTAGAGGTAATGGTTTATTTACCAGCATTCACCTCCATACTAGTAGCCTTGGAAAATAGGTCCAAGCTCTCTCGAATAGTATGTGCATCCCTCACAGAACCAGAACAGAAAATTAAGACCCCATCTACAAAACAAGGTGTGTAATAAAAAGATTTGGGGCAATCTGGATGCCCTTAAAAGAGCCCCGTCTCTTAGCTTCCTTAAGGGCCCTACTCAAACCCTCCACAACCAATAAGAACAAAAGAGGAGATAGGGGGTAGCCCTGGCGAAGCCCTCCTTCAGCATGAAAAAAAGGGGAGGCTGCCCCATTAATCAAAACAGAGAAAGAGATTGTTGTAATATAGCTCATCATCCACCTGAGAAAACTGATACCAAAGCCAATATGGGTCAAAAACATATGAATAGATTACCAACTTACCCGATCATATGCTTTGGAGAGATCAAATTTTAGAACCGTCCCTTTTCTCCAAAAGGAGGGTGTTTCTTCTCCCTTCTCTAAAAGGAGGGTGTTCCTTCTCCCTTCTCCAGATAGAAAAGAGTGTTCTTTACCTCATGAGACAGAAAACCCCCTCCTTCCCCTTCATAAATCATGCAAAGTTCCTCTTCCACCTACATTAATTCATTTTCCTCCCTCAACGGCTTTGCCATTGACCAATCCTTGATGGCACCCTTGAGACGCTTAATATTAGTAGCAAACTGATATGCTGCGGAGCAAGTACTAACAGCGTTGAAAGGGATCCACGTGAAGTGAACCAAATTTTTAAAAGGCTCATCCTTGAGCCAAATCAAAAGGAAGAGAAAGCAAGAGAAAAAAGTTACAACAAGAAAGTTGTGAAAACGCTCATAATCTTAAATAATTTAACAAGATTGGTGAAAATCCTCGTAGCCTTAAATGATTTAAGAAGATACACATACAATAACATCACCCAATTTAAATGAATAACTAAAATTAGTATAATATGAAAAGTTGTAATACAATTCATCCATTATGCTGAATATTAGTCGCATTGTGGTACTAATTCCTGAATTCAAGATGGAAGTCTTCTACTATGACTATGTCCATTATGATAGGTCTATCAACCTTAATAATTCTTAAAATATGTGAGTATCACTATTTAAACAATAATTCATAGTTATTAAGAGAAAAAAATAGATTAGAAGTATATATTTTACAACTATGTAAATATATTGTTTTTTTAATATTTAAAAAAAATGAAATAGAAAAATTATAATTTTGACAATTTTAAAAACATTTTAAAAATTGTTTATTGCAAATAAAATTATATTAGAAACACAACTTATAGTTTTACATTGAAAATAAAAAATTGTAGAAATTTGTGTATTAATCCATGTAACTATCTATTTATAAATTATATATTTTATTGTTCAATAAACTGAATTTTTATATGAATTCCATTTTACACAGCCTTACAAATTCCATATTATCTCCCATAAAATAATTCCACGTTAAATACAAATTCGTTGACCAGTTCTGTATCTCAATAATTCTAAGTTGAACTAATGTACTTTCAATTAACACACTTCTGCCAAGTTTAAATCATATCGTGCGGGGAGTCTGGTTATGGAAGCCTAATCAATATATTTAATTGCAATTTGCAAGTTTGATTGAATGTTTATTTTTAAGATCAATACAAAAAATATTTCAAAGTCCATTGAAGTGATCTTGCACAACAAAAGTTATAAATACGAAGCCTACGTCTACATCTTTGCAGAATAGTTTCACTGGTCTAAAATGGTCGTCTTCCACAGAAATCACTGGTTGCTACTCACTATATTACTGATAGCGTTTGGAATTTTACATATTACTTCAAAAGCAGAAGGTGCAGCAGAAAACACTAGTTACTACTCACTATATTACTGATAGCGTTTGGAAGCAGCAACAACCTCTATCTCAAAAATTTAATCGATATTCCTTTTGAGAATTCATATGAATGATTTCCAACTCTGAATGTCATTATTAATGTTTTACATTTTCTTTTACCATTGATAGGAATGGATAATACTTCACAATAATCCTATAGTAGTTGAATTACTTATATGGAACATATATATAGTTATTTTTAGAATATGTTGCACTCTATGTGGATTTCTCTGATAAGTAAAATTCAGTTTTTTGAGGTTTATTTGAACAATAGATGTATCTTAGAGATAAAGTTTATGAAAGTTTTATGGAAATTTTAAAAAATAGGTTTTTAAAAGTACTAATTTATATACATGAACTTAATGATCATAAAAATTGCACTTATTTTTATAAACATATTCATTATTTTAAATATTTATTAAAAATAACTTACTTATTTTTAATTAAAACTTATTTTAAAAATTAAAAATCAAATTAAAAATGAAAATAAACTTATATGTTATTTTTAATTAAATTAAACCTAACATTTTTAACAAAATTAAAAGTATGTAATGTTAAAAAGAATAACATTTACTAACCTAATGCACGACTAATTTAAGATATATGCATAAATTAGATCCAACTTTTACAATTCTTATTTCACTTAAACTTAGTGACGGAGGGTGCGAAAGGTACTTCTACAAAATATACACCTACCCGCCCAAAACACTTTGATTATTATACAAATGACATGATTTAGAGCTTATTTTAATACCATATATTACAAAGTATTTAATCTACTTTATTTTTATCATAAAACCAAAAATTTCATAAATTAAAACTTGTTTTTTTTAAGTCAGACAGCGTCTTACAAGTTACAAATAGTTATAAGAAAATATCCAACTATCTAAACAAAAGAAATTGTATAAATAATTCAATTAAAAAAATTATAAAATAATATTAAAATAAAATTTATAAAAAAAAACACTAACAATTTAAAAAAAAAATTAATTTGTGCATAAATACTACTTACGATATATACTAACAATAAAACATTCATTCATTGGCAAATGTGATGACAAATATTTCAAAGACAGAAATTAACAAGCTCTATAAATGTAATGGTAGTGACAGCGAATATTGGTAATGTCAAAGCATGCTCTAATCCACTAAGTTCACATTTATCTTCATTTAATAGAGTAATGAAAAATATGTTAATCTAAATTTAAAAAATAAAAAAGTGAACCAAGAAGATGCATTCCAAAGCGATGAGAAAAATGCAATACATAAAATTTCAGCACACAAAAGAAAGTGACATCAACAACGCTAAACGCAAATCATAGCATTAAATGTAATGTAGCAATGTAGAAAATCAATGTTGAAGATCTATATTGTATTTAGTTTTCTTGAAATACCTTATTAGAACAAGATAGTGAAAAGATACACAAAGATAAGATCAGTCCACTGCATCTTCGATATTTTCACGGTTAACAAAGCAGTTTGTAGACACATTTCTCACTCGTGCAGCTATACTCTTAGGATCAGTAGCTTCACCTCAAGAAGCCCTAAATTGCATCTCACTATCCAAAACATTGTCAACAATTAGGTATTGATTCCTAGTGATAAGTGTTAAAACGATTCTCATGCATCTAGAGACGAGAAATCTGGAATACAACATTGTATGTTTTCAAATTACAAGTTAAATAAACCAAACATAAAATAAAAACCCTAAAATCTATACAAATCAATAAGGGGAGAGAAAATCATTAATCTTTGTACATGCGTAGTGACCTCATTAGAGACGATCACATGGTTGAAGCAACAATTTGGCATAACATCCTTTAACATGTTAATAGGCATCTTAATCTTTCGCAGAAGAAGACATGAAGCAACACTTGGCATAACTGTTGAAGATAATGGAGAATCTCTTATTTTAGTGAGTTGGTTCACGAGACCTTAGGATAGAAAATTTGTTTCTATTTCTTAGGGTACAGTTCTAACTTCCCTAGATCTTGTGTGCTATATAATAGCTGAATTGTATGGAGATTGTAGAGCATTCTGCAGAAGCTAGACTCCCCTGGTTCAGACTCTCGTCTATAGAGCTGACCAGAGGGATTCTTAGTTAATCCATTCAAACATCGTTTCTTTTATCTTGGTATCGAAGCACAGTTGTGCGAGGAGGAGTCGTGCACTACCTACCTACTTAATTTGTTGATCCACAATGGTGCTAAGGAGCGCTTCCTTCCTAGCGCTGCCTACAAGAGAAGATCTGAGGAACGCTGCCGGAACGTTCGACCACTATCATTCTTGTAACGTGTTGAGGCCTAAGAAATATATGACAACAACAAAGAGGGATAACCACCTGGTTCGGACCTTAAAGCAACTCCTTTTCCGTTTGGGGTAGTGGCTCTGACTCGGTGTGATGGGACCTGTTTCCCAGTTTTGGTTTTTGTATGATAACTTGTTGGGTTTCTACCAAAACATTTTGGAATGATGAATTACTACAAACTAAGACAAATTTAACTCTAAATTCAAGACTTTGAATTAATTTTAATCTAACCCGGGATATTATATCTCAATGCGATATAGAAAGATATCTATTGAATTTGTCATGAAATCAATTCAGATTTAATAGAATTATTACCATGTAGGATGATTCTCTTGAAAAATTAGTTAATCAAAAGAAAATGAAAAATATATCGCATTGTCTGATGACCATATATAAAATAACTAATCCTTGTCTTTATACTGTACATTAGTGCAACATATATTTTAGACATAAACAATTAATTTCATATATGATTCATGAAAGTTGTGTTCATCATTAATTTTCAGAAACATAAATAACATACATGATATTAGTACGAGTTGTGTATTACTCTACCTATCGGATCAGTGATAATAGGTCCTATCCAATCCTTCAATCAAAGAGTTGTTCAAAGAATACAAAATTTCACCAGGAATTGATCAACAAAATTATGTTTATAACTGAATAATACCATGTTCCATTACTTCATCAAGGCATTCACAAACCTACTTACAATTAAGCATTCTTTGCAAATGTTGTTAATAAAATTCTGGACCGTTCTCTAAATGCATGAGAAGGGTTTAAATACTAAACCTAACTACAAAATAAATTAAATATTTTACAAAAATGTAGAGGAGGTTTCAAACAACCTTCCTATAACTTGAACAATAATCTAGGAATTTAAAAAATATTTTGCAGAGTATGGTCATGCAGTTTGCAGATATCTAGCATTATCTTGAGCTGAGCTGGCTGAGATATTTGTGATCATATTTGACTCTTGAAGATGGAATTTGAAATTGTTGATTGAGACTTTTTAGCTGACTCTGTGAGAAGTGGAAGAGTTTGTTGTTGATGGTAAGGATTGATCAGAAAATTCCAAGAATTTTCTTGATCAAACTTATTAACTTTCCTGATTACTTCTTCCTGTTTTTTTGTTCTCTGTGTCCATTTAAATTCTATTTCTTTTGTTAATGAAAACACATCAGATGTGTTTTCTTCAATCAGTCTTGTTTTGAACAATTGGTCACATAAAAGCTGTATGACCTCATTTGATTTGTTGAATGTCTTAATCGCTGCTTTTTCTGCTCGAAAAATATGTGTTTTCCACTCTGTAGATAATAATTCTCCATGAAGCTTATCTATCTGAGGTAGATTAGCTTGTTGTCCCATATCTGAATCTTGCTATTAAATATGTTCTTCGATTTTTTTTTTAAGTTTCTCACATTCAATTTTTTGAATGGCAATTTGTTGAATCATTATTTTATTGGAATCACAGTAAGAATCAAACATAGTAACTTGATGACAAATTTTTTTTATTTTTTTTTTAATCATTGTATTTATTTCAAGTGCTTCTTTAATGAACTTTTCTGATTGTGATTGATTCTTTAATTCTGTCATAGTTCTCTCTAGTTGTGTCTGTTTATCTTTAAGATCTGTATGATGTTCCAACTTAAGTTTTTCAAAATATTTATGGAACTGTTCTAAATTTTCTCTGATCTGTTCTGTAGACTTGACTTTCTCTATATCTAGCATGTGTTCCAATTCCTGTATCCTGGATTCCTTCTGCTTCAATAGTGTTTTGATTTCACTTGCCTTATCTACAGTAGCTGTAGCATAAGCTCTTGCATATTGTGACAGTTTAGTCAAATGTTCAGTGGGATCCTCTAATGAATCTTTCCAGAGGACTTCAAATAATTCATATGTAAATTTAAAAGTTGTCTCAGCAGTCATTTTTGTCTTATTTCTTTTGACCGCATTTCTATGCCTGGGACTGTAGAAGATATCCAATGATGGAATGTCTTCTATTTGCAAAATGATTTGATCTATGGAGTAGGCTAGAATTATTTCATTTCTCTGTATTGATGGGATTGTCTGTAAAGGATTAACAGTCTGAAATATCCTTTGGGAAGGCTCTGGCATTTGAAAACCTGGTGCTTGATCAATATTGACCTTTTCTTTAGAAGTCTTTATTGCTTGGGAAAATTGTTCCCATTCATTTATTAGGTATTTTCTTTCAAATGATTTAGATTGATCTTCTATGATATGATCCTTTGGAACTATTTCTATATTTGATTCAGATTGATCTGTCTTATCATATTGCTGTTGGGACTGACCAGATTCATCTTAAGAGTCATCCTTCATTTCTTCATCAAGAATAATAGTTGGAGTGTGTTTTTCTTCTTCCATGACTATAAAATTCAAAGGGACATTCTTTAATCTCTCATTTCTGTATACCTGAAAGGATATGACATCTTCTTGACTTGATTAATTAGAAAAATTCTTAACAATGTCAAAAAATTCTTCGACTCGTTGGAAGAAATTATCAAACGCATCTTCTTCCTTCACAAAAGGTTTCATCTTAAGTCTTGACATGTAATTTTCAATTACATCATTAGGATCATATAGTCTCCCAGGCATAAATGGTAGATTTAAAATCTAAATATTAGGAGCCTCTATGTATGTATGGCCAATATTGGCCAAAACAAAAGTACCGCACTGTACAGGGAATCAATGCCAAATATCCTTTTTGTCATCCTTTAACTGTTTGGTGATTCCATTACTAAGTTTATAAGCTATTTCTCTCCCAAACAATCTATCTGGAACATAATATGGCAAAACATGTGGAAGAGTGGAACTTCCAAATACTCGAACATATGTAAATTTATCTTCAGCAAACCATCGGGTTGTAGGAAAAATATCTCTACTGACTTCCTTGGAAACCCTAGGGATATTTTTATCGAAAATCATTTGATACGTAGGTAGCATAACTCCATAACATACTTTATAGAAATGCAAGTGGCATTTGGAATCCCAGAGTTCTTTATGGTAAATATGGATTGGTGTAGGGTCTGTAATGGTCAATTTCCAACCCATGATTGGAAATGTAGAAGTATAACAGATAGAATCCATAACATAAGAGAACATGAAAAAGGGTGAATTTTCTTGAGGTAAATATGGATTCCTCTTATTCCTATATTCAGCAATGTGTCTAGCTAAATAATTAGATAAAAGGTCTGCCGAATTAAAAATGGATGAATTGATGATTGCGTCAATTAAGGGAACCCAGTCTCTAGACAACCTAGTACTATCAGGTCTAGCAAATAAGCTACATGACATACCAGCAGCAAAGCAATGGGGATGAGGGATTTGTGTAATGGGGTATGTAACAGATTTTTCTTGCTTCAGTTTTCCCTCATTGTCCTTCCACTGATGGATGGCCTTGATGAGATCCAGATGTTTAGCTTTGAACATTTTCACATAACTATTATCATACTTTTGTTGCGGAGCTAGTAAATGATACATGGCTATCAAATCTTCAGCTTTAAAAGAACCCATAGTCTTTCCTCTGGAATTCTTAAACACTCTATCTTCAATATTCAGATTTTCAACTGCCCACTTGATCATATATGTATAAGGCATAATGTTTGGTCTTGCAACTATCTTATGAATAAACGAGAATGCAACGTCGAAAAGGGTTGCATCGGAAGTGATATTAGTGCCTGTTGCAGATATATTTGTTATTAATTTTGGCCCTTCATCCTAAAATAGTTTGTACATATCTTCCCATGAAGAGATGCCGTAATATTTGTTAAAGAAAGTGTCTGAAAACAACGAAGGCATATCTGTATCTTCTCTGGGTGATGCTTGAGATAATTCTTTACCTTTCTTACTCATCATAGACTCTCTCAATTTGAAAACTGATTTCCTGACAATAAAATGAAATATATCATATAACGAGTATTTACAAAGATGTATCAGAAATTTATTTCAAACTCATGCGAACGACTGTCAATCTTATTAATCATCTCTTCATAATTCATTATGATTTCAAAATTTAATGCTTGACATGGCTTCACATGGCTTCACATGAAATACTTATCAATTGTTTAAAGCCGTTAAGATCTAAAATTCAATCTGATATTACATAAGTTTCTTTTCACATGCTGAGATCATTAAATGCGCAAATCGTAATGATTTCTTATAATATTTTGTGATTATCTCGTAAGCATTGCGAAATGTGATCTGCGCAAATCACAGATCGCAAGATTTATAAGATATATTTAAGTCTATATTATAAGTTGCGTGCGATGCAATTTGTGAAAGCAAAGATGGATGCGATGCGAAAAAGATTTATGTTTTTGAGTTTATTCTCTTCATCGAGTCTACGGTCATCACAACTTTTATCACTTTGTTCTTTTAAGTCTTAACTAAATCAAGTGCGATGCGAAAAAGGAAGTAAAGCTTTCTAAAGAGCACATCTCGTTGTTCACAGATTTTATGCTTTAAGATTTCTTTTTGAAAAAATAACATATATGATGAGTGATGCGCTTTTTGGGTAGGAATTTTATTTCCTAAGTGTTTTTTGAAAGGATTTTAAAAAATGATTTTCCTATTTATTTTTAAAGGGTCCCTATTTATAAAAATAAATGGGGGGTTGTTGTATAGTACAACAATTGGCGATTCACTTGGATCAACTAGATATCTCTGATAATTTTTTTTGAAAACTCTAAATGCTTTTATATAAAAATAAAATAGTTAAAGAAATGAAATTTCAAATAAATAATATATTTTTTCAAATAACGAAAATTTCATTTATTCACTTATTTCAGGAGAATTTCTGTATAAATATATAAGTATAAAAATCAATATCAATCTTTACTTAGTTAAAAATAATATAGGAAATAATCTTTACAGATAAATCTTTTTATAATTTTACTCTTTTATCATAGATAGAGCCTTTGTTCCAATAGGCAGTTATAAGCTTTTGGCAGGGTTACCTTTTAGCCATCTATGATCCATTTTTCCATCTAGTATGTCTCATCATTTTCATAAGTAAATTATTTTTTATTTTTTATTTTTTATCTTCTTAAAACTCATTCTCTTGGCTTGGTAACCAAATAGTGACAATGCCATTCACAACTAGTAATTAAACTAATCAAGCTGGCTAATGATGAGACCCCTTGTCTATATGATATAATCTCAAGTCATTACATTGTTTTGGTAGACAGTATTAGTAATCTCAGTTCAATTATTTTTCCATGAAAATGGTAAAAAATCTCGTGATGAGACCTATTATCTTTTAAGTTTTCTCCAAACTTTTTCTTTTTTTATTTTCTTTTTAAATTTATTTTGAAAATTATAAGATTTACAGGATGGAATGAATCACATTTCTTTTTAAGATGTCAGATGATAATGTCGAGTTGTTAGATTGCTTTTCTGAAAAATATTTCTTACTATAATATAATTTTATTTTCATGACTACCAAAAGAATTTTCATACTAGATAAAAATGAGAGTTTTTCAAACAAAATAAGTGTTTTATTGGAATTCCATTTTTCTAGAAAGATAAAATGAATATGTTTTTTCCTAAATCTTTCGATTTTTTTATTTCTTTAACAGTTCTATTTTTTAACAAGTGGGAAAAAGAAAATGCAAAAATAATTTATCTAAGACTTATTTTGAAAAGTCAACTGTAAGTACTAAACAAATTTTATTTCTATATGAAAGCAAAATTTTAATGTACAAAAATAGAAGGATTGCCTCTTCTGAAAAATATTTTTTCAAAATTTTCCCTTTAACAGGTAGAGAATCTTTCCTACCTAATAAATCCTATAATAGAAATGTTAATGAGCCAATTTTTTCGATTATTTGAAATAGTACTAGCCAGAGTTTTTGAAACTTTGTGTGTTTACCCTTTTCTTCATGAGCTTTATCCCATTTTAATACCAAATCACCAATTTGAAAATCTCTTGAAATAATAGATGTTAAATCAAATGAGACTTTTATTACTTTTTGATAATGGATATGAGTTTTTTTAGCTTTTTCTCTTTCTTCTTCTAACTTAAGGATTTGATCTTTTCTTAGTTGGAGAGAAGAAGAAGGATTTTCATCAATAAATTGTACTAAAGCAAATGATGGTATTGTTACATTTGAGGGAAGAATTGCTTCTTTTCCATAAACTAACACAAATGGTGAAGTGCCTATTGAAGCTTTTTGAGTGATTCTATCTGCCCAGAGAGAAAATAATAATGCTTTATGCCAATTCTTATGATTTTGCTCTATAGTTCTTTTAATGATTCTGATAAGGTTTTTATTCGTAGATTCAGCTAATCCATTTCCTTGTGGGTAATAATTAGCTGAGTATTTTAATTTAAAACCTCTTTTCAAAGAAAATTCTATCGTGGCATTTCCAGAGAAATAAGATGCATTATTAAATATCAAAGCTGATGGAAGGCCAAACTTGGTAATTATGAATTGATCAATAAAATTGGTAAAATTATATGTATTAACCACTTTCAATGGGATAAATGATACCCATTTTGTGAAATAATCAGTTGCAGTTAGAATATACCAGTGCTGTTTTGAAAAGTTTGGAGTTATTTCACCTATAATATCTAACCCCCATTGTTCAAATGGTTGTTGGATATTTACTGGTTGCAATGGAAATGCTGGTTTCCTTTCTCTTCCTATTGTTGTTGGACATGTTTTACATTTTCTTGTATATTCATGTGCATATTTAAACAAATTCGGCCAATAGTAACCAGCATGTAGTATTTTATGAGCTGTGGTATTTCCTCCGAAATGACCTCCAGCTAGTCCATCATGTAGTTCTTACAATACCTTTCCAGCTTTAGTTTTTTCTAAGCATATTAATAGTACAGAATCATAATTCCTCTTAAATAAGATATCATTTATGAGTTGATATTGATTTTCTTTAAGTCTCAAAGCACACTTTGCTGTATAATTGAGATTTAATGGAGCACGTCCATTTTTTAAGAAAAAATTCAGATCAGCATATTATGATTGAGAATCGTTTAGGCTTACCTCAGATATTTGTATTTCTCTTTATTGATCTTCATCTTTAGGAAAATGAGAATATCTAGTTAACATCTTGCAAAGACATTGTTCTTTAACAATTTTAGCTGGATGTATTTCTACATCATATTCCTGGAATGCAGTGACCCAATTTTCTCTTTTCTGTCCTACTTCTCATTGCATTAATAATTTCCTTACTACTGAGTAAGGTACTATTATCTTGGTGTGTGTTTTTAAGAGAAAAGGTCTAAAATGTTTCAAATATTTAAACACAACATAAGCTTGTTTTTCTACAGCTGAATAATTTAACTCAACACCTTGAAAATTAGAGCTAAAAAATGCAATAGGTGCTTCAATGTTTTGATCATTTAACTGTGTTAAAATAGCCGCATATGATGTATCCGAAGAAAATGTGTATAACACAAAGGATTTGAGAAAATTAGGAGTTGTTAAAGAAGGAGCTTCAACAATATTTTTTTTAATTAACTCAAAGGAATTTCTTTCTTCTTTTCCACATTTAAAAATAGAATTTTTCTTGATCATTGATTGTAGGGGTAGAACAATTTGGGAGAAATTGGGAGCAAATCTTTTTACAAAATTAATTTGTCCTAAAAATGATTACATTTTTTTTTTTTACGAGGCAAAGGAATATTTTCAATTTCTTGAATCCTATCAGGATCTATGTGAATTTTTTTTTTAGAAACAATGAATCCCAATAGCTTACCTTCTAATAAATGAAAATAACATTTTTTAGGATTGAGGAAAATGCCATATTTTCTGCATCTTTCGAAAATGTTTTTTAAATGATTAATATGATTGTTTCTATGCTTAGAATAAAAATTAATGTCATCTAAGTATATAACAACCAAAATTTTGATTAATCCTTTGAAAGCTATTTCCATAGCATGCTAAAACGTAGCTCCAACATTAATCAGTCGAAAAGGCATTTTCTGATATGCGAATGTTCCCCATTTTGTTCTAAATGTTGTTTTAAATCTATCATCAGGATGAATCATGATTTGATTATACCCTGAAAATAAATATAGAAAAGACATCAATTTAGACCTTGCAACTGATTGTAATATTTGTTCCATGGTAGGTAAAGGAAAATTATCTTTCTGACAGGCTTTATTCAAATTCCTAAAATCTATGTAAATTCTAATGTCTCCATTATTTTTCCTAACTAGAACCATGTTTGACACCCAATTGGAATGTCTAACAAGAAAAATGATTTTATCTTTGAGCATCTTATTCAGTTCAGATTTAATTTGAATTTCTAAATTTGGATGAATTTTCCTGATTTTTTGTTGGATAGGTTTATCGTCTGATATCATAGGAATGGTATGTTGAATTATGGAAGTATCGTATGTTTTAAGATCTGAGTAATCCCATGAAAAGATATCTTTATATTTCTTAAATAATTTAATGAATGATATCCTTTATTCATATCCTAGACCAAGACTTAAGTTGATATTTTGAGGTTTTTCTGAAGTACCAAGATTAATCAATTCAAACTTTAAAGTAGAACTTTGAATTTTTGAATTGGTCACCTTTTTAAACCTATCTTTCAAATCATAAAGGTCTTCCATTTTGACTACAAATTTGGGAACTGAATTATTGTTTGTTTTATCTTTAATTTGTAAATCATGTTCATAATTTTCATCTAAGATTTGACCTTCATAAGCTCTGTATGATGTAAGAAAGTCTACTATATCTACATCCTCGTTAAATACTTTCCAATTTGTTATATTGTCTGGAATGGATGGTCTAAAAATTAATTCGATTGAAAATATATCTGGGCTAAATTCTTCAGGAGGTATAAGTCTAGATGCTACATTAGCAAATAAATCAGTGCTCACATTTTGTAATCTAGGAATTGTAGAGATATTGAATGTTGTAAAATGAGAAATAAGATTCTGAGATAGAGTTTGATAATGTCTCAAGTGTCCAAAAATACAATGAGTCATGTTTCTGAATTGTTTGACTATTATTTCAGAATCTCCATCTACTTACAAATATTTAACATTCAATCCTATAGCTTTATACGTACCGTGTATCAATGCTTCATATTCAACAATATTATTTGTGCATTGAAACTCAAGTCTACAAGCTAGCATCGTTTTCTTTCCTTGAGGATTGATTAAAACGAAACCTGCTCCTGCACCATCTTTTGATTTCGAACCATCAAAAAATAGAGTCTAAAACAAAGATTGTTTTGGAATTTGATTGTTAAAATTAACACATCTGGAAGAGTCTGTTTGAGAAAAAATTTCAACTTGAGAAGTAATAGTATTTACTGAAAAAGGTGAAACCTGAGTGTTAAATGAACCAAGGGATGGTTGTGCTGAATAATTCCCTATGATATTATTAGTAAAAGCTATAGGTTCATTCGGTCCCTCCAATTTAGCAACTGTGTATTTCATAAATTTCTCATGTTCAATTCTGATTTGATTTGGTTCGCCATTATATGGTAACCACATATGTGACTAGTCAGTAGCGAAATATCCATGTAATTTCTTAGACCAATCCCTACTTAAAATAAGGCCATAAAACTCAGGAATGTCTGCGACCAAAATATCAATCACTTGTGATACTTTTGGATTAAATGATAATATGATAGATACTGATAACATTTCTCCAATAACTTCAACTTTTGTTCTATCTAATTAAACTATATGTGTAAATGTTCTTTGAGGAGTCATATTTAATTTTGTACACGCTGTTCTTGGCTTAATGTTTGAAGAAGCTCCTGAAACAATAAGACAATTATGAACATTCTTGTTAGAAATTTCATAAGTCAAAAGAAAAGGAGGAGTTTGAGAAGGAGCTTGAGAAATAGATCTATCAATGATTAAAACAAGATCATTGGAATTCACTTTATTGGTAGATGATGGAGGTTTTCCCATATCTTTTGAAGTTTGTGCTATAACTGGTGGTTATGTCGGTTCTACAGGAATTGATTTGAGTTCTCTAAGAAAAATATTTTGTTGTTGTTTGAGTTTGGTCATTTCATATAATGAGATATTTGCCTTGATCTTTTTCATATCTTATACTATGTTGTGTTCGACTGTATTTGATACAATCAAAGTTTTGGAATTTGTAGAAGGATCTAATAAAATCGGATCTGTTTGCATAGTTTCAGATTTTTTGATTCTTTCTTTCATAGGAACAAAATTTTGTTTGGGATTTGACACAATTCAATCTAAAGAAAGATTACTTCTTGTAGATATAGACTTAGCTTCATTTTCTTCCTTTGTTGGAAGAATTAAATCCCATAAACCATTTAATTCAACTTCTTCTTCAGATTCTAATTCATTTTCAGGAGGTGAGGGATCTTTAGTGTCTTGGTCAGATTCAGTGTTTGAAATTTAATTTAGAGGTTGAGATGTTGAAGAAGAATTTTTCTTGAATGGACGAAATGATTTTTTAGCAGCTGAAGTTTCAACAAATTGTTTCTTTATATCAATCATATCATTTGACATGGTCTTTAGTACTTTTTGAAGACCTTCAAGATCAAATGGATCTTTTGAGATTTTCTTTTTGGAATCTTGACTAAATATCACTTTCTTTGTTTTCCTTTCTTCTATCTCTAATCGTTTCTCTAATGCTAAAATCCTTTTCTCTACTGCGAGAGCTTCTTTCAAGTTTTCTAAAAGAGTATCTTTGTTAGCTCTATCTACAAAAATAACTATATTAGAAGGTAAAGAAGAAATATACCATTCTATTTGTACGTCAACAATAGGTTTAGAAGCATTTGCGATTTTATTTAATAATTTGTTGAATCTAGAGTTAAAATTGTTAGTATGAATCCTTTGTCGAAGTGTACGAAAAAGGACCACTTTAGCTACGCATAACTAATAGCCCTAACAACAAAAGTGGCTGCCAATATCTTCAGATCTGCGATTAGTTAGACAAGAAAATAGCTACAAAACACCAGATCTATGTATGGAAAGACGTTAAGTAGTAAAATAAAGGGTTTGCTCCATGCATCCAACAGACAAGACAAGAACACAATTTTTTGAAAGAATTTTTATATTACAGGGCACCTGGGAGGAAAACAAGAAGGTGTATCCAGCTCTCCTCAATGGGATGGGTTCTTTGTAGTCCTCAACACTTCAGATCTAAGCTTTCTCTCTGTTGTAGATGTAGAAAACCCAATGCAAAAATGAAGCTCAATGGGAGCAAATGATGAAAAATGAGACCAAGTGTATAGATCCAGAGTGATCTAGTAGGCAAAAAAAGGTGAAGAATGATGGGGAAAACCCTCCTATTTATAACAAAATATTGGGTCATTCTAGATCTTGGTGCATGATTAAAATAATGTTAACCAAATCTAGATCCACCTTTTATGGAATACTTTATTATATTTGTTGGAGGGAAAAAGTATTTGACTTGGGTCAAATCCCTTTATTTGTTAATAATAAATAAATAAATGATTTATTTATCTTTTTAAGGAAGTGGTTGAAGGATAATTAAATAAATAATGATTTATTTAATTATTTGTGGCTGATTTGGTCATATTTAACAAGGAATATTATCTAAATAAGATTTAAATAATTATTCCTAGAAAATAATAAGATAAATAAAGGTTTATCTAATTAATTTCTTTGATTTTGGGTTAAACATGACTGGAAATAATAATTAAATTATGGTTTAATTAATTATTCCATGAGGAAAATCAAACAAATATGGGTTTGTTTAATATTTCCTTTTGGGGTTTCCTGTTTTAACATAGTGAAAGCGGTTTTACTTAGGGTGAAACTGGTCTTACATGGTGTACTTGGGTCCATCTAATGATAATAAGTTAGATGACCAAAAAATGGTGTAACAGATTGCCCCCCAGCGTGCGAGTGTCAGGAGCAAATCGTATAAATGAAGTACGTTGTAAGAACACAATCACTAGACAACAAAAGGGATGTCAGAGAGAGAAATGCGAGGTAGATAGTGTGCTGAAGGACTAGACCCTGAGGAGACGGGACTCGCAAGTGCAACAAGTCTCTTTTTATGAGAGGGTACCTATGCTGAAGGCGGCGGGGGAGGCATACCTGTGCCCGCCGAGACAAAGTACAAAAGAATAGTGTGTCCAGTAAACAAGGGACCGAACCATAAAATACAGCTGGCATAATCATGAGCCAGATAAAAATACAATAAGGAATTCCACATACATGCTGTGCCTGGGATAACAGCCAAGACTTGTACAATAATATCTGAGTACATGAGATACAAATACAACCGAAATGCCCCCTGCAAATGGGGAAGGGCTCACAAAATCTGACTGATACATGCAAATCGAAGAGGCACTGCAAGTGGCTATGGCCAACATCATCAAATATCTGGAGCTGCATCGAAGGCTGCAAAGAAGAGGTCATCCGGGCATGTGGGGGGCTACCTGCAGGGCCACACCCTCATGAGGGTTGAAACATCTCACACACACCCGGGAATCATCAAGAGCTGCTACTGGATCACTGGACCATCAAGTATATGAATCTCGATCATGCTGAAGGAGCTAGAGAAACAATCAAGCCAAAGGGAAAGGAGATATCCCTTTGTCTGATCCAAGGCACCAAACAAGAGTGGAAGCTGGAACCAAGGTACACCGCCCTCTAGACCTGGCTTCTGGAATGAATGAGCTGATGTCGACAGAAGGAGGTCCGCCGTAGTTGAGGCAATGAGAGACCCTCAACTAAGGCACGAGAGAAAAGAGTAGAGCGACGGACAGACTGACACTAATGATGATAGTGAAGTGGAAAGGACTGAGTAGCTAATGGACGACTTCCCTTGCTAGAGCATAAAGGGTATGAATGACATGGCAGCGACTGACACAACATCATTAGGGATGGGGGACAGTGGAACTGAAGGTCATAATGTGCGACACAAGAGAGAGACCAAGCAATGAAGGATGGAGGGCTATAGTGGGGTACAAAGGGACTCGGTATAGACTCCATGGAGGGAATGATGACTCAACTTAGATGCTCTAAACAAGGGCGACTCGATGGTGCTGCCACACAGTAAAGGCCCCAATGGGGGACCGTGGAAACATGAGTACATGATGGGAACTCATGACGAAAATCAACACGAATGAAGACAAGTAAGGAGGCAAGATGGTGCCCCAAGTACAAGTGTCGTAAGTGAGGAAATTCGATTTTAAGGAGGGGTGAAGTGACCCTTCTTGGACAAAATGTGTCCTGGTGGAGTGTTAGATCTCAAAAAACTAACAGATACCCATTTGAGGGCTCGGTGAGAGCTTTCCAACAGTGCAGACGGTTCGTCAAACGGGGCTACGGTGTGGTCACGGCAGTCGAAAGAAGAAACGGGGGTTCTCTTTTAATAAGGAGGTTTTCCCTCCAAAATCACTCATTTGCTATTGTTGCTGTGGTGAATGTAGAGAGGAGAGAAGGCCCTAAATCTTGCGGCGAACGTAGCGGACAAACCGACCGTTGGAATCGTGATCCGTCAGTTGCAGGTAGGAGGTCTAACTTTTCTCTTGCATTTTGATGGATTACTTTTTCAGTTTAGGGCCCAGAAATCCAGGAACAGTCCCTCCTTCATCTCTACGGCCGGGTCACACTTTTTGGGGCAAAAAATGCAACCTAGGACGCAGGTATCAGGGCAAAAAGTGCGACCTGGTCCAGAAAAGAGCAGAAAACTGCGACCTGGGAGATGAGGGGGTTCTGGTGCTGTTTTATGGCTGGAAGTTGGGTTTTGGTGTTTGGTTATGGTTTTCCCGATCTGTACGCTGACAAAAATGATGTGTTTGTGCAGGTATGGCAGAGTTACGGGTCAACTGGAGAGAGAGAGATCTGGGGACACTACGGACAGAGATCCAGGCGGATCAGGGCGTCCGCCGTGTTTTGGCCAGATTTGGGGTTCTCAAGTTTTTGGAGAACCCATTGATGAGAGCAGGGGAACTGTTACTCGCTCGGATTATCAGTTACTGGGATCCAGATCAGGAGATCTTTGTAGTGCAGGGGCATAGGATCGAGCTGACGGTCCAGGATGTGTACTTCCTGACTGGTCTCCCACCACTGGGGATGGTGGGAAACACACAGCCAGTGTTGCCGCGGGGGTGGCATATCATGGAGTTCGTGGAATGCCATTGTCGACCGGGTCTCCATGTCAAGGGGACTCGAATACCGATCGGGGATCTAGAGAGGCTAGAAACCCGTGCAGTGGCCGCAGCTGTGCTGCAAATTCTGGGCATCCAGGCATTCCATCACATCACTGGGGGGCAGATGATGATAGTGGAAAGTGTGTTGAGTGGGACCTACTATGGGTGGGCCCAGATGTTATTGGTGTCGCTAAAGCGACAGTTGTCGCTATGCAGGCGGCAGGTAAATCATGACTGCTCATATGGGACTTTGTTGTGCGCCTTCTTCTTTGAGAAGATCCTGACCTTGAGGCCTCATGTACAGCTTCCAGATGGGGGCCCGAGGGAGCCCAGGATGCGTCGTTGGTGACGGCTACTATGCAGAGGAGGAGGAGGGGCGGTCGGGCGGGTGTTTCGACCGGAGTTTGTTTCCCATTGGGATCAGATGTCGCTGTACATAGACGACGATCCCTATAGTGGGATGAGCTACTGTGGGGATCCGGATCTGCCACTTCCGCCTGGTCGAGTCTGGGGGCCCGATGGTAAGTGACAAATTGCTATTCTTGTGTGGGCATGTTAAATTTTTTGAATAGTAATTGATGATACTGATTCATGTACTTTTGGTATGCAGATATAGCACCAGTAAAACTGGCCGGATATATGGGACGACCGGCAGCGTCTGAAGCTACAGGTCCAAGTGGGTCGAGAGCGGCGCAGAATGAGGATGCAGCCGCCCTGCTGGAGGACATCCGCCGTAAATGAGAAAGGTTGTTGACCGGAGTATCAGAGCGCGGGTGGCAGGACTTAGACGACCAGTTCATTGAGCCATGTGTTGGTCTCCCCTCGGAGTGGCGAGGTGTCATGTGGCGCATGGCGATGGCCGATCAGGCTATGAGTGATCTACATGCTGCAGGGGCAGAGTCATTGGCTCAGGAGCCTCCAGATAGTGATTAGTGGTAGGGGCATGTGGTGCCCCCTATGATGTATGTAGGGGCAGGTGGTGCCCCCAGTTTTGGGTTTTTGTTTGTAACATGCTATGGGCATGTCGTATGTATCAGAGTAGATGAACTCTAAACACATGTTTTGCGACACATATTATGGATATGCATCGTTTTTTGATGGTTGATTTAATGTTATTTTCTTGTATGAAATGTGTGTGATAAATGCCAATCTAGAACATGGTTTGCAATACTATCTACATAGTGATTCTGTTCTCGAGGTACATGGTTGAAAGTTATGGTTTCAAATGCACATATTAAGATTTTCACTCGTAAATAGTGTCTAAATAGCACAGGGTTATGCACACGATAAACACCATTGAGTTGCATTACAAGAAGTAGGGAATCCAAACGAACGTGCAGATGGAGGATGCGATGAAAGAGGGCATCAGCTAATAGGCCCCGCACTGCATCATATTCGGCCTGATTGTTGGTGGTAGATCCAATGCATACCCCGTTAGAGAGAACAAGGGCATGCAAGGGGGTGAAGAGGGCCCAACCTACCGAGGCTAGATTCCTGGAGTAGCGACTTGCACCATCGGCGTAACCGATAAAGGGTGTGGACGGGGGGTCCTACAGAATGGTGTGACAAGACAATAAATGAGGGGATGAAAGGAAATGACAGCAGCGTGAGTGTACAGAAGTCATCGGGTGGCAACCGCAGGAGGGAGTGCAAGGGGCAGGATGACCAAGACTCAGACAGGGTGGTGTATGAGGGCTATCGGGAGCATGGGGAGGACTCGGGCTGCGGAGGTCAACGGAGACATAAGTGGAGTGATCTCGGGTATGAGGGTGATCAAGGGACACGACAGGGGAGGATGCAAACGGGCTAGGCTCTGAGTGTCTCGCAGAGGAAGATAGGTAAAGGATGGTTATAGTAGACTCTGTCATCTGAACATCAGGGGGGGAATGTCGATGGGAGCGAGGGGAGCCTCAGGTTGACCTGAAGCGTACTGTGTGAGGATAGGAGAGGCGGATTGATTTTGTTCAACCTCATACTCTCGGATTATCTCTAAAGAGGCATGGTAGTGCGTCAGGTGAGGACAATGGTGGGAGTAATGGCCATGAACGCCGCACAAAGCACAAGGCTTGTTGGTGCGGAGAGTCTTGGGGTTCTTGGTTATGGACGAAGAAGGAATGGGGGCTTCAGGGACCATAGACTCGGGGAACGCGACTTTAACCATGGGCTGAATACGAGGCAACTCAGGACAAGCATGGGTGGTATGACCGGTGACATCACACAAAGCGCAAGGCTTTGCGGGCGGAGGAGGGGCCGGGTCAGTTGTGGTAGTCTTGTCTTTGGGTGCCCCCTTGCGGGCTTTTCCTTTCTTCCCGGGTGTCGTCACGACAGGAGAAGGGTCCTGTGGAGGTGCTGGGGGCACGGAGGCAACGAAGGAAGCGAGGGGGACTGGTTGAACCGGTGTCAAAGCCATATAGGGCTTGGGGTGACTAGGAGGGGTGGCGGCTGGGGGATCAAGGTACCAGACCGGTATGCCCAAGGTCAATTTAGGGAGAGAGAGGGTGGCCATGACGGGGACAAAATATACTCCGGGAGGGGGAGCTAGGAAAGGGATCTGCCCAGCAGGGTAATGACCAGGAGGGATGGCTTCTAGATGGTTAAGGCCAGGAGGAACCAATCTGGGAGGGTAAAGGGGTTTAGGGATACCAGCTGTAGGGGTAGGGCCAGAAGGAGTAGGTCCGGCTGGCTGAGATGAATGGCTAGGGGCGGGTTGCGGAGGGCGAGGAGGAGGTTGCTGACTAGCCGAGGCAGGCCGGTTACGGGCAGCCTGAGACGATTGCATCATGCAAACATTGGATGAGCTGGGATCGGTGACAGGAGGGGGGGTAAGGTTAGGGAAATTTCCAAGTAGGGAGGAATCTTTGTAAACGCCGGGGGAGACACTAGTCAAAGAATCAACTGTTTGCTTGTTGGCTACGGAAGAGATAGTCGTCTCAGGAGAGGTCTGAGATTTTGGCTCATGATATGTCAACTGGTCAATGGTGACTATCTTTCCGTTATGGGGGAAAGACATCTTGCGAAAGACCATGGATGGGACAAAAAACATAGCATAGGTGTAGCTTTGCCCCAATAGAATGTTCTAATCTAGCGGGGCGTCGATGACTTCGACGTCAATGCAAACAGTCTTACCAGCGAGGGTGATAGGAAAATTACGAAACAGGCCAATGGGTTGGGAGGCATGGCCGTCCCACGCTCGAAGGGTGATCGTGGAAGGGGCCAGTTCAGGAGATCCGAGTTGCTTCCAAACCGAAGTGGACATCACGCATGTGGATGCCTCCTCATCAATGATACATCGGGACACGTTGGCGTTCCGGATTTTGACTGGGATTTGGAAGGCGATGGAAGGAGGGAGAGGAGGATGGTCCGATTGAGTGGCGTCGAAAATAATCATTTGGTCATTAGCAGGATCTACAGTGGCCACGGCATATAGTAGAGCCTTCTTTTGGGAAGGGCACGACTGGAGGAGCTCTAGTGTGGAAATGGCGGCAGGAGATTGCACCAAATCATCTACTATGTTATACGAATGGGCAGCTCGACTGGGAGCAGCGTTTCGACGTAGGGGGCCCTTAGGTATCTTGGTATAAACCTTAAATTTTGGTTGAGGGATATGTAAGGGGCCACTGGGTGACGAAAGAGGCTCTGGAGAACCTGAAGAAGGAGGCTCGGGAGCAGACTGAGCAGGAGGCTTGGGGTACTGGCGAGACCGAGTTTGAAGGTGAAGATCGACGGATGGGTTAGGATCGGAGTGCATCATAAGGATCTGGTAATCAGAGGAACCAGAAAGGGAAGGGGGCTGGCTACCTGGCTGTCGGGTGGTTGGGTAGCCATGAATCCTTGCTGAGGGAAAGGATCAGTCAACACAGCTGGCTGGGTAGTGGCCACATTAGGAGGAGCATGAGGGGATGTGTGTTGTCCGCGCAATGTGGCTTGAGACTCCCACATCTGTCGCATCTGGGGTAATAGGGGACAATCGTGGGTGTAATGACCATAAGCACCGCAACATGAACAAGGCTTGCTTGTGCGAAGCGGCCTGTCCGGCTTGGGCTGAGTGCCCTGTTGCTGGTTGGCAGTGCTAGGGTCCACACCAGGATTGGGTCCACGGGTACCAGGGGCAGATTGGTTTGGATTGCCTCTCCGCCTTCTTTGAGAAGAAGGGGGATTGGTCGCGCCCTGCTGTGCAAATACTTGCCCTGGAGGGGGCTGTAGGTGCTGGTGCTGGGGTTGAGGAGGCAAGGGAGGAGGAAGCGCATATGCTGGAGGAGCTGGCGCACCAGGCTACGGATAAGGGTAATGGGTAGGTTTGGCAACATTGAGGTAAGCAGGAGGTTGGGCAAAAGGAGGAGGCATGCCATATCCTGGATACATGCTACCGGGAGGGGGGAGAGTGCTGGAGGAGTTGGACCCTCCCTGAGGGGGACCATAGCCCATAGGAGGTTGAGCATATGGATGGGAAAGGGCTCCAACGATACCGTCGGCGGAATGAGATGCCCCCGGGGCGTTAGCGCCACCAGGCCTAGGGAGGTCAGGAAGAACGGTATAAACATAACCAGATTGAGCGTAGATCAGGTCATATTTCAAGGCTATTTGGAGGGCGGGTTCTTCAGTTTGAGGAAAATGAGAGGCGACATCTTTGCCGATGGGAGCGGGAAGGGTGCGAAGGAACCAGTCCATGTAAACCCGATCTTCGAAAGGAGGGGCTCAACATAAGCTTCGTCTTCTTCGCCATTCCTGAACATGGGCAGAAAGGCGTGTTGAAGAGGATTGCTTAAAGGAAGTCAAGAGCTCCGTGCCAGTATCGTATCAGAGAGGGAGCTGGAAGTACGACAAAAAGGCTTGGGCAAGAGTCTCAAAGGTGGTATGGGTAGAGGTGGCTTGTTCGACATACCATTTAGAAGCTTCGCCGGTAAGCGTGCGTTGGAACAAACGAAGACGGATGGAGTCATTGGTAATGGAATTGGAGGAACACCACATGTGGAAAGATCGGACATGATTGGTTGGATCTTCTCCAGCTTGGCCTTCGAATTTAGGGATGTCGGAAGGGAGCTTGGTTGGCATGGCAGGCCAACCAACATCGTGGCGGATAGGGTCGTTGATCAACTGATTGAAATCGGGGAGGTTGAGGCCTGCAATGTACGGCAGCAAGGGGGTGGCCGGGGTCGTTCCTGTGGCGGTTCCGCTAGTAGTCGGGCCGACATTAGGGCCGGGAGAACCGCTAGCATTAGGCCCTGGACCAGACATGGTGGTAGGGGGAGAACCAGGAGGAGAAGGGGAACCCGATGAATTAGGAGAGGAGTCGGAGTGCGGACTCGGAGGAGGACTGGCTCGACGACGGCGGGTCGGAGCAGGTCGATCGACCGGAAACTGAGGGTGAAGGCCAAGAAGTCTCCGGGAAAGGCGCCTTGGGGGTGCAATGATGACAGGAATAAGGAAACCGACAGGGGCAGAAAGGGACAGAATCAAGTGAGGTCAAGGGCAGAAAAGGTGCAGTGACAATTGATTTTAGAGTCTTTGCCAAGCGGTGTTAACCAGGCGCTTCTTCACTTAGGGTCAGTGTGTGGCGTGCGTTAATTTTAATTTTTAAACCCTTTCCGTTTTGAGAGCAAGAAAAAGTGTGCTGCGTAGCTGAAAATAAACCTACAGAGAATAGAATATAATGCTGAAATAACAGAAAAATAACAGCTACTAGTGCATCTATCTAACCCAAGAAGGTGGGTCTCTCAAAACTATGCTGAAAAGAAAGGGAAAAACTATGTAAAACACACGGAAAAGGGGCCAATAGATCTAAGGTCAAAGGGGACAGGGATCTAGAGGACAAAGCTGTTGAAAAGAGGTGTAGATCACAGCCAAGAGACAGAGGCAAGGTGGCTGGAAAAAGGAGGGAAATCAGCAAAAAACCGAAGGGGGCAAGGCGGAGGCCTTCAAAGGAGGTCCAAACAAAACGACAGGAGGTGATTTGAAAGGAAGAAAGGCTGATTTCAAAGGATCTGAAAGGGAGGTAACAGATCTGGAAAAAGGAGGCTGAAGCTCTGAAAAACAGACGGCTGAAACAACTTAAAACTCTTCCACAAAAAGTGGAGGGTACTAAAGTCCTAAGGGGCTAGGTTCCCACTTAGATGAGTAAAAAAAGATCAGAACTTGGTCAAAACAGGCTGAGACAGAGGCTGGAGGACCCTGACAGAAGCTGCAGAAAAACCCAGAAAAATTGCAGAAAAATTGCTGAAAATGGTACTGGCAGCTTCGAATAATCAACACAGTGTGTCGTAGGAAATAAAGCAAAAGTATGACGGGAAGGTCCAGGTCGTAGGCTTAGGGCAAAAAGCGCGACCCTTAGTTCCGGCTGGCTGAATCGAAATAGATATTAATCACTGTCAGCCTCCGCTAAGTGGGCCGGGTGTCGCTACCCGCGCAATTAGGTCCGTAAACACACGTAAGTTAGAAATTTTAATGTTTTAGGGTTTTATAGGAGAAAAACAACATGAAAATAGGAAAAACAAAAAGCTGAAAAGAAACCCTAGGGTCTGAAGTAGCTGGATATGCAGGAATATGAAAAACGACAGCGGTCGTAATTTAAAACCCGTGTGGAGTCGCCATTTGTTAGTATGAATCCTTTGTCGAAGTGTATGAAAAAGGACCACTTTAGCTACGCATAACTAATAGCCCTAACAACAATAGAGGCTGCCAAACATCTTCAGATCTGCGATTAGTAGTTAAAATGCTGCAACAAACATATCTATAAATGGAAAGACATTAAGCAGTAAAATAAAGGGTTTTCTCCATGCATCCAACAGACAAGACAAGAGCACGATTTTTTGAATGAATTTTTATATTACAGGGCACCTGGGAGGAAAACAAGAAGGTGTATCCAGCTCTCCTCAATGGGATGGGTTCTTTGTAGTCCTCAGCACTTCAGATCTAAGCTTTCTCTCTCTTGTAGGTGTGGAAAACCCAATGCAACAATGAAGCTCAATGGGAGAAAATGATGAAAAATGAGACCAAGTGTATAGATCCAGAGTGATCTAATAGGCAACAAAAGGTGAAGAATGATGGGGAAAACCCTCCTATTTATAACAAAATATTGGGTCATTCTAGATCTTGGTGCATGATTAAAATAATGTTAACCAAATCTAGATCCACCTTTTATGAATACTTTATTATATTTGTTGGAGGGAAAGGGTCTTTGACTTGGGTCAAATCCCTTGATTAGTCAAAAATAAATAAATAAATGATTTATTTATCTTTTTAAGGAAGTTGTTGGAAGATAATCAAATAAATAATGATTTATTTAATTATTTGTGGGTGATTTGGTCATATTTAACAAGGAATATTATCTAAATAAGATTTAAATAATTATTCCTAGAAAATAATAAGATAAATAAAGGTTTATCTAATTAATTTCTTTGTTTTTGGGTTAAACATGACCGGGAATAATAATTAAATTATGGTTTAATTAATTATTCCATGAGGAAAATCAAACAAATATGGGTTTGTTTAATATTTCCTTTTGGGGTTTCCTGTTTTAACATAGTGAAAGCGGTTTTACTTAGGGTAAAACTGGTCTTACATGGTGTACTTGGGTCCATCTAATGATAATAAGTTAGATGACCAAAAAATGGTGTAACAAAAATATTTAACCTTTTCACCTGAATTTACTTTGAGATTAGAAAGGGCATTGATTAAAGATGCAACAGTTCTATCATCTCCAAATTTTGCAAGAAACACTTGTTCAAATTTTTCCCAATTAGCAATAGATCCTGCTGGAAGAGAAAGTACCAAGATCCTACAGATCCTTGTAAAGTGTATGGAAACAATCTAAGTACAAAATTTTCATGAACAGTTCCATTTAAATTCATGGCCAACTTAAAATTATTGATGTGTTCTTCAACAGGAAGACCATCATTTGGATTATATTTAGGTAACCATTTCTCTGGTTGATCTGGAAGAGCATTAGGATTTTCTAGTAATACAGCACCAGGATTTGTCCAAGGTTGATTAGCCATAATTGGATTTGGATTTTGTGAAGATGTAGAAGTAGGTCCAGAAGTAGAGGTAATGGAAGAATAACTTACAACTGGAACAGTACTACTCGTGACAGCACCAATTGTTTGAGTGGAAGAAATGGAAGATAGAGAAGATGTGCATTGATTGGAAGAATATAAAGGAACAACTAAAGGAAAATTTGATGTGACTTCACTTGTTTCTGATTTTGATTTGGATATATAAACCATTTTGCGATGAGATTCTAATGGAAACTCGAAAGGGTAAATTCCAAGCTTCTCACTTCTAGATCGAATTAAAATACCAGTGTCTCTAAATAAAGAAGTAACACTTTCCTCAGATTTTTCTCAGTTAACAGGATTTTCAGCAAAGATATATATTCCTTCTAATTGATAAATTAAAGACTGAACTTTGGGAGATTCGGGAATGAATTATGAAGTACATGGACGACGTGATATTTCAGGGGATGATGGAAAGGTTTCTACTACTTCCGATTTCTGAGTTGGTGATCTAGATTGTGATCGGGAAATCGTAGAATGCTTTTGAGGAGATCGATTCTTACGAGGGCTTCAAATTTTAGACTTATCTGCCATTCATAGTCAGGCCCTCCTTCTAGTGCCAAAAATTTTGAGCCCTCAGAAATCCATGGAAACAACTAATGGGGATAACCACCCAGTCTGGACCTTAAAGTAGGTCATTTTCTGTTTGGGGTAGTGGCTCCGACTGGGTGTAATGGGACCAATTCCCCAGTTTTGGGTTTTGTATGATAACTTGTTGGGTTTCTACCAAAACATTTTGAAATGATGAATTACTACAAACTAAGACAAATTTAACTCTAAATGCAAGAATTTTAATTAAATTTAATGTAACCTGGGATATAATATCTCAGTGCGATCTAGAAAGATATCTATTGAATATGTCATGAAATAAATTCAGATTTAATAGAATTTTTACCATGTAAGCTGATTCTCTTGAAAAATTAGTTAATCAAAAGAAAATGAAACATATATTGCATTGTCTGATGACCATATATAAAATAACTAATCTCTGTCTTTATATTGTACCTTAGTGCAACAGATATTTCAGACATAAACAATTAATTTCATATATGATTCATGAAAGCTTTGTTCATCAGTAATTTTCAGAAACATAAATAACATACATGATATTAGTACCAGTTGTGTATTACTTTGTCTATCATATTAGTGATAATAGGTCTTATCCAATCCTTCAATCAAAGAGTTGTTCAAAGAATACAAATTTGCACCAGGCATTGATCAACAAAATGATGTTTATAACTGAATAAGACCGTGTTCCATTATTTCATCAAAGCATTCACAAACCTACTTACAATTAAGCATTCTTTCCAAATGTTCTTAATAAAATTCCGGACCCTTCTCTAAATGCATGAGAAGGGTTTAAATACTAAAACTAACTACAAACTAAATTAAATATTTTACAAAAATGTAGAGGAGGTTTCAAACAACCTTCCTCTAACTTGAACAATAATTTAGGAATTTAAAACTGATAATCTTGATTCTAAGGATTTTTCATCTTTTGCGGAGTATGATCATGCATTTTGCAGATATCTAGCATTGTCTTGAGCTGAGGTGGTTGTGATATTCGTGACCGGATTTTATTCTTCAGGATGGAATTTGAAATTGGTGACTGAGACTTTTTAGCTGATTCTGTGAGAAGTAGAAAAGTTTGTTGTTGATGGTAAGGTTTGATAAAAAAAATCCAAGAATTTTCTTGATCAAACTTATTAAATTTCCTGATTACTTCTTCCTATTGTTCTGCTCTCTGTGTCCATTTCAATTCTATTTCTTTTGTCAATGAAAACACATTAGACATGTTTTCTTTAATAATTATTGTTTTGAACAATTGCTCCCATAAAAACTTTATGACCTCATTTGATTTGCTGAATGTCTTAATCGTTGCTTTTTCTGCTTGGGAAATATTTGTTTCCACTCTGTAAATAATAATTCTCCATGAAGCTTATCTATCTGAGGTAGATTAGCTTGCTTTCCCATATCTTGCCATTGAATATGTTCTTCAATTTGTTTTTGAAGTTTCTCACATTCAAGTTTTTGAATGGCAATTTGCTGAATCATTATTTTATTGGAATCATAGTAAGAATCAAACGTAGCAACTTGATGATAAAATACCTTTTTTTTTCTTTTTAATCATTGTATTTATCTCAAGTGCTTCTTTAATGAACTTTTCTGATTGTGATTAATTATGTAATTCTGCCATGATTCTTCCCAACTGTGTCTATTTATCTTTAAGCTCAGTATGATGTTCCAACTTAAACTTTTCAAAATATTTATGGAACTGTTCTAAATTTGCTCTGATCTATTCTGTAGAATTGACTTTCTTTGTATCTAACATGTGTTCCAATTCCTGTATCCTGAATTCCTTCTGCTTCAATAGTGTTTTCATTTCACTTGCCTTATCTACAATAGTTTTAGCATAATCTCCTACATATTATGACAATTTAGTCAAATGTTCAGTGGGGTCCTCTAATGAATCTTTCTAGAGGACATCAACTGATTTATCTATAGATTTAAGAGTTGTTTCATCAGTCCTTTTTCTCTTATTTCTTTTCACCATAGCTCTATGGTTGGGACTGTAGAAGATATCCAATGATGGAATGTCTTCTATTTGCAAAATGATTTGATCTGTGGAGTAGGCTGGAATGATTTCTATGCTTTGTTCTGCTAGGATTGTCTATAAAGGATTTGCAGTCTAAACTATCCTTTGGGAAGGCTCTGGCATTTGAAAACCTGCTGCTTGATCAGTATTGACCTTTTCTTTAGAAGTATTTATTGCTTGGGAAAATTGTTCCCATTCATTTATTAGGTCTTTTCTTTCAGATGATTTAGATTGATCTTCTATGATCTGATCCTTTGGAACTGCTTCTGTATTTGATTCAGTGGCACTGTTGTTTGTTTTTTCTTGCAACTTTATGTCTTGAATAATATGGTCTATTTCCAAATTGGTTTTTGTAGATTCAAACTCATCTTCAGATTGATCTATCTTATCAGATTGTTGTTGGGACTGACCAGATTCATCTTCGGATTCATCCTTCATTTCTTCATCAAGACTAACACTTGGAGTGTTTTTTTCTTATTCCATGACAAGTAAATTCAAAGGGACATTCTTTAATCTCTCATTTCTTTATACCTGAAAAGCTACATCTTCTTGACATGTTTCATTAGAAACATTCTTAACAATATCAGAAAAGTCTTCAACTCCTTGGAAGAAATCATCAAACTTATCTTCTTCCTTCACAAAAGGTTTCGTCTTAAGTCTTGACATGTAATTTTTAATTACATCATTAGGATCATATAGTCTCCCCAGCATAAATGATATATTTAACATCTGAATATTAGGAGCCTCTTTGTATGTATGGCCAATATTTTCCAAAGCAAAAGTACCACATTGTACAGGGAATGAAGGCCAAATATCCTTTTTTTCATCCTTTAACTGTTTGGTGACACCATTAATAAGTTGATAAGCTATTTCTCTCCCAAACAATCTATATAGAACATAATATGGAAAGACATGTGGAAGAAGGAAACTTCCAAATAATTGAACATATGTAAATTTCTCTTTAGCAAACCATCGAGTTGTAGGAACAATATCTCTACTGACTTCCTTAGAAACCCTAGAGATATTTTTATCAAAAATCATTTGATACATAGGCAGCTTAACTCCATAACATACTTTATAGAAATGCAAGTGGTATTTGGAATCCCAACGTTCTTTATGGTAAATATGGATTGGTTTAGGGTCTGTAATGGTCCATTTCTAACCCATGATCGGAAATGTAGAAGTATAACAGATGGTATCCATAACATAAGCAGACATGAAAAAGGGTCAATTTTCTTGAGGTGAAGCATTCCTTTTATTCCTATATTCAACAATGTGTTTGGATAAATAATTAGATTAAATGTCTGCCCATTTCAAAATGGATGAATTGACGATTGCTTAAATTAAGGGAACCTGGTCTCTAGAGAACCTAGTACTATCTGGTCTAGAAAATAACCTACACAACGTACCAAAAACAAAGCAATAGGGATGAGAGATTTGTGTAATGGGGTATGTACTATATTTTTCTTAGTTCAGTTTTAACTCATTGTCCTTCCACTCATGGATGACCCTGATGAGATCTGGATGTTTAGCTTTGAACATTTGCACATATCTATTGTCATAATTTTGTTGTGAAGCTGGTAAATGATACATGGCTGTCAAATCTTTAGCTTTAAAAGAACCCATAGTCTTTCCTCTGGAATTCTTAAACACTCTGTCTTTAATATTCAGATTTTCAACTTCCCACATGATCATATATGTGTAAGGCATAATCTTTGGTATTGAGACTATATTATGAATAAACGAGCATGCAACGTTGAAAAGGGTTGCATCGGAAGTGATATTAGTGCCTTTTGGAAATATCTTTGTTATCACTTTTGGCCCTTCATCCTCAAATTGTTTATACATAGCTTCCCATGACGAGATGCCACAATATTTGTTACAGACAATGTCTGAAAACAGCGAAGGTATATATGTATCTTCTGAGGATAATGCTTGAGACACTTCTTTACCTTTCTTACTCATCTTAGACTCTCAGTTCGATAACTGTTTTCCTGACAATGAAATGAAATATATGATATAACGAGTATTTACAAAGATGTATCAGAAATTTATTTCAAACTCACACGAAAGACTTTCAATCTTATCAATCATCGCTTCATAATTCATTATGATTTCAAAATTTAATGCTTGGCATGGCTTCACATGTCTTCGCATGCAATACTTATCAATCGTTTAAAGCCGTTAAGATCTAAAATTCAATCTGATATGACATAAGTTGCTTTTCACACATTGAGATCATTAAATGCGCAAATCGTAATCATTTCTTATAATATTTAGTGATTGTCTCGTAAACATTGTGAAATGCGACCTGCGTAAATCGCAGATCGCAAGATTTAAAATATATATTTAAGTTTATATTATAAGTCACGCACGATGCGATTTGCGAAAGCCAAAATGGATGCGATGCGAAAAAGATTTATATTTTTGAGTTTATTCACTTCGTCGGGTTTGCGATCATCACAAATTTTATCACTTTGTTGTTTTAAGTCTTAACTAAATCAAGTACGATGCGAAAAAGGAAAGCAAAGCTTTCTAAAGAGTGCATCTTGCTGTTCACAGATTTTATGCTATAAGATTTGTTTTTAAAAAAATAGCATATATGATGAGCGATACACTTTTTAGGCAAGAATTTTATTTCCTAAGTGTTTTTTGAAAGGATTTTAAAAAATTATTTTCCTATTTATTTCTAAAGGGTCCCTATTTATAAAAATAAATGGGGGGTTGTTGTATAGTACAACACAATGCTCTCAGAGACAGGAGGGCAGCCAAGTTTGCAAGGTTGAGCCAACGTGACTAGGAATTTTTTCCATGGACGGGGTTGAGCTAGCCACCCCTGCGTCACTGCCATCCAATCTCAGGAATAAGGATCTAGGACTGTGAGCCAATGCTGCCAAGCGGAGAACTTCCTGAGCATTGCCTACCTCTGGGTGTTGCCACTTCCCTCACACAGGAGGAGCGTGAGGAGCTGCTTTGTTGGTTGCCACTGTCATCTATGCGCACGCTGCCTACGCTGCCCATAAGGTGCACTTTCTGCTACCTGGAGTCGTGCTCAGCACTACCAACCAGCTACTACTGGTGACCTAAGAGGAGGCTGGTACTGGGATACCTTCTCTGCGTTCAAGGAATGCTGCCCGTAAGACATTTGGAGCGGTGAGCATGGAGAACCTCCTGCATACGCTGCTAATAGGAGAACCTCCTGCAACGCTTTCTATCATTTCATACAACAAACAATGCTCTAAGGTTGGAGCTGGGCTGAGAGAGTGTAACAACTCGCTTGACCCAAAGAACGCTGCCAAGAAATCTTTGTTGCTTACTTCATGAAGGAGCACTTCCATCCTCCACTTGTTGCCATCTAACGTTTCTCCTACGTACATTGTCTATATATCTCTTTTGCTACTTGAATCCCAAGGTGATGCACCCAAACCATTTTTCCAGCAACTATACCCATTACTTCATGATACTGAAGTACATGAATTTTGTGAATTATATGGGATCAGTATGAGTGTCTTTTTTTGTTTCATCTATATTGTGTATAAGATAAATAGTGCAACATCAAAAATAAAAAACACCATATAGAAGCTGAAATATGATCCCAAAGTTGTAGCCCATTTGAGATAAATTTCTGAAACACGGTCTTTTGTTGTGTGCCTTTGTTGAGCAAAGGAGAAAATTTGGTGTTGCATTGAGAAGAAAGCAACATTGGTGGATTCTTGGGTGGATCCCTGAATTGGTGCTACATTTGCACTTTGTAACCTCACATTGTGTTTCTGGGGTAGATTTTTTTTCCTATCAAGTAATTTTTTTCTCTTTCGTCAAGATGAATAATAAATTAATCAAATCATACTTGAATGAGAGTAACAAAATTGATGGATCCAATTAATCAAATTGGAAATTTAAGATGCAAACAGTGTTAGAAGTACATAATGCCTAGACAATTTCAAATGGGGATGAGCCAAAGCCAACAACAGGAACAACATTAGTCCCAGATTGGGAGAAGCGAGAAGGTAAAGCAAATATGGTGTTGAAGATGTCAGTGAAAGAATACATCATACCACATATCAGAGAATGTAAATCATCAAGTAAAATCTAGACGGTGTTGAAGGATTTGTATGAGATCAGGAATACAAATCGCCTATTGTTCTTGAAGAGAAAGATTATGTCCATAAAGATGGAGGAGAATGAAAGAGTTTCTTCCTTCATATCGCAAATCAAATACCTGAAGAAAAAAATGTCAGGTATCGGTGAGGTAGTTGCAGATGCATATTTGGTCACAATTACCATGAATGGTATGACTGATGACTACCAAATTTTTATGACTGGGATAAGTGCGAGAGAGAAAATCCCAAAATTTTAAGAACTTACAGGGATATTAATGCAAGAAGAAGAAAGAAGATTGACTCTGAAACCTCGGAGTGCAGATCTGGAAGTAATGGAAAAGAAGAAATTCTTCAAAGGAAAAGGAAATCCATCACAGGGCACTAATGGAAAAGAATAAATTCTTCAAAGCAAAAGGAAATCCATCACAAAAAAATAGAGGAAACACACAGAAAATACCAAATCAAACTCAAGGTATGCATCTGAATAAAAACAATTCTTTAATTAAATTTTTTTATTGCGGAAGAATCGGTCATATTTCTAAGGAGTGCAGGAAGAAGAAATTTCATGAAGATCAGCAGAAGCAGAAAAGACATTTAGGTCATTTTGCAAATGATGACTATGTTGAGGACCTCAGATTTTCCATGGCAGACTTAAGTGAGAAGGTCGATGCAAACACCTGGTATGTAGATTTGGGAGAATCCACACATATGATGGGGAACATGCAGTGGTCTGAATATTTTAAAGAAATAAGAAATGGAGCACAAATCTACCTTGGTGATGATAGATGTCATCAGATCAAAGGGTGTGGGAAAATTTCTATTATCTTACCCAATGGTGATGTCAGATATATGCATAATGTAATGTATGTGCCCGGATTGACAAAGAATCTGATTTCTGTATCCATGATTACAGATCAAGATTTCAAAGTTTATTTTTTTAAATCTAACTGTTATATTAAAGATGCCATGAAGAATATTTCTTCAGGAATTCGAACAGGAGGTTTGTATAAATTGGATGTGAAGACAACACTAGATCAAGCTTTTACAACATCGATTTTGACTACAGAAGAGTTGTGTCACCAAAGACTTGGCCATATCAGCTACAACGACTTATTGTTACTTCAGAAAAAAGAAATGGTAAGAGATATTCCTATATTTAAACAAGTGCATAATGATTGTGATGCTTGTGCATTAGGAAATATGCATAGAGAATAATTCCTTGTTCGAGTAGAAATGAAGAAGAGAGACATACTTGAATTAGTGCACACAGACCTTTATGGACCCATGCAAACAAAGTCATTAGGAGGTGCACTGTATTTTTTACTATTTGTTGATGACTGCACAAAGTTTTCTTAGGTATATTTCATGAGTAAGAAGAGCCACACCTTTGAATACTTTAACCAGTTTAGGTATATGATTGAAAAGCAAACAGGGAATCACATAAAAATTCTTCGCTCCGATCAAGGGGGAGAATACAGGAAGGAGGAACTTAGCAAGTATTTTAAAGACCATGGGATATTAAAAAATTCACAGTACCCCATAATCCTCAGTAGAATGGAGTAGCAGAAAGAAAGAACAAAACATTGGCAGAGTGTGCTAGAAGCATGTTGAAAGGTAAGGATCTTTCAAATGGTTTTTGGGCTGAAGCATTGAATACTGCAGTTTATTTGAAAAATAGGAGTCCTACAAGGAGTCTTGATTTTAAAACTCCTCTTGAAGCATTACATGTATTTAAACCTGTATTAAAACATCTAAGCGTGTTTGGGTCTAAATCATTTTCTCACATTCCAAAGGAAGACAAAAGAAAACTAGATTCAAAAGCCATCAAATTTACCTTTGTAGAGTATTTTTCACAATTTAAAGCTTATATATTATTTAATCCCTCTACTCACAAGATTTTTGTTAGTAGAGATGTTATATTCCATGAGCAGGTTTGTGATGAATCTAATAAGTGCAATGAGGAATGGGATATTCCATTTTTTGTGGAAGAAAGTGAAGAAATAGGTAACGGCCAGGATTAGAAGAAAGAGGCAGAATCAAAGATTCCAGACACAACAATCAATTCGAGTCCATCAAAGGAAAGTCAGAATGGGTTGGAAGCTACACCAATTCTTAGAATATTAGGTAGGAAGATTCAATTTCCTGGTAGATACAGAGAAAATGCCTTTATAACTAGTATGATGAATGTCGTTGAACCTTCTAGTTATAGAGAAGAAAATCAATGTAGTGAATGGAAAACAACTATGGAACAGGAATATGAATCTATCCTCAAAAAGAACACTTGGGAGCTGGTTGAACTTCCTGATGGGAAACAAACCATAGGGTGTAAATGGTTGTATAAACCCAAGATTAATGCAGATGGAACCATAGATAAATTAAAAGCTAGATTGGTAGCAAAGGGGTATTCACAAAAGGAAGGTATTGACTATGAGGAAACCTTCGCCCCCATAGCTAAACTAAACACTATCATGATGTTGATTGCTTTAGCTACTAAGAAACATTGGATGATTCACAACCTAGATGTAAAATATGCATTTTTAAATGGGGAATTGAAAGAGGAGGTCTACCTAGAACAACCTGAGGGTTTTGATCAAAAAGGGAAAGAAAATTTAGTCTGTAGATTAAAGCAGGCCCTATATGGACTAAAACAAGCACCTAGATCATGGTATGAAAATATTGATTCATTTTTTCTGCAACATGGTTGCAATAGAAGCAAGAGCAATCCTAATTTGTATACCATGAAAGTTGAGAAGGGGCACACAGTGTTGATTTCTTTGTATGTAGATGATCTAATTATTACAGGTGATGCAGTTGATCTAATCAAAGAAATTGTCACACCTCTAATTTTCACACCAAAAAAATTTTTTTTTTTTTGAACTCGGATTGTTAAGTATAGGTCTATTATGACATTTCACCATTTCATCATGCTGCTTTTATTCATCATATGCTGTTGTAATTAAATCCCCTACTCCTACTTCTTACCTTATGTTATTTGCATATCAAAGGGGAACATATTTTTCATGTCTTAGACCTCTACACAGTCTTGCATACCCTTGCGACTTTCACCTTGGTATTAATAGTCAATTATTTCATTTATCAAATTATTGAATATAACAATAAACTCTATGGCACGTATAATCAAACATAAACTAAATGATTCTTAGATCAAACGCAAGTTCGACCTTTCGACACCATAGTTACGATTTCTCCACTATGAGTTTTGGCATAGCCTTGAGGGAAATGATCTTGTGTTTATTTTTTTGTTTTTATATAAGTCGACATTGTATTGGGAATTGTTTCCCCCTACGTTTGGCATTACACCCATATGCACTGATTGACGTGACCCTTATCACGTTACCGACGATTCTCAAATCAACTTCAGATATTGAAATATGACGTGTCATCGAAATGTGTAAGGTCAAATTGGATTGTAGTTTCTCTGTACAACGCCGCGGGATCACTTGAATCCACGTCAGCCTTCATAGTGGATAACTGAGTATTGAATAGTTGTGAAATTCGCCACACAAATTCGCTTAAGGGACTGGTGAATCCATGTCGAGGTGTTAGCTCAACTCCCAGGATGCACAGTACCCATGCCAATAAGTTACAAGACATATCGATTTTAAGTTCAGATTTATACTCCATAAATGCGATACGATGGTCTTAAATTACCACTTCTACTCTTGATCCGTGGCTTGGCTTCCACGATGCAGCCAAGTGGACGATTGTGATCATTCCTGGTTAGGGTTAAGGCGGTTAACGAATAGTTATATAAGTCTCCAGGGTATAGCTGAGTCGGGTTTTCTCCATTTTGCAATTCGTGGTGCACCTCTGCATTGCAGACTTCTACAATCGGCCGAGGGTTTGTGCATCTCTATTGCAGAGAACCATGGCGCTTCAGCTTCATTCATAAGATCTCAGGTAAATACCTCAACGTGCAATTTGATTCTTTTGTTTTATTGAATGTTTAAATGATTGCAAGAGGTTGTTGCAACTCTGGTCACACGGTGGCTCTGAGTATGCGTTCCATTTCTTTTTTATAAGGGAAAGGCCTCTTGTTTCAGGCTATACGAATCATACTCTCAGCGCTAAGTGTGATCGTATTTCTCTCTTTCATGGTTAGCATCAACCCTACTCTTGCAGTTTAATAGGATGATACTCATACGTTTTTATGCCTCTGGTGTGGTGGCTTCACATTCCATCGAACAGACACCTACCCTGTCGAGGAGTTTCATGAGGTAATTGCTTGAGCTTATTGCCTCTATTCTGGAATTGCAACTTCTTCCTTATTCCGAAGCTATGGCGTGTTAATTCATCTCTGTATGCCAAAAAAATTTCAGGTCTCTACGCATCTGGACCCTGTGTTTCACAGGTATGGTTTTTTCCGCATTATGAGTTCGTTCTTCACTTATTTCCCTACGTGATTACCAGTTGACTAATTCCCTTTCGTTTTGATGGAATTTGTCGTGGCAGGTAAAGAATGGTCACGACAAGTTGTAAACTTCGCACGTAATAATTTCAATTGTTAGGGTTACTAACGTGGACCTCGTGGCCCTCCAGGTCGGTATTCTTTTGGAATTCATTACTCTTCTCCTGTTGCGTCGTTCTCATGGGCGTCGAAATAGGATATCGACCCCATATACAGTTGCGCAGAAGGGCGCTTGTTTAGATTTATTCTGTTGAAGTAGGGCTGCACATTTAATATTCCAGCCTGATAGGCTCCTTGTATATATTTTGACGTTTTTGGAAAAATTTGGTACTTCCTATTGTCTTAGGTTGAATTTGTTATATATATATTCTACCACAATTTTAAATGAACAGAGACTGTATAATTAATGCATATACTTTCATACCATGGCATTTGGATTTGTTAAATTTGCTCGTCTGAAATTATTTTGTTTTCTGGAAATGCTACTGACTTCCAGATTTCTTAATGGCATACATCAGAATTTACATGTGGTTATATATGATATTTATCTACTCCTCTGATGTGTTTGGTTCACTCCTTTCTGTGTAGAGTCTATACTTGGGTAATTATAGTGTAATTACAGTTGTCTCTGCTCCTGGTTTCACTGACCTGGTTTTACACCTGACTGTCCAGTCACATGAACAGCTAACTGAATATTTATGAGACCAGTTCTGTTTATCAATAGATGGTTAATATGTATGAAAGTCTATAATTTATATTTTCTCCTTTTTCAAAGGTATGCAAGCATAAAGGCTATTCTCCAGTTTCTTCTCATTTTTCTTTGTGTACTTAGTACAGTTAGTATCTACCGGTATGCATGATAGTAGTTGAATTTTGAAGAGCTGGTAATGGGATTTATACTCTTTTCACCTTGCTCCTAGTCAAGGGAATATTGATTAAATAAATGCTACTGTGCAATATGTTGCAATTTATTTATTTCTTACTCCTATGCTTCTCCACTGCTTTCTCATAATTTCGGTAGTCTATGTATTCTTTCTCAGTAATATACTATTAGCATAATTCCATGAAACCATGGTCTGGTCTTTTCCCTATTGATTGGTTTATGAATCTCTACTAATTCCCTGCACTAGAATAAGGGCTTATGGATGACATTGTGGTTTGAGATCATTGGATTTCCTGCAAGTATCATGGAGTAATTTTTTTGAACTTGATGTAAGGTTATTGAGTCTATCCCTCTGTTCCTCATACACAGTAAAAGATTTAAATAATATCCCACTATTATTCTAGTGTACTATAGTAAATTTCTGAGCTCTCTATAATAACAGAAATAAAATATAGTCTTGGAAACAGAAGCAGATTAAATACAATTCCACAGTGTCTCCTGAAAGAACAAAGTTTCCTCAGATTTAGACCCACCCTGGGTTTAAACATTCTGTGGAATTCTACTTTACAGGATGTTCCTATACAACTATACAGAGTGATCAGGTTATTACCTGGTGATTTCATTCTGTTAAATTTAGACTAAAAATATGAACTAACTTAGAAATAATTTTTGGTTTTTTTTTTTTTTTTTTTTTATATGTAGCCAATTCATACTATAACCAACAATAAGACAAATTTTCTCAGAGACATACCACTTGTGCAGTAGACCAACCTCCCAACCGTAGAGTTCTATTTCTCTCCCAGAACTCACCCCCGAGCTGAGATCACCTTCTATAGCAGATTAACCTCTAATCTGTACAAGAGTAGCTTATTTAAGCTATTGTTCCCCAAAGCATGTTTCTAATTCTGCGTCCAGAATCTTAGGATGCTTTTCTTCCTGTTTGCCTAGGCTTCCCAGTTAGGGATTTTTTTAAAGCTGTTTTATGCTTTTCCTCAGCTTTTCCAGCTTTTTTTACCTCTTCCCAACTACTTTCCTCCTCATTGGGGAAATTCAGATTTTTCCTCAAAAATCTAAATTTAAAACTTACTATCTTTCAAGGATTTTTTTGAAAGATTGTGGGGAAATATTTGCCTCATCCATCCTTAGATTTAGCAAGTGATCTCATCATCTCATTTTTGGTCAATTTGCACCACAATAATTTATTCATTTCCTCAATTAAATGTTTAATTACATTCACCAAATAACTTTCCTTTGGGGTCCACTCCCCTTAGGGTATAAAGTTCAAGCATCTAACTTTAAAATGCAATCACATGAAATGGGGGTGTTACATATTCCCCCTCTGAAAATAAACACCATCCTCGGTGTTATTATTCAACTACTAGAGTTTACTTTGAAAATAAAAATGGATATTTTTCCATCATTTCAGTCTCTCGTTCCCAGGTAGCTTCTTCAGCAGTAAAGTGCTTCCACTGCACCTTTACTCTGGCTACTGTTCTGCTTCTCAATTCAATTTCTTCCCGCTCCAATATTTGAAGTGGTTCTGGCAGAAACTCCCCTTCTGGTTCCACCTATACAACATTCCAATCAACTATGTGAGAAGCATCATGCACATATCTTTTTAGCAAAGAAACATGAAATACATCATGAACTTTAACATGGGGTGGTAAGGCCAGCTTGTAGGCCACTGGTCCCATCCTTTCTAATATTTCAAAGGGACCACAGTATCGAGGGGAAAATTTTGCACAACTCCCAGCATAAAGGGTGCTCTTTTTGGGTTTAATACGCAAATATACATGTTCCCCAACTTTAAATTCTCTATGCACTCTTTTCTTATCTGCATAACTTTTCTGGCAATCTTGTGCTGTCTTAATGTTCTTTTGTATCTGTTTGACAATTCCTTCCATTTCTTGTAAAGCATCGGGTCCCAACATCAGTTTGTCTTCTGGCTGACTCCAGCTCAAAGGAGTACGACACTTCCTACCGTACAGTGCCTCAAACGGACTCATTTTGATGGAGGATTGATAGCTGTTATTATAAGAAAATTCAGCTAAATGTAAGAAATCCTCCCACTTTGAGGGTCTATCCATCACATACATCCTCAGCATGTCCTCCAAAATTTGATTTGTTCTTTCCGTTTGACCATCAGTCTGAGGGTGGTAGGCGGTGCTGAAATTCAATTTAGTGCCCATTCCTCCAAATAACCCCTTCCAAAAGGCTGTTGTAAACTTAGCATCCCTATCAGACACAATTACCTTAGGAACTCCATGGAGCCTTACTATCTCCTTCAGGAATACATTCGCCACTTGAGCTATTCCAAAGGTAGATTTCACTGGTATAAAGTGAGCAGCTTTGGTTAAAGTGTCTACCACTACCATTACAGAATCATGCTGGTATTTGGTTTTGGGTAATCCGGTAATGAAGTCCATGGAAACGGTGTCCCACTTCCATTCTGCAATGGGCAAAGGGTTCAGAAGACCGGCAGGATGCTGATGTTCCACCTTAACTAATTGACACTCCATGCATCTACTTAAATATTCTGCTACCTCTCTCTTCATTCCTGGCCAAAACAACTTCTTTTTCAGGGCGGTTAACATTTTCTGATACCCTGGATGGCCTGCATAGGGTTGTTTGTGGTACTCATCCAGAATTTCTCTTTTTAAAGACTCTATAATGGGAATATACAATCTGTTTTTATAACAAATCAGCCCTTTTTGGTTTTGGGAAAAATCTGTTTTCTCCTTTTTACTGTCTCCATCTATTGGTTTCGATGCCACTTGAGACTGTGCAGTTTGACTTTCTTTGGGTTTACTAAACCTTTTTCGCTGATGATCTCTGCCAAAATTTTTCAGATAGGCAGGTTTTTGTTTTCTTCCTTTGGATTCATTCTTACTTACCCAACTTTTCCCTTGATCATTTTTTCCTTTGAACTGTTGGTAACACAATCTAGCTTTTCTAACAGCTTCGTCCATTGTTTTTGGGTTGTCAAACTCAATTTTCTCTTTGTACACCATAGGCAAACAATTCAGAAATCTCTGTACCTTTGCCTTTTCTTCCCTTATATAAGGTACATATCTTAATAGATTGGTAAATTTAGTGACAAACTCATCGATAGTGAGCTGTCCCAATCTAAGCTCATGAAATTCTTTTGCTTTGTCATCATAGTACCGCTCATTCAAGTAGCGATTCTTGAATTTAGCTTGGAAATATTTCCAAGTAACTGTCTTTTCATCTATGGAATGCACCATCTTTGTCTCCTCCCACCACAAGGTAGCCTTACCTTGTAGCTGGTAGACAGCTAATCTGGCCTTCAGATTGCTTTCATATTCATAAACCTGGAAATACTTAATCATATTCAGCAACCAGGATTTAGCATCCTCCTCCTTTTCCCCATCGTAGGAAGGAGGTTTGATTTTCCGGAATTCTCCTTGTAATTCCTTTTTCTGCTTATTCTGATGTCGAAGAGCATCTTCCTCATCAGATTCATCAGTTTTCCTCTTCCCGGAACCTTCGCCTTCGTGGCTGTTCCGTGAGGTTAATTCTGTGATGAGCCTTTCCTGCTCCTCACTGGCTAATGAAAATCTGTCATTCTGGCTTTTTATCTCAGCCAATTCTTGTTGCAAATTCTGCAACATAGCCATCATGGCCGCATTGGGATCTGTCTCACCCTGCAGATCTACATAAATTCCACCACCTTCTTCCATTCTATCACCTCACTGTACACTACATAGCACATGTCAGTGAACAGAGAAAACAAAACAACAAAACAACACAAACAAAACTTTTGCAACAGCAATAAATTTACACAGTGATTACACAGCAATCGTGAGCACAAAGTCACCAGCCCAGTTTTAGAACTTGGGCTCTGATACCATTTGTCACACCTCTAATTTTCACACCAAAAAAATTTTATTTTTTTTTGAACTCGGATTGTTAAGTATAGGTCTATTATGACATTTCACCATTTCATCATGCTGCTTTTATTCATCATATGTTGTTGTAATTAAATCCCCTACTCCTACTTCTTACCTTATGTTATTTGCATTTCAAAGGGGAACATATTTTTCATGTCTTAGACCTCTACACAGTCTCGCATACCCTTGCGACTTTCACCTTGGTATTAATAGTCAATTATTTCATTTATCGAATTATTGAATATAACAATAAACTCTATGGCACGTATAATCAAACATAAACTAAATGATTCTTAGATCAAACGCAAGTTCGACCTTTCGACACCATAGTTACGATTTCTCCACTATGATTTTTGGCATAGCCTTGAGGGAAATGATCTTGTGTTTATTTTTTTGTTTTTATATAAGTCGACATAGTATTGGGAATTGTTTCCCCCTACGTTTGGCATTACACTGATATGCACTGATTGACGTGACCCTTATCACATTACCGACGATTCTCAAATCAACTTCAGATATTGAAATATGACGTGTCATCGAACTGTGTAAGGTCAAATTTGATTGTAGTTTCTCTGTGCAACACCGCAGGATCACTTGAATTCACGTCAAGCTTCATAGTGGCTAACTGAGTATTGAATAGTTGTGAAATTCGCCACACAAATTCGCTTAAGGGACTGGTGAATCCACGTCGAGGTGTTAGCTTGACTCCCGGGATGCACAGTACCCATGCCAATAAGTTACAGGACATATCGATTTTAAGTTCAAATTTATACTCCATAAATGCAATACGATGGTCTTAAATTACCACTTCTACTCTTGATCCGTGGCTTGGCTTCCACGATGCAGCCAAGTGGATGATTGTGATCATTCCTGGTTAGGGTTAAGGCGGTTAACAAATAGTTATATAAGTCTCCAGGGTATAGCTGAGTCGGGTTTTCTACATTTTTCAATTAGTGGTGCACCTCTGCGTTGCAGACTTCTACAATCGGCCGAGGGTTTGTGCATCTCTATTGCAGAGAACCATGGCGCTTCAGCTTCATTCATAAGATCTCAGGTAAATACCTCAGCGTGCAATTTGATTCTTTTGTTTTATTGAATGTTTAAATGATTGCAAGAGGTTGTTGCAACTCTGGTCACACGTTGGCTCTGAGTATGCGTTCCATTTCTTTTTTATAAGGGAAAGGCCTCTTGTTTCAGGCTATACGAATCATACTCTCAACGCTAAGTGTGATCGTATTTCTCTATTTCAGGGTTAGCATCAATCCTACTCTTGCGGTTTAATAGGATGATACTCATACGTTTTTATGCCTCTGGTGTAGTGGCTTCACATTCCATCGAACAGACACCTACCCTGTCGAGGAGTTTCATGAGGTAATTGCTTGAGCTTATTGCCTCTATTCTGGAATTGCGACTTCTTCCTTATTCCGAAGCTATGGCGTCTTAATTCATCTCTGTATGCAATTTTTTTTTCAGGTCTCTACGCATCTGGACCCTGCGTTTCACAGGTATGGTTTTTGCCGCATTATGAGTTCGTTATTCACTTATTTTCCTACGTGATTACCAGTTGACTAATTCCCTTTCGTTTTGATGGCATTTGTCGTGGCAGGTAACGAATGGTCACGATAAGTTGTAAACTTTGCACGTAATAATTTCAATTGTTAGGGTTACTAACGTGGACCTCGTGGCCCTCCAGGTCGGTATTCTTGTGGAATTTATTACTCTTCTCCTGTTGCGTCGTTCTCATGGGCGTCGAAATAGGATATCGACCCCATATACAGTTGCGCAGAAGGGCGCTTGTTTAGATTTATTCTGTTGAAGTAGGGCTGCACGTTTAATATTCCAGCCTGATAGGCTCCTTGTATATATTTTGATGTTTTTGGACAAATTTGGTACTTCCTATTGTCTTAGGTTGAATTTGTTATATATATTCTACCACAATTTTAAATGAACAAAGACTGTATAATTAATGCATATACTTTCATACCATGGCATTTGGATTTGTTAAATTTGCTCGTCTGAAATTATTTTGTTTTCTGGAAATGCTACTGACTTCCAGATTTCTTAATGGCATACATCAGAATTTACATGTGGTTATATATGATGTTTATCCACTCCTCTGATGTGTTTGGTTCACTCCTTTCTGTGTAGAGTCTATACTTGGGTAATTATAGTGTAATTACAGTTATCTCTGCTCCTGGTTTCACTGACCTGGTTTTACACCTGACTATCCAGTCATATGAACAGCTAACTGAATATTTATGAGACCAGTCCTGTTTATCAATAGATGGTTAATATGTATGAAAGTCTATAATTTATAATTTCTCCTTTTTCAAAGGTGTGCAAGCATAAAGGCTATTCTCCAGTTTCTTCTCATTTTTCTTTGTGTACTTAGTACAGTTAGTATCTACTTGTATGCATGATAGTAGTTGAATTTTGAAAAGCTGGTAATGGGATTTATACTCTTTTCACCTTTCTCCTAGTCAAGGGAATATTGATTAAATAAATGCTACTATGCAATATGTTGCAATTTATTTACTTCTTACTCCTATGCTTCTCCACTGTTTTCTTATAATTTCGGTAGTCTATGTATTCTTTCTCAGTAATATACTATTAGCATAAATCCATGAAACCATGGTCTGGTCTTTTTCCCTATTGATTTGTTTATGAATCTCTACTACTTCCCTGCACTAGAATATGGGGTCATGAGATATTGTGGTTTGAGATCATCGATTTCCCGTGTCAACGATAATTTTTGTTCTAACTTGATGTTAGGTTATTGAGTCTATCCCTCTCATGCTCCTCATACACAAAGTACCTTATGTAAATATCCCACTATTATTCTACTGTACTGTAAATTCTCTCGAACTCTCTATAATAATGTAAATAAAATATAGTCTTGAGACAAAATAAGGCGCATTAAATACAATTCCACGTTGTCTCCCGAAAGAACAAAGTTTCCTCGCATTTAACTGCACTGGTTTAAACATTCTCGTGGAATTTACTTCATGTGATGTTCCTCTACAACTATACGTAGTGATCAAAGCATACTCCGGGTGATTTCATTCGTTAAAATGTAGACTAAAAATATGAACTAACTTAGAAATAATTTTTGTTTTTATATGTAGCCAATTCATACTATAACAAACAATAAGACAAATTTTCTCAGAGACATACCACTCGTGCAGTAGACCAACCTCCCAACCTTAGAGTTCTTTTGTCTCCCAGAACTCGCCCCCGAGCTGAGATCACCTCCTATAGCAGATTAACCTCTAATCTGTACAAGAGAAGCTTATTTAAGCTATTGTTCCCCAAAGCATGTTTCTAATTCTGCGTCCAGAATCTCAGGATGCTTTTCTTCCTGTTTTCCTAGGCTTCCCAATTTAGGGATTCTTTAAAGCTGTTTTATGCTTTTCCTCAACTTTTCCAGCTTTTTTACCTCTTCCCAACTACTTTCCTCATCATTGGGGAAATTCATATTTTTCCTCAAAAATCTAAATTTAAAACTTACTGTCTTTCAAGGATTTTTGAAATATTGTGGGGAAATATTTGCCTCATCCATCCTCACATTTAGCAAGTGATCTCATCATCTCATTTTTGGTCAATTTGCACCACAATAATTTATTCATTTCCTCAATTAAATGTTTAATTACATTCACCAAATAACTTTCCTTTGGGGTCCACTCCCCTTAGGGTATAAAGTTCAAGCATCTAACTTTAAAATGCAATCACATGAAATGGGGGTGTTACAAAAATCAAGCAGAAAATGTCACAGATGTTCGAAAGGAAAGACCTTGGTGAATTAAGATATTGTTTGGGTCTCGAGATATGGAGAGATTCATGACAAAATTTTTTGTCCCAGGGTAAGTATGTTAGAGGTCTACTGGAAAGATTCAGGATGGATCAGTGCAAGGATGCAATAGTACCACTACAGCAGAACATTAAACTTCAGAGTGAGGATGGCCCTAAAGAGGAAGACGCGACACTTTATAGATAACTGGTTGGGAGCCTAATCTACCTAACCACCACTAGACCAGATTTGGCTTATACAGTCAGTGTGCTAAGTCAATACATGTCCAAACCACTTGAGATTCATTGTAACATAGCAAAATTTTTTTTAAGGTATCTACAAGGAACTGTAGATTATGGTATTATTTATATTGATTCTTCTGATGTTAGATAGACAGGATTTTCAAATTCTAACTGGGCTCGAAATGTCGATGACTGAAGATCCATAACAGGCTATGAATTTAGCATTGGATCTGGGGTGATTACATGGTGTAGTAAGAAACATAACATAGTTTCCTTGTCCTTAGCAGAAGCAGAGTATCAAGCCATGTGTGCAGCAACATGCGAGGCAGTTTGGTTGTGGAGACTTCTCTAGGACGTCGAGGAAGAACTAAGAGATGCAACAATAATCAGTTGCGACAACCAGAGTTCAATCAAACTTGCTAATAATCTGGTGTTTCACAGGAACACTAAACACATTGATACACAATTCTACTTTATCAGGGAGAAAGTTCAATCAAAAGAAATTCACCTTGTATATTGTAAAACTTGTGATAGTTTTGCAGACATTTTTGCTAAGGCTCTTGGCAAAATTAAGTTTGTATTGTTTAGGGACATGTTAGGTATATTTGTGAACCCCTTCTCCATTAAGGGGGAGTGTTGAATATAATGGAGAATCTCCTATTTTAGTGAGTTGGTTCATGAGACCTTAGGATAGGAAATTGGTTTCTATTTCGTAGGGTGCAGTTCTAACTTCCCTAGATATTGTGTGCTATATAATAGCTAAATTGAATGGAGATTGTAGAGTGTTCTGCATACGCCAGGCTCTCCTGGTTCAAACTCTCTTTCATAGATATGACCAGAGGGATTTTTAATTAATACATTCAAACGTTGTTTCTTCTATCTATAACATCCTTTAACATGGTAATATGGCATCTTATTCATTAGCGGCAGAACACATGTACACTTCTGCTAAAGTCTTTTTGTAGATTAGCAGAGATGGCATTCGACATCATAAGAATCTTCGGAAACTCTCTTAAGAATATTCGTATACTCGGGCTTTGTTTCACTTACAATAATACAATTCAGTATGATTTCAGAAGCTGCAAAAAAGCAAATTTGGGTAGCCCCGTTGAGTAGTATCCAAGTAATCAAGCCCATCCGTTAATAGTAAATGAACTTTGTGCAAATTTTCCTCCCGTAATAGGAGTTACCACTCTTCTAAATGGAAAATAATTGAAATCAATTGAAACGTATTATATATATGTTTGTATACCTTTCCCAACATTGTGAGGATCGCCATCCTTGGGATTTGAATGATAGTTTTCCACTGTAAACTCAAGGTTTCTACTCAATTCGAAAAGAGTACACCCACTGTGGTTGAAAAAAAAGATTTTTTCCACACTTTCAGTGGTGTCGTGGATACACTGGAGAGCTTATCATCTATCCGAGGATGCCTTGGATGCCTTGGAGAGTCTATGAGAATTAATTTGTCCTTGGGATTTAAAGGATAGTAGTCAGGTCTAAACACGAGCCGGAAACAATACATCCAATGCAGTTGCAAATAGGATATTTTTCCACATTGTGAGTGTTATGGCAGATACACTAGAGAGCTTATTGTTTATCATAGGATAATAAATCTTGGTACTCAATTCTATCACATAGTCGCTGCCTAGTTTGCAGTAAAAGGAGGGAAATTGAGTGGTGGTAGAGAATATAGTTATAAATTGTAACTTATTTGTAATAAAAGGAGGGAACTTGAGTAGTGGTGTGGTGGTAGAAAATATAGTTATAAATTGTAACTTTCTAATACTTGTTTTTGATCTTATGGTATATAATATTTCAATCATATAATACCAAAATTAATGGCTCAAAATAGCACATTTAGCATGAAAGAAGGTCTTTTTTTTAAAAAAGGTGCGTAATTAAAAATTATTTTTTAAATAAAAAATAATATAGACTATAAAAGAAATTAATATGTTGTAAAATAACTAGAAGAGAAAATATAAAATGTTGTAATGTAATTAGAAGTAAAAAAAATGTGTCACTAAGATGTTAAAATATTTTTTTTTTAATATTTCAACAAAATATTTAAACAAACTATTTGAAAATCTATGTTAACTAATTTATGTCTATATCAACTTCGTATGTATATCTATATATAGGAAAAAATATATTCAAGCTAAATATTTTTCTGTATATAAAAAATACTCAATGCGGTTTATCAATAAAATATTTTAATATGAATTAATATTAACATACACTAAAAAATACATCAATAATAAAAAATTATGTTTAATTATATACATATATCATAAAAAGATATTTAAAATATGAAAAATAGTGTTTTGTTTTGCACACTAAAATGTTTACATATCAAAAAACTAGATCCCTCTCAACTCATATTAAAGCCGTACTTAAAAAAATCATTTTTAATCCAAAATTTACTATAATTTATTATTGATCCATACTTAAAGAGGATATTTTTTAATCCAAGATTTACTATTAATTTCTAAAACGTATAACTCGTTTCTTTTGTCATCCACAAGAAATGATGTTTTATAATTTTCTAAAACTTCTAGCTCATTTTTTACAGAATGATGGACTCACATTCGTTGCTTGAGGATGGAGTGTTGTAACGTAAATCCATATAAAACTACTCACATATATATATATTTTTAACAAGGATAAGAGTTTTATCTACCAAATATAGAAATACTCATAAGAGACCTTACATTACTATGAATATACTGTTCTTCAAACATCCACAATAGAAAAAATTTAAATATAGAATTAAATGACATGGAATAATTATAGAAATAACAACATGGAAATAATACCTATTGTAAATAACATACATCTAACCTTAAACGCGTTATAACATACATCTATTCACTGCAATTATTATGAAGTTCACAAATTTATGAGTATTTTTCTCGAGGTGGATTTAATAACCATAATAGGCATAAATACGTAGGCTACGAGGGATTGATCTCCATATATGATCTGTTCCACAGGGTAAATATTTTGATATGCACAAAGTTATATGCTGACAGTCTTTTGCCTTGAATTTTATTGCAATCCTATGTGCTAACACATGGCTCCATATTCACTATTGATCTGTCCACAACATCGACAGTGTTGATTGACTCATAACTTGTTAGGGTAATGGCCTACCCTCATCCAAACCCTAACCATCTCATTTTTGTGGCTCTGCCGTGAATGCTCGTGAGCTCTGCAAGCTTGTTTTTCATGCTAAGCATGGTTAAAAACACACACCAAGATTATGACCAGGTAATTCTATCGCACTAGTCATTCTATTGTTTTCTTCCTTTTTTGAATATTTTCATGCTCAGGATTTATCTGTCGCTTTTTAGTGACACCAATATATTTCAACACTTAACAGAGGCTTAGACTGTCGCGCGGCCATGGCTCTCCGATTTCAGTTTGGCTCGATGCATGGGGTTCATCTAGTATCAATTATTCTCGGCGACCTTATAGGTAATGCTTCTCTGTTGACCAGCTCAGAATCTAGGTTTTGTATTCCTTCAAGCTTCCATGTTAGCTATGTTTTTATTTAAACACATCATTGTATCTATGTGGAGATTTAAACCCAATTTTTATATGTAATTATTCATTGTCTCTACACGTTCGAGGGTTTAACATTTCAGGCAAACCTAAGGTAAAGAAATCTTTACCTCTTGTGTTATCCCTTATTCATGGCTTTACAATGCATTTTTTAAGTCTTTTGGAAAAAATAATTCCACTTCTTCTACAGGTAAAGTTTTCTACTCTAGCTATCTGTCAGGGCTACCATCATTTCGGCAGCAGAAATATTTTTAGGCATTTCTTTTTACTGTCTTTTCCAAATGCATAAGTTATTTTCCACTATTTAATTAAAAGGGTTTCTACAACTATGTACTGTGGTATACGAGTTTCAATATTGCCAACCCAACATGGGTTTCTCTCTACTTTTATTTCCTCCGGAGGTCGAGGGACATCTCCTCAAACCTCAACAACATTATGTGACTGATTTTCTTTATTTAACTTCTTAACTGTACATGTATATTCTTTTGTTTAAGGGTATGATACCAAAATACCATCGCCGAAAATATATATCAGTTTATCAATGCTTATATTAGAGGATTAGTCTTGAATCCCTTAATTTTTAATTGAAATTAGGCGGTTTGTTTCATAGTTCTCTATCGGCTACACTTATTAGCCCTGAACATGAATTATTTATCTCAGTTATGATAGCATTTTAGTTATATTCTCGATATAATGGTTGCTCTTGTGGAATGTGGAATTTCGGCTTCTTCTGTAAGCCTATACAGTGAATATATTATAGTACTCCACGATTCCTTCATTTGTGTGCAGACCTGTACTTTTTGAGGAGCGTAGGTATATATATATATATTCTATTTAATATGAATATTCTCTCTTCTTCTTTTCTACAATGTTTAAAATTTGTTTTAACATATAGCTCATGATTACTACTTTTTTTACATACAAATATTTCTTTCACAGTTTTTGTTGATTTTGGGAGCATTTTAATATTTTAAAATAACAAATACCAGTTCTCTCTGAACATTTTTTTTCACACAGTGGTTACTGTTGTACTTACAAATTTAATAATATAACAGTTTACACTATTTACTTTCTAGTTCTAGCTTTATTCTAGCTGAGTGTCGGGACCACACAAAGGTTAATAACACCTTAGTCCATGTACTAGTGATATTCTACCTGCAGGACAAACTATATTTTCCTTGGTTTTTACTCCCTATATTTTAGACTGTCAAACAAGCTAAATTTACAGTTTTCCTTCACCCCGAATTAAGTATCATAAGAATCAGTATATAAGTATAGAAACATTTTCCCAGAACCATTTCCTACATGACCTTCTTACTCTGTAAGTTCTTATGCCGGAAAAATGCACATAAGTTAACATTTCTATTCATGTATCTATACATACAATTTTCACATGGAAAAACATTCAAGTTTCTTTTCAAATCAGGTCTACTTATCTCAGTTTATGTGACTCTGATGGCTTCTACCCAACCTTTAGTGAGGCAATAACGTCCTCCACTCCCCCCGTGCTCCGCACCAAGGTATAAAATTCACAACAGTTTGCTATCTGAGGAAGTAGACCTTAGGACTCCTGTCCAGTTTCTTCTCCCAAGTTAGATAATAGAATCATGGAAAATTTTAGGGGCTAATATTCGTAGATGGGCTAACTTTCCATGATTTTTCCAAAAAAAAAATTGCCAATTCCCATTTTTTCCTAGAAATAATTCGCCCAAATTTTATAAGAAAAAAATATTTTACCTTAAAAATCTCCAAAAATTTATAGAGACTATATAAAATCATTAGAAGTTTGAATATTTTTACTAAAATATCACCAATCATTTTATAGTTTGCATATTATGGATTAGTAATATTCGCCAAGGTTTCTAATCTTTAAGATAAATTTCCAACCTTAAAATTTTCCCTGAATAGAATTCCAGTGGTTCTCCACCAACTTTGGAAGTTTTCTTTCTTCAACCTCTAACTATTTTTCATTTCTTGTATAGAACCCATTTCTTCCTCCAGGATTTTATTTTTATTCCACAGAGGAAAGGTTATTGCTAGTAACTGCTTTATTCAACTACCGTGGAGTCTTGGAAAATTTTTACCATCACATTCATGGTAGCATACCATAAGTGAAATATTTTTTTTTTCAGAAGTAAGAAACTTGATTCATAAATTTCTGGATTAACACATTTGTTAATCTGCTAATTAAAAGAAAATACTTCAATGTCTAATTAATTAACATAAAAAAGTATTTTAACAATGTAAACATTAAACATGGGTGTTACAACATCCCCCGCTTAAAATTAACGTCATCCTCGGTGTTAAGCCATTCCATCGAACATTCTAGGATATGCCTATCGTACAAAGTTTTCATCTTCCCATGTCACCTCTTCCGGGTTAAAGTGCTGCCATTGCACTTTAACTTGGGTGATAGCTCGCTTCTGGAGTGTTCTTTCACTCCGCTCGAGGATACGTTGAGGCTATACCAAAAATTATCCATCTGGTTCGACAAGCATATAACAAATGGTAATTAATAAACAATATTTTATATTTCCTATAAATTTTTAATTTCCATTTCCTCCCTACCTGAGCATTCTTCCTTATTACGTGCTTAGGATCATGGACGTATCTTTAAGCAATGATACATGGAACACATTATGTACTTGTATGAGTCATGGTAAGGCTAATTTATAGGCTTCTAGTTCCACCCTTTCCAAGATTTAGAAAGGCCCACAGAATCGGGGAGCCAATTTTGCACAAGTAGACCACCTTTTTGTACTCTTCTTGGGTCTAATTCTAACATAGACATGGTCTCCCACATCAAAATTCTGGTAGGTCCTTTTCCAGTCTGTATACCCTTTCTATCTATCTTGTGCACTCTTCAAATTCTATCGAATCTTCTTAACTTCTCGCTCCATCTCGGCCAACATCTCTCGTCCAAGAATTAATATTTTTTTAGGACTGCCCCAATTATTACGCGTCAGACATTGTCTTCCATATATAGCTTCAAATGGGCTCATCTTGAGTGATTCTTGACAATCGTTATTATAAAAAAGTTCTACCAAATGTAGGTAATCTTCCCATTTTGTTGGTTGCTACATTACACACATTCATAACATGTCTTCCAAAATCTGGTTTCTTCGTTCTTTTTTCCCATCCATCTGAGGACGGTAAGCTGTCCTCAATTGGATTTGGGTGCCCAATCCTATAAATAGTGTCTTCCAAAAGGCCGACATAAACTTCACATCTCTATCCGAGATGAATTTTTTTGGTATACCATATAATTTTAATATTTCTCTCATAAATATGTTAGCAATCTATATGGTTTTAAAATTAGACTGTATAGGAATAAAATGGGTTTCTTTGGTCAAGAGATCTACAAACACCATAAAAAATTCATTATTTCGCTTTTTTTTGGGTATACCAACAATAAAATCGAGCGATATAACTTCCAATTTCCATTCCGGTACCGATATGGTTTGTAATAAATCGGTTGGGTGATGATGTTCAAATTTTACTTGTTGGCATTCCAAACACTTGGTCAAATATTCAGCAATTTCCTTGTGTATTATTGGCCAAAAGTAGTCTTTTCTTATAGCTATTAACATTTTCTGATAGCCAGGGTGCCCAACATACAAACTTCTGTGATACTCATCCAGGATTAGTACTTTCAAACTTATTTGATTAGGAATGAATATTTTGCCTCGAAAAATTAACATCTATTTTTCATTGATGACATAGTCTAACTATTTTCCTTCTGTTGACATATCTTGAGCTTGTTTCCATAGGAACTGATATTCAGTATATTTTCCTATAGCCTTCTTTACCTGTTCCTAAAATTTAAATTCCAAATCATTAAAATATAATTCATAAATATGATGTAGCTTTCTGATTAATGCATCAACTACTTGATTCTCTTTGCCTTTAACATGTTTCATATCAAAATTAGACTCACTCAAGAATGTATTCCATCTTGCCTGGTGAGAATTGAAGTTGGCTTGTTTTAAATAGCTGGTTAGAGTGCTATGGTCAGTCATTAGTACAAACGTTTTGCCCAATATATAGTGCCTCGATATCTTGAGTGCATGCATAAATGCAGTCAACTCTAAATCATAGGAAAATTATCATTGTTTGTGGTATTTTAACTTCCTGTATTCATATTCCACTACCTTTCCTTATTGCAACATCACTGCTCGTACTCCTTCTTTACTTGCATCATTACAGACCTCATATTCTAAATTTAGATCTATTACCTTTAGAACATGAGCACTAGTCAATAATTGTTTTAATTTCTCAAAACTAGATTGACATTCCATGGTTCAGTTGATTATTCACCCCTTGTGTTGCAAGTTATAGGAAATGAAATTCTATAAAATCCTTCTATAAAATGTCGGTAGTAACCACCGAGTCCCATGAAGAACCGAATATCCACAACATTTTTAGGAAGCTTCCATTCCATGATAGTATTTATCTTTCCAGGGTCTACTATTATTCCTTTAGTCGAAGTGACATGTCCCAAATATTGTATTTGTTTCTTGAGAAAGTCACACTTACTAAATTTGGCATATAACTGATGGTCCTTTAACATTTTCAGCACTATACGTAAATTCTCCTTATGTTCATCCTCATTTTTGGAATAGATTAATATATCATCAATAAAAATCAGAATGAATTTATCTAGATATGGATGGAATATGCCATTCATTAAGCTCATGAATGTTCTAGGTGCATTGGTCAATCCAAATGGTAGGACCACAAATTCGCAATGTCCATATCTGGTTCGAAAATTTGTTTTATAAGTATCCTCATATTCTATTCTTATTTGATGATAACCCAATCTTAAATCTATTTTCTAAAAGATTGTTTCCCCTTTTACTTGATGGAACATATCATCAATTCGAGGAAAATGATACTTATGTTTAACATTCAATTTATTAAGTTGTCTATAGTCCATACGCATCTGCATGGTTCCATCCTTGTTCCTTACAAAAAATATTGGTGCTCCCCAAGGAGACACATTGGGATGGATATAACCCTTGTCCAGCAATTGTTGCAATTTCATCTTCAACTCTGTTACCTCAGACACACTCATTCGGTAAGGTACTCGCAATACCAATTCTTATCCTAGCGTTAATTCGATGGTAAAGTCTATTTTCCGCTTAGGTGGCAACCTAGGTATGCTCTCTAGAAATAAATCCATGAAATCTTGCACCACTAGTATGCTTTCCATTGTAGGAGCCTTATCTTTGGACTTGTCAAATCCCACTTGGATCGCACAGATTTGACATCCCTTCCTAATGCAACTTCCTTGCTAGGATGATATAATAGGACACAGCTGAATTGGATTCTTAATTCCCTTCAGCTCTTGACGTGTTCCATATTTAGCCTTATAATAAATAATATTATCCTTGCAATATACTAATGAGTAGTGTGCTTCCAACCAGTCCATGCCAAATAATATATTATATGATCCTAAGAGTAGAATGTTTAATTCAACCCTTAGATTATGACCCCAGACTTCAATAAGGTAGTTGAAAACTTTGGCATGAAATTTTCATTTTGTCCCGGTGCCCAACTATACTAACCAAGGTTTTTTAAACTTTTGGCCCTGTAGTTTATATTTTTTCCACGATCTCAAGGTCTATATAACATAAACTAGCACCAGGATCGACCACAATAGATATGGGATGAGAATTCATCTTACCTTCAAGTTCTATCATAGTTGGCTGGAAATCTGCTTACTAATATTATAGTGAAGGGTTAATTCTAGTTATGTTTCGTGCCACATCTCCCACATGAGGTGCCTCTTGCATGTTAATTACAATTTCATTCCTCCCACGACGCAGACAATTTTTATAATAATTTCCCCCACTGCATCCCTAGCACTGCAATGGTGGTTTCTTTGGCTGTCTGCGATCTGGTATGCTATATTCTTCGGTGGGTCTGTCCTCAATTGTCCATTTTGATCTTTGCAGATGTTTGCTGGTGTGATTACTTGTTGAATTCCTTACAGCAGCCTTATAATTTCCAGGTCTATTATTTCTGAAGTTTGAGGAGTTTTTCCAGTCGTTTCTTGGGTGGCCAATTTATGCCCACCTTTCCTTCGGCTTTATACTACTGATAGGACATTTGTGCCTTTAAAATTACCTCATCATCATTTTTGGGCATACAAACTCAATTATCTCTTTCATATGAGCAAGTAGACTACTCAAAAATCGTTGTACCTTTTCCTTTTCATATTTTAAATATGGAACATATCTTAATAGAGAAGTGAATTTGGTGATGAATTCATCGATAGATAGTTGGCCTAGCCACAAATCGTTAAATTCTCGAGAATTTTAGCTTAGAATCATTTAGTCAAGTACTTATCATTAAATTATCACTGGAATCCATCCCAGGTTACATTTTGGTCTTCGATTCCGTGTATGCTCTTCACTTATTCCCACCATAACGTGGCCTTCCCTCGCAATTGGTAAATTTCCAACTGAGCTTTGAGTTTTATTTCATACTCATATACTTGAAAATATTTATTCATGTTAATGATCAATGCTTCTACCACATCTTCAGCCTCTCCGTCGAATGTAGAGGATTTAATCTTCGAAAATTCTCCTTGCAGTTCCACTATATTCTTCTTTAGTTCTTGTTGATCGGAAGCATTTTCAAACTCAACCTCGTTTTAAGTCTGACTCTTGTTGCTTTGATCAGTGTGGCTTCCTTCAGGATTTTCAGGAATATGGTCCTTTTAATCACCTTGTACATGTGTTTCCCTTTTTGTGCTAGGCTATAGGGTGGGATGATTTTGTTTATCTAAAAGACTCTTAAGTATCTTTTCCTTCTCCCTCATCAATCTTTCATTATCATTTCGTACCCGGACCATTTCCGCTTAAATTTGTTGCACAGTATCCAACAATTTTTTGGCCTGTCTTCGCTATTCTTCTAGCAATATATTGGTTTGTTGGTGTTGATCTATACTTAACTGCACCCACATCTCTTGATTATCTTCTTCATTATACTGGGGATGAATTCCCCCTGTAGTTCTGGGTGTTTGATGTACTGATGCCCTTCTCATGGTTATCGGTAAATTCCTTCCTTTAGATTCTTTTCTTGTTCACATTCACACACATTAATTGTTATGTAAGTGACCCCTTGTTGGTTCCAGTATTGGAATGCTGCTCTGATACCACTTGTAATGTACATCCATATAAAACTACTCACATAAAAATAAAAAAATTAACAAGGATAGTAATTCTATCTACCAAATATATAAATAATCATAAGAGACCTTACATTACTATGAATATACCACTCTTGAAACCTAGATAACAAACCACTCTGAATATAGAATTAAATGACATGGAATAATTATAGAAATAACAACATGGAAACAATACCTATTGTAAACATACCATAGTGGGTCCATATTTTGATCATATCAATTAACCCTCGACTCGTTATAACATACATCCATTCATTTCAATTATTATGAAGATCACAAATTTTATGAGTCCTCTTCTCAAGGCAGATTTAATAACCATAATAGGCATAAATACATAGGGTACGAGGGATAAATCTACATATATGATCTATTCCACGGTGTTAAGATTTTGATATGCACAAAATTATATGCTGATAGTCCTTCGCCTCGAATTTTATTGCAACTCTATGTGCTGGCACATGGCTCCATCTCCACCATTGATCTGTGTGCAGCATCGATGGTGTTGGTTGAGTCATAACTTGTTAGGGTAATCGCCTACCCTTGGCCAAACCCTAACCACCTCATTTATGTGGCTCTGCCGTGAATGCTTGTGAGCTCCGCAACCTCTTTTTTCATGATGAGCAGGGTTAAAAACACACAGGGAGCTCATGACACGGTAATTTTATCATACTGGTCATTCTACTATTTTATTCCTTTTATGAAGAGTTTCAGGCTCAATATTTCTCCATTACTATTTAGTGACCTCAATGTATTTCAACACCTGATAGAGGCTTAAACCGTCGTCGGCCATGGCTCTCTAATTTCATTTTGGCTCACTACATGGGGTTCATCTATCATCAATTCTTCTCGGTGACCTTACAGGTAATGCTTCTCTGTTGACTAGCTCAGGATCTAGTTTTTGTATTCCTTCAAGCTTCCATGTTAGCTCTATTTTTCTTTAAACATATCATTGTATCTATGTGTATATTTAAACCCAATTTTTATATGTAATTGTTCATTGTTTCTGTAGGTTCAATGGTTTACCATTTTAGGAAGACCCAAGGTAATTAAATATTTGCCTCTTGTGTTATCCCTTATTCATGGCTTTACAACACCTTGTTTTAAGTCTTTTTTGACAGAATAATTCGACTTCTTGTACAGGTAAGGTTTTCTACCCTAGCTATCCATCGGTGCTACCATATTTTTGGTAGCAGACATATTCTGAGGCATTTCTATTTACTGTCTTTTCCAGGTGCATAAGTTATTTGCCACTATTTTAGTAAATTATTTCTGGTATTGTGTACTCTAGTATACAGGTTTCAATCTTGCTGACCCAGCAAGGGTTTGTCTTTGGTTTTCTTTCCTATGGAGGATGAGGGGCATCTCCTCAAACCTAGATAGCATTATGTGACTCATTTTCGTTATTTAACTTCTTAAATGTACATGTATATATATTTTTTAAGGGTATGCTACCCTAATGGCATCGTCAGATCTTTGTATCAGTTTATCATTGCTTATAATAGAGGATTGGTCAGGAATCCATTAATTTTTAATTGAAGTTATGCAGTTCGTTTGATAGTTCTCTATCGGTTAGACTTATTGGGCCTAAGCATGAATTTTTGATCTTTGTTATGACAAAATTTTAGTTATATTCTCTATATAATGGTTGTTCTTGTGGAATGCGGAATTTCAGCTTCTTCCATAATTTTATATAGTAAATATGTTACTGTACTCCACAATTCCTTCATTTGTGTGCAAACCTATAGTGTTTGAGGAGCGTAGCTATATATATATATATATATATATATATATATATATATATATATATTGAGTTTCTATTTAATGCGAATATTCTTGCTTCTTCTTTTATGCAATTAATATTTGTTTTAACATATAGTTCATGATTGCTAATGTCTGTAGATGAAAATATTTATTTTACAATTTTCACTGGTTTTGGGACTATTTTTAATATTTTAAAATAGGAAAGACCAGTTCTCTTCGGACCTTTCTTTTCACACAGTAATTACTGTTGTACTTACAACTTTAATAATGTAACAGTCTACACTATTTAATCTCTACTTCCAGCTTTATTCTAGGTGAGTGTCCGGACCACTCTAAGGGTAATAATGTCTTATTTTGTGTACTCATTAGATTCTACCTGCAGGAGAGGCTATCTTTTCCTTGGGGTTTACTCCCTACGTTTTATACTATGAAGCCTGCTAAATTTATAGTTTTCTTTCACCCAGAATTAAATATGATAAGAGCTAGTATATAAGTACAAAAAAAATTTCCCATAACCATTTCCTATAGGACTTTCTTACTCTGTAAGTTATTATGCTGGAAAAATACACATAAGTTAACATTTCTATTCCTGTATCTATACATACAATTTAAAAATGGAAAAACATTCAAGTTTGTTTTTAAATCAGGTCTACTTATCTCACTTTTTGTTACATGTATTACGCAACCTTGAGTGAGGCAATAACATCCTCCACTCTCCTCGTGCCCCGCACCAAGGTATAAAATTTGCAACAATTTTCTATATGAGGAAGGAGACATCAGGACTCATGTCCAATCTCTTCTCCCAAGTCATATAGTACAATTCCACTGGTTCTCCACCAACTCTCAAAGTTTTCTTTCTTTAGCCTCTAGATATTTTTCTTTTCCAGTGCAGAGTCTCTTTTCACTTCCAAGTTTTTCTTTTTATTCCCCATAGGAAAGGTAACTACCAGTAACTACTTTGTCCAACTACCTTGGAGTCTAGGAAACTTTTTACCATTAGATTCATGGTAGCATACCATAAGTGAAATAATTTCTTTTTGAAAAGTAAGAAACTTATTCATAACTTTTTGGATTAGCAAATTTGTTAATTTTCTAATTAAAAGAAAATACCTCAATGTCTCATTAATTAAAATAAAAATTTCTTTTAACAAATTAAACATTAAACACAGGTGTTACAGTGCACATTTTGTCTTTTTCGGTTTTTATCTTTATTTGGAACTTTTAGGAATAGGAATCATTAGCATGGCCAATCTAATTTTCTCTTTTTAAAATAATTAAATTCTCCCATAAATAAATAAATAAATAACAAAAAAATAATTAACATATATATATATATATATATATATATATATATATATATATATATATATATATATATATATATATATATATATATATATATATATATATATATATATATATATATATTTCAAATCTCAAAACACCCTAAAGTAATGAAACAACTTTACAACCTTTTTTCGTAATTAAAATAATATCAAAATTACAAAAATATTATCCTTACACCTAAACAAAAAGCCTCTTTTCATCATCAATTAAAACCAAAACCGACTTTGATATCGAAGATAAATATGAAAACTAGTTTATTTAATGGCTTAATTTTTTTTTTTAAATGACTTTTAAGTCTTCTAACATAAACCCTTCCAAGTTTAATTCTAATACATAGGGACTTCACTACGGGAGAAATACCATACCATGTACATTCATATTGGAGAATAGGAAAAAATGACATAATACATCGGGAGAATATAAGGGTAAAGAGATTTTATATTAGGAGGTATAAAAAATTGAGCTCAAATATAATTAAAAAATATAAAGGGGTATAAAGGGGCAAGTAGACGCAAGAAACAATTGAAATTTTGGATGGCAATTGATGTTTTAAAGTGGCCAATAGACTTGGTTTCCTTCATACAGGTTAATGCCACCAATTGTAAATATGTCGCAACTTGTTTTATATTTTTGAGAAATAGAAAATGGTAAGGAGCTACTAAATTTACAATATATATATATATATATATGAATACAAAAATGAATACCTACAATGTTTGTTAAAGTAATAAGTAAAAATTAGTAAAAGGTTAAATAATATGATTTTTAAAGATAATTTCCAATATATAATTAAATTAAAAATATTTTTCAATATAGTATAAACATACTTGAATTGACTTGACATGATATGTGAATGTAAATGGTTCATTGAATGAAGTTGGTAACTATGTCGCATCTTATTGACACACGACGTATACCTCGTGGCAATGGCAGTGGTTGTACCAATGGTTCTGATTTTCATACGCTTTTATTGCATTTGATCCACACCGATGGAGGCTCTAAAAATTGCAGTAGTAGATAACAACAGTCTCTAATAACAACAAGCTACGACTCTTTGAAATTAGCATATTGACCAATCAGTTCTTTTGTAACACCCCTAGTTTTATTTTTCATTCGAAGTTATACATTTGAAATTTAATCAAAAGGGGAGTGGACCCCAATGGAAAAGTATTTTGTGGATGTAATTAAATATTTAATTTTGAAAATTAAATAAAATGATTCTGTGCAGATTGACCAAAATGAGAATTATGAGATCACTTGCTAAATCCATGAGGATGGATAGAGGAAAATACTTTCCCCAGAAATATTTCAAAAATCCTTGAAAGAATTTATTTCCAAATTAGATTTTGAGGAAAATCTAGTTTCCCCAATGATGTGGAGAGTAGCTGGGAAGAGGTAAAAGAAGCTGGGAAAAGCAGAAAGCAGCTTTAAAAATCCCTAAATAAGGGAAGCCTAGGCAAACAGGAAGAAAATAATCCTGATATTCTGGACGCAGGATTAGAAATAGGCTTTGGGGAGCAAAAACTTATATGCACACAGTAATTAGGAACAATTGAAATTTTAATTGTGCTAAGGTGAAGGTGAATGACTGTAGTTATAGAATTATATTTTGTTTTATGGTTTATAATAGTGTTCCATACATTTACAGAGTTAAGGAGGGATTAAATCCTCTCAGTTCTGCATGTTGTAGGAACTATAAATATGAGGAAAAATCATCCAGAAGCTCTAAACCAGCCTTTGGTTTAAATCTAGAGATTAATGTTACCTCATAATTCATAACTATGCAACTTTAATCTATTTATGTTAATAATAGGATTAAAACAGTGAATACTAGAGACATTTGAAATATGTGGGTAGGAAGGGATTTTTTGAATTTACTAAGTAAAGTACAGACCTGTAGCTTTCAAAAACAGAACTACATGTTTATCTAAAAATTTCCTTATACAATAAGAACAGAATGGGAGAGTGTAGATTTTAGTGCTTTATATAATTTCAGCTAGTAAAGAGACCTAGCTAACCATGGTTATCAAATCTGCAAATAATCTTAGTATGAGAAATATATATATAACTGGTGTGTGACTAACATCCTTCACAAAGGAATGGTCCCAATAGAACACTTATTGGAAAAATAAGAGGAGCATGTGAATTTATATATAATGCATGCAACTAAAAAAGCTGTGAAAATTAACACATATTTCACCCACCAGATCTATATAAATTGCTAGACGAGAGTGTTGGCTTAAATAATATAGGTACGGAAACTGTTAAACTAGAAAAAAAATTATAAGTGTATAATTGCAGAAAACATTATGAATAACATAAGTACCTATTATTATGAAACCTCAAACTAAGGAGTATAAATAGAGCCCACTACTGTGTTATATAATATACATGAATTTATAGACTCTGTGGAAATGGAAATATCTCATGCACTAGAAGATTTTAGACTTGAAAACTCAAACAACAAACAGAGTTTTATATTCATTATGCTAGTATAATATGGAGGAATAGAACAAAATAAAATGAGACTAGCGAACTTATTAGTCCCTTCAGTCTAATTTAGGCAGATAAATTTCTGGAAGAAATATTTCATATGAGTATTTATACGAAAATGAGAAACTGAAACCCATTAGAGAATATCATTGATTTGGCATGAGTAACAGAGACAAATAGTAAATAGATAAACATATACATATCAATTTCTGAACCCAGTATGGAATTAGGCTCTCCAGGGGTCATAATAATACCACATAAATCAATCATTCCGAGAATTTCATCAATGAAGAAAATTTTTTAACAGTCCTATTGTCTGGCATAAATTATTACTACAATAGAAACCTCTGTGACAATAGAAAAAAAAAAAACAATTTTGAAGTGTCTGAGAAAATTTTGGGATAATAATAACGGAAGAGCCTGGTCACACGCCGATTTACGATGCGTCGATACCGACCTGAAATCTCAAAATAGAACCTACATCAAGTCGAATGAATTTCAAATCCACCCAATACCACTAAATGAAACCCTCAATGCTATTCAGACCTACCTACAATAAATTGAGGGAAATAGGAGATATCATGACAATAAGATGATAGGAGGACACTCCGAACATAAATTATGCGAAGGTAATATAAAACAAACTCAGGTTACCTTGGGAAGGGAAGATGTTATCATCAACTATGACCTGCATGAAGAACACATGGATATTGTCAAAACATTCACCAAAATGAAAGTAAAACTCTAGAATAATTTTGTTCCAATGATACGATGGCTTACCGGGGAGTAATTGCTCACTACGAGCCAGGATAATTCTGCGAATGAAACCGACGACCTCAGCCATGTCACTAAAGATGAAAAGGAGTAAGTCCTATCAAGAAATGATGGGATGATAGTGTTAAATGTCGTGATCAGGAAATGAAAATTTCATACTAGAGCAGAAAATCTTCACGAGATATTTGTTCAATCAAATAAAAGCAAGAAAATACAACGCCACGAGTTCTCGACAGTAAATGAGACCATAGAAAGAAATGGTGGAATTTAAAACTCAGGTCTCACACCGTAAACTAAATGTATTAAAATACATTTCAATAACAAAAGCCTCACAGATTAAAATAGCATTGTGCTCAGATTGTCATACCTACATTATGACACGATGGGAGATGAATATGATCAAAGCCTGGAAGAGACAATGCCTCGCTTCTCCAACGTGCAGAGGCTCAGCACCAAGAGGAGAGCAGAACAAATGAAGAGTGAAAGAACAGTCTCAAAAGTGAGCTAAATATTTATGCAAATTCCTCCAAAACCAAAAACAATGAAACCCTAATGGGATAGGGAAATATCCACCGTCCAAGTGGCAAAGGATCTATGGTGGGTACACGGATCGATTTGGCAGAATTGGTATTTAAAACATGGCCATTCAACATTAAATTGACAATCTATGCAGTCGATCTCATAGTACCTCCGCTCATGTCACGAGGTTTGCATAATTACCAGAGCAGTCTAGCATGGCTCTTCGAAATGCAAACATGGATACATACAACTTGAGTGTGGATGAAATGAAATCCAAAAAAATTCAAAAACAAATCAACAGAGAGCCTTGCATATAATGACGTGGAGACTTGATACAATGTTTCAATTTCCAAAATACATTAACTCGACTTTGCCAACGACGCAGTACGTGTACTCTGAAGTTAATGTACCCATCTTTACATGACACTCAACATAAATAACATGTACGAGAAATATCTTTGATGATTTTGGAACATGCATTATGAATTTGAAACCTTGACCAAAAATTCATGTAACCGGTCATAAGATCAAAATGGGAATAGACCCCTCAATACATAGAAGAAATCGAAATTCAATTATAGGATTATAACTGTTGGAATTATACAAAGACGTCTACACCACGAAGACCATATCTATCCCATACGAGAATTCCATCGAACTTTAGAATGTTAGTATAATTTCCCTACAAGTGTTGGGCAAAAAATTTAAGGAATAAATTGACATGTATGAGTACCATATAGATATGATAGCCTATATGGAAAATTTACATCATGCGTATATAGATGTGCACAGGAGTAAATGCAAGCATACGATAGATATGGGAATATATATAGGTGTAAATTTCATAAGCCACAAGTTACGAGTGAAAGAAAAAAATGAAGCTATAACCACAAGAGTAACAGATCATAATTGACGAAATTTGGAAGTAGAATTGAACAGTTGTGGCAAATAGAAGCACAGTACTAAACTATAAATAGAAAAAAAAAAAAAAAAATTTAGGGGGAAGGAAGAGACGTCACAAATTGTATCAGAGCTCATGTTACATAAAACTGGGTTGTTGCTCTTGTTGTGCTCACTGTGGTTGTGTGTTCAATGTGTAAATTATTTATTGTTGAAGAAAAAAAAATGTATTTTTTTACTGATATGTGTTGTTAGTGTACAGTGTTGCTGAAATAAAAAAATTAAATGGCAGAAGGTGATGACGATAATACACCAGATCCCAACGCTCCAGTGATGGCTATGTTGCACAGTTTGCAATGAGAGATGGCTGAGTTAAGAAGCCAAAATGACAGATTTTCATTAGCCAACGAGGAGCAGAAAAGCTCATCAGAGAACTAAATTCGTGGAACAGCCAAGAAGTTGAAGGTTCCGGAAAGAGGAAGACTGATTATTCTAAGGAAGATGATGCTGTTAGGCATTAGTATAAGCAGAAAAAGGAATTGCAGGGGGTATTCTGAAAGATCAAGCCTCCCTCCTATGATGGGGAGAAGGAGGAAGATGCTGAAACCTGGTTGTTGAACATGATTAAATATTTTCAATTTTATGAATATGAAAGCAATCTGAAAGCCAAATTAACTTTCTACCAGCTACAAGGTAAGGCTACCTTGTGGTGGGAGGAGATGAAAATGGTTCATGCCATTGATGAAAAGATAGTTACTTGGGAATATTTCCAGGCTAAGTTTAAAAACCGTTATTTAAATGAACGTTATTATGATGACAAAGCAAAGGAATTCCATGAACTCAGACTGTGATAGCTCACTATCGATGAGTTTGTCACCAAATTTACAAATCTGTTGAGATATGTCCCTTACATTTAAGAAGAGAAGGAAAAAGTGCAAAGGTTTTTGAACTGTCTGCCTGCGGTGTACAAAGAGAAGATTGAGTTTGATAACCCAAAGACTATGGATGAAGCATTAAGAAGAGCTATGTTATGCTACCAGCAGTTCAAAGGAAAAAATGAACATGGAAAAAGTTGGGTAAATAAGAGTGAATTCAAAGGGAAGAAACAAAAACCAACTTATTTGAAGAACTTTGGCAGGGATCATCAGCGGAAGAAATTCAATAAAACCAAAGAAAGTCAAATTGCTTAGTCCCAAGTAGGTTCAAAACAAATAGAGGGAGAAAATAAGAAGGAAGGAGCAGTCAAGATGCGAGAACCGCTGAAATGTTGGGGTTGTGGAGAACCCCATCTGTTGAGGGATTTTCCACACATAAATATTCAGATTATTATGAGAGATCGAGAAGCTACAACAGTAAATGATATGGCCAGAAATATACCCTCCATCATTGCAGCTTTGGAGAACCGGCAAGCAGAACATCAAGCTACCATGGTGGAGATGGAAGGTAAGATTGCTAACTAATCTGTTACTGTTTTGATTGATGCAGGAGCTTCTTTGAGTTACATTAGCCCACAAGTGGTAGAGAAATGTAATCTTAAAACTGAAAAATTTCAGCAGTCTTGGTTGATCTAGTTAGCCAATGGCACCAAGAGGAAAGTAACTCATAAGTTACCTCAAACCGCAATCAAATTAAATGATTTTCAAACAGAAGTAAATTTAAACATTCTGCCATTAGGTTCATATGACTTGCTGATAGGAATGGACTGGGTGGAAAAGAAAAAGGCCATGATTAATTATTGGGATAAGACCCTACATTGTGTAGATGAAGAGGGGAAACCTTTTATTCTCCAAGGAAAACAAAAACCTATCTATGTAAGACAAATATCAGCACTACAACTAAAACGAACAGCTAGGAAAGGATACCAAGTATATGCATTACATGTTGAAGAACTAGAACATCAAACTGAAGCAAACCTGATGGATTCTCTAGCAGTGGTGAGGGAGTTTAAAGAAGTTTTTCCAGATGAGATTCCTCATCTTCCTCCCAAAAGAGAGATTGACTTCTCAATCGATTTTGTGCCTGGGGCAACACTTGTTTCCCACGCCCCTTATCGAATGAGTCCCCCTGAACTCATGGAGCTGAAAATGCAATTGCAAGAATTGCTAGATAAAGGTTATATCAGACCGAGTGTGTCTACTTGGGGAGCACCGGTACTGTTCGTGAAAAAGAAGGATGAAACCTTTAGAATGTGCGTTGACTATCATCAGCTGAATAAGTTGAAAATAAAAAACAGATACCCTTTACCTCGAATTGATGATCCTTTTGATCAGGTAAGAGGAGCTTCAGTATTTTCTAAGATCGATCTAAGGACTGGTTATCACCAGCTCAGAATTAAAGAAGAAGACATCAACAAAATAACTTTTCGAACCAGGTATGGTCACTACAAATTTGTAGTCCTACCTTTTGGTTTGACAAATGCCCCTGCTACCTTTATGTGCTTAATGAACAATGTGTTGCATAATTATTTGGATAAATTTGTACTTGTATTCATAGATGATATTTTAGTTTACTCAAAAACTGAGGAAGAACACAAAGAGCACTTGAGGATAGTATTGCAAAGTTTGAAAGAAAACCAGTTATATGCCAAATTGAGTAAATGCGAATTCTATAAGGACAAGATCCAATACTTGGGTCATATTATTTCTAAACAAGGGTTGGTTGTTGACCCTGAAAAGATAAAAGCCATTAGAGAATGGTTGATGCCCATAGATGTTTCAGCAATGAGATCATTCATGGGGATTGCAAGTTATTATCGCAGATTTTTGGAGAGATTTTCTGCCATAGCATATCCCATAACCTCACTACAAAGAAAGGGGGTCAAGTTTGAGTGGACTGAAAATTGCCAAAACAGGTTTGAACAATTAAAATTAAAACTCACTACATCCCCTATACTGAAAATTGTAGATCCTGATAAAGAATTTGTGGTATGTACAGATGCTTGTAGAGAGGGATTGGGAGGAGTCATCTTGCAGGAAAATTCAGTTATTGCATATGAGTCTAGGAAACTAAAGACACATGGACATAACTATAGTGCATATGATTTGGAGTTGGCTGCTATTATTCATGCCTTGAAGATGTGGCGGCACTATCTTCTTGGAAAGAAATTTACATTGATGACTGATCATATTAGTCTTAAATATTTCTTTTCCCAAACTGATTTGAATGCTAGACATGCCAGATGGCTGTCTTTTCTGAGTGAATTTGATATGGACATAAAACATATCAAAGGGAAAGAAAATAAAATTTTTGATGCATTGAGCAGAAATGCTTGCCAAAACATAAACAATATTGGAAGCAGTGCTAGTTTTGATTTAGAAGAATTGGTGAAAAAAGTAACAGACCAGGATCCAGAGTATGAGAATCTACAGGTGAAAATACTAAAGAAAGAGATGGCTAAGTACACTCAAAACCAAAAAGGGCTGATCTGCTACAAAAATAGATTGTATATCCCCAATGTAGGAACTTTGAAAAAATAAATCCTAGATGAATATCACAAACAGCCGTATGCAGGGCACCCTGGATATCAGAAAATGTTAACAGCCTTGAAAAATAAGTTGTTTTGGCCAGGAATGAAAAGATATGTAGCAGAATACTTAGCTAGGTGCAGGGAGTGTCAACTAGTTAAAGTTGAACATCAGCATCGTGTAGGACTTCTAAATCCTTTGCCAATTATAGAATGGAAATGGGACACTATTTCTATAGATTTTATAACAGGGCTAGCCAAAACCAAGTACCAACACGATTCGGTGATGGTAGTAGTAGACACTTTAACAAAAGCTACACACTTCATACCTATAAAATCTACTTTTGAGACAGCCCAAGTAGCAGATGTGTTCCTAAAAGAGATATTAAGGTTACATGGGGTCCCAAAGATGATTGTTTCGGACCGAGATGCCAAGTTCACAGCAGCTTTTTGGAAAGGCCTATTTGGAGGAATGGGCACTAAGTTGAATTTTAGTACTACCTACCACCCTCATACCGATGGTCAAACAGAGAGAACAAATCAAATTTTGGAGGATATGTTGAGAATGTATGTGATGGATAGGACATCCAAATGGGAAGACTACTTACATTTAGCTGAATTTTCCTATAATAACAGCTATCAATCCTTCATCAAGATGAGTCCATTTGAAGCTCTCTATAATGTTGGGACCAGATGCTTTACGAAAAATGGAAAGAACTGTTAAGAAAATACAAATAAACATCAAGAGGGTACATCGAGAATTTAAAGTGGGGGAACATGTGTATCTGCGTATTAAACCTAACAAGAGCACACTTTATGCTGGAAGTTGTTCAAAACTTGCTCCTAGATATTGTGGTCCTTTCAAGGTGTTAGAAAGGGTGGGACCAGTGGCTTACAAGCTGGCCTTACCGCCCCATATTAGAGTTCATGATGTGTTTCATTTATCTCTATTAAAAAAATATATACATGATGCTTCTCACATTTTTGACTGGAATGTGATACAGGTGAAACCAGAAGGGGAGTTCCTTCCAAAGCCACTTCAAATATTGGAGCGGGAAGAAATTGAGTTGAGGAATCGAACGGTAGCAAGAGTAAAGGTGTAGTGGAAGCACTTTACTGCTGAAGAAGCTACCTGGGAAAGAGAAGCTGAGATGATGGAAAAATATCCATTTTTGTTTGGAAAATGAACTCTAGTAGTTAGTTATCAACACCGAGGACGGTGTTTACTTTCAGAGGGGGAATATGTAACACCCCTAGTTTAATGTTTCATTCGAGGTTAGACATTTGAAATTTAATCCAAAGGGGAGTAGACCCCGATGGACAAGTATTTTGTGGATGTAATTAAATATTTAATTTTGAAAATTAAATAAAATGATTCTGTGCAGATTGAAAAAAAATGAGAATTATGAGATCACTTGCTAAATCCATGAGGATGGATAGAGGAAAATACTTTCCCCAGAAATCTTTCAAAAATCTTTGAAAGAATTTTTTTCCAAATTAGATTTTGAGGAAAATCTAGTTTCCCCAATGATGTGGAGAGTAGTTGGGAAGAGGTAAAAGAAGCTGGGAAAAGCAGAAAGCAGCTTTAAAAATCCCTAAATAAGGGAAGACTAGGCAAACAGAAAGAAAAGCATCCTGATATTCTAGACACAGAATTAGGAACAGGCTTTGGGGAGCAAAAACTTAAATAAGCTATTCCTGAACAGATTAGAGGTTGGTCTAGAATGGAAGTGATCTCAGCTCAGGGGTGAGTTCTAGAGATAGAGGGACTCTACGGTTGGGAGGACTGGTCAATTACCAAAGCGGTATGCACACAGTAATTAAGAACAATTGAAATTCTAATTATGCTAAGGTGAAGGTGAATGACTGTAGTTATAGAAGTATATTTTTTTTATGGTTTATAATAGTGTTCCATGCATTTACAAAGTTAAGGAGGGATTAAATCCTCTCATTTCTGCATGTTGTAGGAACTAGAAATATGAGGAAAAATCATCCAGAAGCTCTAAACCAGCCTTTGGTTTAAATCTGGAGATTTATGTTACCTCATAATTCATAACTATGTAACTTTAATCTGTTTATGTTAATAATATGATTAAAACAGTGAATACTAGAGACATTTGAAATACGTGGGTAGGAAGGGATTTGTTGAATTTACTAAGTAAAGTACAAACCTGTAGCTTTCCAAAACAGAACTACATGTTTATCTATGAATTTCCTCCTACAATAAGAACATAACGAGAGAGTGTAGATTTTAGTGCTTTATATAATTTCAGCTAGTAAAGAGACCTAGCTAACCATGGTTATCAAATCTGCAAATAATTTTAGTATGAGAAATATATATATAACTGGTGTGTGACTAACATCCTTCACAAAGGAATGGTCCCAATATAACACTTATTGGAAAAATAAGAGGAGCATGTGAATTTCTATATAATGCATGCATCTAAAAAATTTGTGAAAATTAACACATATTTCACCCACCAGATCTATATAAATTGCTAGTCAAGAGTGTTGGCTTAAACAATATAGGTACGGAAACTGTTAAACTAGAAAAAAAATTATAAGTGTATAATTGCAAAAAACATTATGAATAACATAAGTAACTATTATTATGAAACCTCAAACTAAGGAGTATAAATAGAGCCCACTGCTGTGTTATATAATATACATGAATTTATAGACTCTGTGGAAATGGAAATATCTCATGCACTCGAAGATTTTAGACTTGAAAACTCAAACAACAAATAGAGATTTATATTCATTATGCTAGTACAATACAGAGGAACAAAAGAAAATAAAATGAGACTAGCGAACTTATTAATCCCTTCAGTCTAATTTAGGCAGATAAATTTCTGGAAGAAATATTTCATATGAGTATTTATACGAAAATGATAAACTGAAACCCATTAGAGACTATCATTGATTTGACATGAGTAACAGAGACAAATAGTAAATAGATAAACATATAGATATCAATTTCTGAACCCACTATGGAATCAGGCTCTCTAGGGGTCATAATAATACCATAGAAATTAATCATTCCGAGAATTTCATCACTGAAGAAAATTTGTTAACACTCCTATTGTCTGGCATAAATTATTACTACAATAGAAACCTCTGTGACAACAGAAAAAAAAACAATTTTGAAGTGTCTGAGCAAATTTTGGGATAATAATAACGGAAGAGCCTGGTCACACGCCAGTTTAGGATGCGTCGATACCGACCTGAAATATCAGAATAAAACCTACGTCAAGTCAAATGAATTTCAAATCCACCCAATACCACTGAATGAAACCCTCGATGCTATTCGTACCTACCTACAATAAATTGAGGGAAATAGGAGATATCATTACAATAAGACGATAGGAAGACAGTCCGAACATAAATTATGTGAAGGGAATATAAAACAAACTCAGGTTACCTTGGGAAGGGAAGATGTTATCATCAACTACGACCTGCATGAAGAACACATGGATACTGTCAAAACATTCACCAAAATGAAAGTAAAACTCCAGAATAATTTTGTTCCAATAATACGATGGCTTACCGGGGAGTAATTGCTTGCTACGAGCCAGGATAATTCGGTGAATGTAACCAAAGACCTCAACCAAGTCACTAAAGACGAAAAGGAGTAAGTCCTATCAAGAAACGATGCGATGATAGTGTTAAATGTCGTTACCAGGAAATGAAAATTTCATACCAAAGCAGAAAATCTTCACGAGAGATTTGTTCAATCAAACAAAAGCAAGAAAATACAACGCCATGAGTTCTCGACAGTAAACGAGACCATAGAAAGAAATGGTGGAATTTAAAACTTAGGTCTCGCACTGTAAACTGAATGTATTAAAATACATATCAATAACAAAAGCCTCACATATTAAAATAGCGTTGTGCTCAGATTTTCATACCTACATTATGACACGATGGGAGATGAATACGCTCGAAGCCTGGAAGAGACAACGCCTCGCTTCTCAAACGTGCAGAGGCTCGGCATCGAGAGGAGAGCAGAACAAATGAAGAGCAAAAGAATAGTCTCGAAAGTGAGCTAAAGATTTATACAAATGCCTCCAAAAACAAAAACAACGAAACCCTAATGGGATAGGGAAATCTCCACCGTCAAAGTGGCAAAGGATCTATGGTGGGTACACGGATCGATTTGGCAGAATTGGCATTTAAAACATGGCCTTTCAACATTAAATTGACAATCTATGCAATCGATCTCAGAGTACCTCCGCTCATGTCGCGAGGTTTGCATAATTACCAGAGCAGTCTAGCGTGGCTCTTCAAAATGCAAATGTGGATACATACAATTTGAGCGTGGACGAAATGAAATCCAATAAAATTCAAAAACAAATCAATAGAGAGCCTTGCGTATAATGACGTGGAGACTTGATACAATGTTTCAATTTCAAAAATACATTAACTCGACTTTGCCAACAATGCAGTACGTGTACTCTGAAGTTAATGTGCCCATCTTTACATGACACTCAACATAAATAACATGTACGAGAAATATCTTCGATGATTTTGGAACATGCATTATGAATTTGAAACCTTGACGACAAATTCATGTAACCGGTCATAAGATTGAAATGGGAATATACCCCTCAATACATAGAAGAAGTCGAAATTTGATCATAGGATTATAACTGTTGGAATTATACAAAGACGTCTACACCACGAATACCATATTTGCCCCATACAAGAATGCCATCGAACTTTAGAATGTTAGTATAATGGGCCTACAAGTGTTGGGAAAAAAATTTAAGGAATAAATTGACATGTATGAGTACCATATAGATATGATAGCCTATATGGGAAATTTACATCATGCGTATATAGATGTGCATAGGAGTAAATACAACCATACAATAGATATGGGAATATATATAGGTGTAAATTTCATAAGCCACAAGTTATGAGTGAAAGAAAACAATGAAACTATAACCACAAGAGTAACAGATCATAATTGACGAAATTTGGAAGTAGAATTGAACCGCTGTGGCAAATAGAAGCACAGTACTAAATCATAAATAGGAAAAAAAAAATTGTTTAAGGGGAAGGAAGATACGTTACATATTTCTTGATTTACTACATCTCATGAGGTGGAGATTCCTTTGAGTGGTGATGGCTGCTACTTGACAGCATGTTGGTGGCCGAGCTACGGCTCTTTTTGATGTGGATCAAGATACATCTCATGATACCATGAAAGACAGAACAAAAACACACACCACACCAATGATCACAATAATCAGAATTAATTAATTCTAAAACTATTAGTTTCCAAAATTAATTAGAACTCATAGATAAATATGTCACAACTATTTAATAAAAAGAGATTATTATGTTTTAATATAATTATATTAAATGTAGAATCTTATTCTACAATCTAATATGAGAAGATGTATAAGTTTGTCTTTTAAAATAAAATAAAAAAATTATATTTCAAATAAAAAAATAATATGGCTTATTAAAAAAATGAATATGTTCTAAAAGAATTAGAAAAAAAAAAAATAATATGTTGTAATGTAATTAGAGGTAAAAATAATTTGTTACTAATATGTTACAATATTAAATTTTTTTTTTTTAAATATTTGAACAAATTATTTAAATAAACTATTTGAAGATCTATTTTAACTAATTTATGTTGATATCAACTTTATATGTATATCTATATATAGAAAAAGTATGTTAAAACTAAATATTTTAATGTATATAAAAAATATTCAACGTTGTTTATCAATAAAATATTTTAATACGACTTAATATTAACATATACTTAAAATACATTAATAATAAAAAAACAGTTTTAATTTTCTTCATAAATTGGATCAATGTACATATTATTGAGCCGAGAGGCTCATTCTACAGCCTACTATTATGTGTAACTGTGTAATTCCATTAAAAAAAAAAATAGCTATACCAAACATTTAACCAATGTTGCAAAGGATTAATACTTCTTTAAAAGTTGTTGAAAAAAAGAAAATATCAACCAAAGGTAAGGATTGTGCTACAATGCAATCAAAGGTACTTTTGGTACAATTCCTTCATATTTTTTCTAGATCACTTCATCCAGGTATCCAAAATTTTAATCAATACAAAGAAAATTCTATATAGTTTGAAAAACGTGTCTACAAAGGATTATAACAATTTTGTAAACTGAGAGAACCCTGATAATTATCATCCCAATTCTTATCACATGCTTTCCACATCTAGAAAGAAAAGGAAAACATATTCTTATTATTCAATTACTCAAAAATCCAACTCCAAAAGTTTACAATAATCTAACAAATACTCTAACAAAATACAAGAAATGTCCATATGTTAAACAACCATAAGATGGACATATCTAAAACATATGGTTGTATGAATACTATTTAAGATATATCTTTAAAATGTACTTGTATATCAAAATTAAATAATATTAAAACTAAATAATTCCACTCTATTCTCCAACTCTTAATTATTTATATTTAAAATTTTAATCATTTGCTATTTAAATAACATAAATTGAAATAAGATTTAATTATGCATCAACCACCCAAAAAATAATTTAATTAAATAAATATATTCTCACCAATTTTTATAATATTTTAAGAATAACTTTACTTCACCAATGTCATATAATCTGAACATTATTGTTTTTATGACAAAATTGAATAATATTAAAACTAAATAATTCTATTGAAATTTTAATATTTTCTTTCATGAAAGATGAAACCTATAACATCAGAAATTCATGAGAACCAAATGCATAATTAAGAAATTAAATGCAGGTTAAGTAAGGATCAATGTGAGACAAAATCCACTTGTGACTACATTACCAAACATGTTATTAACAGGGGATCTGCAATTTGATTCATTGGGCGGATTCAAAAGGCCTAAGGAAGATACGTATAGAGAATTTAAAAAGAAAAACAGTCATGAAATCTGCTCTGATTGTCTTGAAATGAATAAGATTCACCGTAACTCGAAGGGTAATAACGATCTTAGCCGATATGAAATCTTAAGCCGTTCATCTAAAAACAATAATGTAAACTCTATAAAAAAAAGGCAACATTTCTTTAAAAGCCCAAAACATTCCTCGTGACTTGGACTTGGAGATTCCTTATCCCAAAGCCTCGCGATCTCCGATCAACAAAATTCAGTGCTCTGAGCCGTTTCGAAGGAGTGCGATGACGAACTTTTTTCTGCAGAACATAGAGGGAATAAGTGGATAAAGCCATCAAGAAATTGTCTATTAAACCGTTTTGATTAATTTTGCCCATGTTTATGAGATATCTTAATTATTAATTTTTTATTAATTATTAATCTAATAGCTTAAAAATTTTCAATCGGCTAATATTTAATTTAATGGTGTAAAATAAGATAGAGTGATAACTAGGAGAGTTGTTTTCAAATAGTGATGCCCTACCACATAAATAATGTAGGTTCATAAAAAAAATTGAACTTGAAGAAATTGAATCACTCTTTGCTCATATTAGAGCGTATTTAAAATGGATCTATACTGGTGTAAAATATTTTAAAGTCAATTATGTATATATTATATATATTATATATTATTAGGATTGAACAAATCCTAATAATGTGATTAATCTTAAAGACATTTATCTAAATTATAGATTGGAAAAGTCATAAAAAAATTAAGTTTAATTAAGTTTTTAAGTTTTTATGATTAAAGTTAAAAAAAAAAATTGTCCTATATATTTTCTATTTAGCATTCAAAAATACAATCTAGAAATAAAAAATAATATTGTATTTTACACTCTAAAAATTTGCACATTAACAAATTTGATCTCCCTACTAAAATTATATCCCTACTTAAAAAAATATATTTTTTAATCTAAAAATTACTATAATTTATTATAAATTTTTTAATCAAAAAATTACTATAATTTGTTATGAATCCATACTCAAAGTGAATCACTTTTAATCCATGATTTACTATGATTTACTATTAATTTCTAAAACGTCTAACTCATTCGTCATGTCCAAAAGGAACGGAAAGTTTGATTTTTTTTTGGAGTGTTTGTAAAAACGAAATTTGACAATTTAGCTATCAATATCTAGTCAAATGTACGTTCTGGAATTTTAATCATCCCTAATGTTATATTACCATTCTTGTCAAATATTTCATGTAGTTAAAAATACGTCCCTTGGGATGTCAAATTCGAGGTCTGAGTAGATTATTTAGTAATGAATGATCGTGTTGTTTTATAACCTTGTTCATCGGAAAATCTATGGTAACTGTGAAGGCATGGGATTTCAATGGTCACAATCAAAAGTTATTAATTAGTTATTAATTATAGGTGTAGGATGAGTTATTCGAGTATGTATAAGAAACTAGTAGTGTAAATATTTGTTTATAAATATTTCAATTAAAAAATAATAAAAAGTTAAGGGTAATATAGAATCTAATATGAGATATTTGTAAATGTGTATAAGATTTTAAAAGTTAAAAATAGTAAAAGTAATAAAATTCAATTTATTATATTTTAATTTTGTTTTTATTAATAAAATTTAGATAAAAAAATTTATAATACACATATCACATTAAAATATATAACATATAAATAGAAGTTATAAATTAAAATGCATTTCACTATATAAATTAAAATTATGATTTCATAATCATATTAGATTTTAATTAATAAGCACATACAAAATTAATATTTGCAATAAACTTACAATATAATAATATTCTTAATTGCTAATGTTCACCCACATTTTATCATGTATGGTATTAACTTGTAAATATCTTTTTTTACAATATCATTAGGCAATACTATGGTTTATTCTACCACATGCCCAAAAAACATAACTCATTTTACAATTAAAATATTTTTTCAATATTTTTATTTTAATTTAATTTAATTATTTATTTAAATTAAATTAAAATGAAAAAATGGCATAATTACTTTTGAGATATACTCGAGTTTAAATTAAAATTTTAATAAAATTAAAACTAAAAATACTTTATATATGAATATGTGAAATCTATATTATATGAAGAATATTATTAATAATTAACATAGATCCATCTTATCCAAAAATTAATCAAATTATAAGAAAAATTAAATCTCTTCAAAGGTCACTTTTTTTCTTACACATTTGAATCCAAAATCCAAAATTCCTTAAATCTTTCTCTTCCATGAAGAAAAAGTCTTAACGCCCTGTATTCTCCGGGGAATAATCACTTCCTCAAATTTTATAGTTAAAATGAAATGTGTATATTAAAAATTTTATTTTCTATTAAGAGTTTATAATCTGGAGCTGAAATAGATATATACTAATATTAATTAAATTCTAAGATTTAAATTAAATAGTCAACTATTTTATAATTCAAGCCAACATATATATTTAAAATCAAATATAATAACGATAAATAAATCGATTAAAACTTATCGTTAACCCAAATAAATAAAAAAAGTTGTCAAAATATTTGTTCAAAACCCGCCCCTTCTACCTCTCTAATAATCCCATTTTCTTACAAAATAGGGCCAGCAAGAACCCTCTCCTTCGGATTACATATTTATTCTAATATTAAAATATTATTGAAAGAGAACACGATTCAATTTAAACCTGAAACATTTACTATTAAAAAAACAAATACAAATTTTTGAATTTTGGATTTTCTGATTTATAATTTTTAGAGAGATCTTTCAGTGATAATCATATAGGAAAATTCTTGTTTATATATTTTAAACGTTCATCTCCAAGACTAGATGAAGGATCAAATCATGGCATCAAACTTAAATACATCAAGAGAAGGGTTAATTAGCCATTGGAATATAATTACTAGTTTGACTTAAAAGGACAAACCTCTACATCTTTTTAAGAACAAAGTTTTAAATGAACCTGTGAGGTTCATCTCCAGGACTAGATGAGAGATCAAATCATGGCATCAAACTCAAATAGATCAAGAGAAGGGTTAATTAGCCATTGAAATATAACTACTAGTTTGACTTAAAAGGACTAATCTCTACATCTTTTTAAGAACAACAAATATGATTTCAACTTTGAGACCTGCAAACATGTCTGTGTGAAATGATGAACTTTAATTTCCATGGCCCTACCTATAAGGGTTTCAATTTTTGAATTTTTTCTTCTGTGATGCATAATTTTTATAGAGATATATTTTGGTGATAATCACATAGGAAAAGACTTTGTCAATGCATTTCAAACCAACCAGTGTGGTTCATCTTCATGAATACATGAGAGATTAGATCATAACATCAAATTTAAATAGATGAAGAGAAGGTTTAACTAGCCATTGGAATATAACAACTACTTTGACTTAAAAGGATGAACCTCTACATCTCCTAAGAACGCCAGATTTGATTTCAAATTTGAGACCCATAAATGTGTTTGTTCTAAATTATCAATTTTAATTACCATGGTCCTACCGAGAAGGGTTTCAATTTTTGAATTTTTGCTTCTGTGATCCATAATTTTTACATAGAGATATTTTGGTGATAATCACATAGGAAAATACTTCGTCGACGAATTTGAAGCCAACTAGTGTGGTTCATATTCAAGGCTAGATGAGAGATCAGATCATGACACCAAACTTAAATGGATGGAGAGAAGGGTTAACTAGTCGTTGGAATATAACCTCTAGTTTGACTTAAAAGGAAGAATCTATACATCTCTTTAAAGACACAAGATCTAATTTCAACTTTCAAACCCTCAAACATGTCCATTCCAAATAACAAAGTTTAATTACCATAATCCTACCAAGAAAAATTTAAATTTAATTAAATATTTACTCAAAACCCATCCCTTAGACTCTGTAATAATCCCATTTTCTCATAAAAACATTCTACAAAAACCCTCTCCTTGCCATTACATATTTATTCCAACATTTAAATATTATTAAAATAAAACACTATTTGAATTAAAGTCGAAACATTTATCATTAAAAAAAACAAATTTAAATTTACCAAAATATTTACTCACAACCCATCCCTTCTACCTCTCTAATAATCCCATCTCCTTATAAAAATAAACCAGCAAAAACCCTCCTCTCCCCTCTCCCTCTCCCTCCCCCTCTCCCCTCTCCCCCTCCTTCTCACTCTTCTCTTCTTATAAAAATAAACAAGCAAGAACCCACTCTCTCCCTCTCCCTCTTCCTCTTCTCTTCTTATAAAAATAAACAAGCAAGAACCCACCCTCTCTCCCCCTCTTTTTATAAAAATAATCCAACAAGAACCCACCCTGCCTCCCCCTTACTAGTACATATTTATTCCAATACTAAAATATTATTGAAAGAGAACACGATTCGATTTAAACTCGAACCTCCATAATGTATCATTTTGGTCACACGTCACATTTCGAGAACGTTCAACGCATTTTAACTTGAACATAAAAATTAGTGATTTTAATTTTTATTTTTGTTAATAATTTTTTTATTTGTTAAGTTTTCTAGAGATTATTTCAAAATTGATTTGTGGTTTGATAAATGTAACTTAATCGAAATTAAATTATTAAAATTATTTAGATATTTCATTTATTTTATTTCTTAACATGATTGAGATTTTTCTCTCATATTTTTTAACCAATAATCTTCATATTATGAAATGACAGAGTATTTCTTAACATGATTGGAATTTTTCTCTCAAGGTTTTGAACCAATAATCTTCACATTATGAAATCACTTAACAATACATACTTTATAGTCTATTTTACACTTATGAAATTTTATTATTATTAATAATAATGAGTTAATTTAATAAAAAAATATATATTTTATAATTTTTTTCAAAATAATTTATTCTAATTCAAAAACATTATAATAATTTTTAAAATTTTAGTTTAAATAATTTTGAAAAAATTGCTATGTCATTTTCATTTTTTATCTCAAATTAAATAATATATTATTGGAAAATCAAAATAAATTTTAATATCAATTTTAATACCATTATTATATTTAAATGGTTTAAAAATTTATTTATTGTGCCAAGGCCTAGAATGGAAGAGATATTGTAATGCCATGTTTATGTTACTTAATATAATTTTATGTATTATGAATTATATAGTATGGAACTATCTTAACTTCATCAAGTATAGAGAGGGGTCAAATCTCTCAATTCAATTTTTTTTAAAGTCTTGCACTCAAAAAAGAGCGTTGCTTTGATCCCTCTTTACTCTTGATAAATCCATAGTTAATATGAATCATAATATTATATTTTATAGAAATTAATTATGAAATCGTTTGAAATTGTAAAATTTATTTATGTATATTAATAGTATTATTATTAAAAATATGTGAAAGTGAGAGTTGCTTAGTCTTACTTAACTTGTTTGTTCACTTGTTTTCATGGAATCATAGTATTTAATTTCCTAAAAATTAGTTATTCAAATTATTTGGAATTGTGAAATTTGTTTATATATTATTATTATTATTAATAATAAAAAATAAAAAAATAAAAATATGGGAGAGATTCTTTTAGGAAACTCTCCCTCGAGATAAGCTCTGGGAGAGACTTGAATAGATCATGGTTCCTCCCGAACTGAGGATTGATGTGATCTGCCTCTACGAGACTGTCATTTCCAAGCTTAAAACCAATGAAGGTTGGTCTAAAGATATTAAATGCAATATTGAGGTTAAGCAAGGGTGTCCCCTAACCCCTACCCTTTTTGGAATTTACATTGATAAGCTAGAGGAGTCTCTCGAAATTGCGGGTTGTAAGGGCACCGAGCTCATTGTATAATAATTACTCTTCTCCTTTATGTCGATGAAATCATTCTTCTCGCAAAATTCCATGATGACCTAGATAAACAACTTAAGGCTCTTCATCTATATTTTTCTAAGATGGGTATGATAGTTAATACCAAAAAGACTAATGTCATGATCATTGAATCCAAAAATATCACCCATGTTAGTTTTTTCTATGATAACCATTTCCTAGAGTCGATTTATTCTTATAAATATTTGGGTATTTACTTTCCTCATCAGCTCAAGTGGAATTATGGCATTGAGAAAATAATTATTGAAGATTGGAAAGCTTATTATGAGCTTGAAAACAATTGTAAGTCGATCGATCTATACATTTGGAGTAAAAACAAAAGTTTCTCTTTAAGACTCTCGTCACCCCTATTGTCTTATACATATGTGAAGTTTGGGGTTGCAGTAAATCTAGTGGGTCATGGAGGAAGATTGAGATGATTCAAAATCAATTCATAACCTATAACCTCAAGATCAAGGGAATTACTCCCTAACCTATCATCTTGATCTAAGCTGGTATTTACCCCATTGAAATTAAGACTATGTTTAGATATATGATGTATAAGAAAAAGCTTTAAAACAAGGAATCGAAGAGGATCCCAAAGATTGCTTCTAACTTTAGTCAAAACCCCCACCTATGCCTGAGGTGTGAGTGGCATAAGGATTCCCAATCTTGGCTCAACCTTTGGGGGATCAAGAAGGAGATCATGATGGGAAGCAAGGATAGTATCAAGGATACTATTACCTCCAATTTTACGGACAAGATGTGGGATGATAAGAGGGTAAAAGGAAGCTAAAATAGTATAAGGAGGTGATCCCACTCTTGATAACCAAAAGTATCTCTTTGTGTTGAGCAACACTAAGAATAAAATTAAAATTGGTAGGATAATAACTAATTCCTACAAGCTTGAGAATTAGACTGGGTGATGGTCTACTCCCAAGACCCCCTGGGACGATAGAATCTATCATATTTGTTATATTAAGAAGGTGAAAGATGAAAAACACTTCCTTTCATACTTTCCGATTATTGCCCACATCCGATCTCAATTCCCTATAATCAAACACACATCCAATCTTCTTGATTTATTAAGCTAGCCCAAATATAGCGATCTTGGAGGGGCTTCTTTTCTTTCTCGATCACAAAAAAAAGATTTTGGACAATGACAATTAGATTCTTTTTTGTATTTTTTCTTTTCTTAAGGTCCAATAAACTACATTGAGCTTAGTGAACATGAATCATCATCATCATAATTATAGATATTATTAATTATACATAATTAAATGTAAATATCATGTATTCATTATTAAATATACATAATTAAATGTAGATATTATATATTTTTTCGTATAAAATTAAAATATATGTATGGAATATAAATTTTGTTAATATATATTTTTTTTTACATTTTTTCAATATAAAAAATATTTTTCTCGTACAAATTTTGATTTCTTTAATTAATATAAATATACATTTTATTTAACAAATGAAAAATAACAATGTATTTTGCTACTCTAAAAAAAATCGAAGCTAAAATTTTTGAAATCCCTCTCAATGGGTACTTAAGAGAGAGATTTTTTAATCTAAAATTTTATATGATTTAGTATCAATTTCTATAGCTCTAACTCATTTCTTGTGTCATTTCTTGTTTGGAGTGTTTGTAAAAACGAAATGTGACAGTTAATCTATGAATATCTTGTCAAATGTACGTTCTTGAATTTTTAATCGATTTAGTATATGATTTAGTATCAATTTCTATAGCTCTAACTCATTTCTTGTGTCATTTCTTGTTTGGAGTGTTTGTAAAAACGAAATGTGACAGTTAATCTATGAATATCTTGTCAAATGTACGTTCTTGAATTTTAGTCGTTCGTAGTGTTATATTACCATTCTCGTCACAAATTTCATGTAGTTAAAAATACGTCCCTGGTATGTAAAATTTGAGGCCTGCATTAGATTATCTAGTAATGAATGATCGTGTTATTTTATAACCTTGGCCATACTTCAACAATTACTTGTTTTGACATAACGGTAAATCCATGGTAAGTGTGAAGACCTGATATCTCAATGGTCAAAATCAAATGTTAATTATAGGTTTATAATTTTGGTCATCCTTCAAAAATTATTTGTCGTAATTTTTTTTTATTTAATGGAAAATTTATGGTTAGTGTGAAGGTCTGGATTTCAATGGTCACAATCAAATGTTAATTATAAATATATGATAAATTATGCTATAACATTGTAGTGGTGTAAATATTTGTTTACAATTATTTTTATTAAAAAATAATAAAAAATTAAAAGTAATATAGAATCTAATATGAAAAAAGTTTTGTAGAATTTGTAAATGTGTATAAACATTTAAAAAATAGTATAAATAATAAAATTAAATTTATTATATTTTAATTTTGTTTTTATTAATAAAGTTATAAATATTGTTTTAGATAAAAGAAAATTATAATACACATATCACATTAAAATATATAACATAAAATAGTAGCTATAAATTAAAATTCATTTTACTATATAAATGAAAATTATGATTTCATAGTCATATTATAATTTAATAAACTAAAATTATAATTTCATAATGTGACAGTCTCATTAAGAGTTAACTAGTATTAACTAGTTAAAGAAAATTTTGTTAATTTTATTTGCTGGCAAGAAAGACTTAATTGTTATTGTTTATAAAAAAATTATTATCTTTTTTGTTATTGAGTTATTAGGAGAAACCGATGAATGAAAAGAAAGTCTTTTAAGCTATTGGTAAAAGTTTTCCAAGAATAGGAGGTGGTTGGGGACAGTTGGAAAACAATCACCTACTCCCCTAAGGATAAAGTTGAATCCCAAGGGAGGAGTAGGGATTCTGTGAAATTGGTAAAGGGGGAAGTATTTTCTAGAGCTAGTTGGGGGACCAGTTGAAAATAGCTTTCAGCAACCTTGTAAAACCAGTATATCTATATGTGACTAGATTGGCCTTCCAGAGGTCACAACAGAGAGTTCCACTGTTAACCCATGGCACCATCTAGATTCTGGAGCTAGGGGGAAAGAGGAGGACATCATAGCCTCCCTTGAATGGTTGGGAGAACCACAGTTTGTATCTAGATTTTCAGATAAGTACTATTGTGTAATTATTTTAGCAGGATAAATGCTGGTATGATTGGGGTGTTAGCAATAGTTTGGATGTATTGAATACTGCTACATTTTAATTACATCGTGTAAGAGTAAAAACATGTGTGTATGTATTTGCATGTAGGTAAAAATGAAATCTTGTATTTGGAATTATTTTCTTTCCTGTTATTACTGTAAGTTATGATACTAGAATATCAATAAACAAAAGATTACCATTTTGTCACTTTTCTTCTTCTCATGATATGAGAAAAATAGAGGATGAGATGAATAGGCTTTCTGTAAATAAAAAAATAGAAGAAATATAGAAGTATGAGAATCATAATAATAGATAGAATTCTGAGTTACATCTATTGATTTATAAACTGCTTGAACTACAGTTAGAGGATTAGTGACAAAGCTATCAGAAAAACATACCCATTAGAAGAACGTTTCTAAGGGTTACTAAATAAGTTATTGTGGAAGCACTTAACAAGGGTTTATTTCCTCACAAACTGTTGACCTCAATTCTGGGCGTGGACCCAAACCGAGACTTCAACGTTTGCAGCCAAGTAACCATCTAAACAGGGACAGGGTGACGTCAATCCGGGTGCCTTAGTCTAGAACGAAATCGGTACATAACAGAACGTTTGAAAATATAGAGACAAACCTCTAAAAATAAGGCATGCGATGAAAGATAATAACCCAAGTGTGTAATAGAAAAACCCCTGCTTATGAAAGAAAAAAAATGAATACGCATGAAACTTAGAAGTGAACAATATGCTATAGAAGTCTTTTTCTTTTAAGCGTCTAATAGAGGGTAAAGAAAGATATATATAAACATTGCATTAAACTAATAAGTCTTCACTGTAAACAGAGAATCATAACGCAATATGAAGCTGATAAAATGATACGAGAAGAAGACATTTAAAAATATCATTAACAGGCATTTGTTACACTATATAATCACAACAAAGTTTCCATCTCTAAATTCGTCGAGCCGGCTAGAGCTTAGCCTCTAAGTTTGTAATGACATGAAAAAAGAATCGAGGGATAAAACCTCTGTTAAAAACCATAAATATAGACAGATTAAAACCCTAAGGTCTCCTTCAAATAATAAAAATGTATATCGTTACAGAGTTCGGGAAACCCTGGATCAGGTCTTAAACCTGAAGACCCATAAAATGTCATAACAGTTCGTATTGAAATTAAATGTTATAGCCAAACACCGTATCTACAGGGTTCGGTCTTCCTTGAGACCTCCAAGTACCTGTGAATGCCAATATGGGAGAAGTTAAATTATGGCCGAGTTAAGTCCGAGAACCAGCAGGGTTGAATGCCCAAAGTAATTGACATTACTAACCTGCAACAGTATTTTACAAATTAGTACAGAGAATAACATAGAGCCTAAATCAATTGATAATAAGAGTAAACGGAGGGGAAAGCACTAAGAAACTATAACGCAGAGACATTACCTGAGGAAGGAACTCTAGACCGTGCTGTGGAAGTAAGAGTAAAAGAGAAGGGTTAGACTCAGTAGTAGAAAGGCTGAGGGTTTCATAGTTCGAGCACCAGAAACAAAACCAAAACGGGAATGAGAAACTTAATAAAAGTATTTAACTTTGAGCTGAGAATAAAACCATATCCTAATGTGTCGAACCCTTGAGACCTGGATTGGAGTCCCACTTTACCTGGAGAAATCTTAGCATGGTTAAAGTTGCAGATTTTTCAATTAAAATAACATAATGTAGCTCAAAACAAGAAAACTATAAGCGAATAGATGGAGTAACCTGAAGGGTGACGAAGCGTTTGCCGAGTTTTGTAGTCCTGTTAAAGGGTTTGTGACGGAGCGGTTGAGGGCGAGGCCGAGCCAAGTGAGCCAAGTGAAAACGCCAAAATCCGACGAGCAACCCAATTAACTCACAGTAATCCGCAGATGAAATTGGAAATATCTCGATAACACAAAGGATCCGAGGCATTTCCCACAGCTATACTATGGTAGTAAATGGCCAGTACTAGTTACTAATGAGAGGTGTTGACAAACCACGCATGGAGGAGCCGTGGAGATCCCAGGTGGGCGAGACAAATCCAAAGGATACCGCCAGCATAAACAGAAGTGTTAAGAGGTGGATTTGCATATATATATAATTCAATTTTAATCGGCTGTTTATAAATGGTTTAATAACTTGCATCGAAATTCCCAGAACTAAATATCAACACCCAGAGTTGATGGATAACCATAATTATATAATGTCATCCATTATTGTTGAATGATGCGATAAGTTTTTCAATGATACATATGTATGTATAGCGCCGAAAGTCAAGGTTACAAGTGTAGATCTTGTATATATATATGTTATGAGTACAATCTATATGTTCCAAGGTTACGTAGTATGTAACTTTTATTTCTTGGCATGGGTAATGAATTTGGTTAAATTTATCTTTATTTTGATTATGGTAATTTTTTTTTTTTTTTTTATATACAGTAATTGTTTAGTAATGAAGGTGACAAGTGGTATTAGAGCCGGTTGCTACACTGGGATCCTAAGGGTCTACTAACAATGAAGCTGTGTATGTGAATAGTTCATTGAGAGAAATCGAGTGACAATGAGGGGAGCTACAACATCACAGTCACAACCAGAGGAAACTCAAGCGCCAACAGTTATGAATCCAGAAATGTGGGTTCAACTAACTGTTGAACAGCATCAAAAGACCAGTCAGTTGCTTGAAGAGCAGCAGGATCAAACTAGTTTCTTATTGAACACAGTGTAGAAATTGCAGGAAGAAATGAAAAGAGTCCAGAAGGACAATGAAAGACTATTACAAGATCAAGAAAGAATTCTTAAGAGTTTGTCTGACAAACGGAATCAAGAGATAAATCATCCTAGTGCTGAAAGAAGCTTATCAGCTGAAGAAGATCAGCAAACAAGAAATAACACCATAGACAGAGTTGAAAAGAGTCCCTCCCAGACGAGCAAAAACATAAATTATAATGAGGCAGAGTCAGGCAACTTATTTGACCAGCAAGATACTAAGAGACAGAAAGTGGAATTGCAAGGAGAATTCCGCAAGATTAAACCACCAACGTTTAATGGTGAGGCAGAGGAGGTGGGTGAAGCCTAGTTAATCAATATCAATAAGTACTTTCAGGTATATGAATATAGGAGCAATCTGGAAGCCATATGGGCTATATACCAGTTACAAGAGAAAGCCACTCTGTGGTGGGAAGAGGTGAAAAATATATGAAGCATTGATGAACGGGATATCACATGGGAATTGTTTCAGTATTACTTTAAAGACAAGTACTTATAGAAAGGTTTTATGACGACAAAGCTAAGGAATTCCATGATCTTCGGTTGGGCCAAATAACTATGGATGAATATGTTACAAAATTTACTTCCCTGTTACGTTACATTCCCTACCTCCGAGAAGAAAAAGCTAAGGTGCAGAGGTTCTTAAGTAGTTTACCAGCTCATATGAGAGAACGAATAGAATTTGTTAATCCTTAGACCATGGATGAATCCATCCGTAAAGCATGCTTGTGCTATTAGCAGGCCAAGTCCAAAGGTGAAGGAGGAAAAAGCTAGCAGCCAAAGAAAATTAAAAAAAATAACACCAATTTTAAGAACAGTAAAAGTAGCAACTTTAAAGGCTCAACATGGAATTTTATCAGCAAACAGTTTGGTAGGAATCACCAAAGAATCAAGTGGCCGGCGAAGGAGAAACCCACAGAAGTATCTAGTAAGCTAGATCAGGGATAGATTTCTAAGCCTCCCCTACAGTGCTGGGGCTGTGGGGAAGCCCATTATTATAAGAACTGTCTCCAATGGAACAAGAGTGAAGCTGTAACAAATTTGCAGGAAACATCTACTGTGGGGGACGTGGCGCGCAATATACCTCGTATAAATGCAGCCTTGGAAGATAGACAGGTTGTTTTTCAACACACGATGATTGAATTAGAAGGTACTTTATTAGCTAAACATGTTTCAATTTTAGTAGATGTTGGAGCAAGTTTGAGTTACATAAGTCCTAAAATAGTGGAAATGTGCAAATTAAAAGAGTAGAAATTTAAAAGTTACTGGTTACTTCAGTTAGCTACCGGGACAAAACGAAAAGTAACTGCAAAAGTTCCTAACTGTATGTTGGAGGTAGTAGGATAGTTGTTACAAGTAGATTTAAATATCTTTCCATTGGGGTCTTATGATGTGTTATTAGGCATGGACTGGTTAGAAAGACACTGGACCCTAGTGGACTGCAAGGAAAAGGTCATTTACTTTAGAATGCAAGATGGTACGCGGAAAGAAATTCAAGGAATTAAAAAGCCTGTGCAGTTGCATCCAATAACAACAACCCAAATGGGTAAGTGTATTAGAAAAGGATGTCAATTGTATGCAATTAAAGTAGGATATGTAGACTCAAAAGAAAAGGCACCAATAATGGAATATATTCCTATGGTACAGGAATTTCTGGATGTATTTCCAGAAAACATTCCTGGTTTGCCACCCAAGAGGGATATTGACTTTACCATTGAGTTGCTGCCAAGAGCCTCTCCAGTGTCAAGAGCTCCTTATAGAATGAGTGTGCCAGAATTAACAGAGCTGAAGATACAACTACAAGAACTGTTAGACAAGGGCTATATCCATCCAACTGTGTCTCCTTGGGGAGCGCCAGTCATTTTTGTTAAAAAAAAGGGCAGAACCTTATGCATGTGTATGGATTACAGGCCACTTAATAAGCTAACTGTTAAGAACAAATACCCCTTACCAAGAATCGATGATTTATTCGATCAAGTGAGAGGGGCTAAGGTGTTTTCTAAGATATACTTAAGATCTGGATATCATCAGATTCGGATTAAGGATGAGGATATTTGCAAAACAACATTCCGCACACGTTATGGGCATTATGAATTCGTGGTGCTGCCCTTTGGATTGACAAATGCACCAGCAACCTTTATGAGGTTGATGCATGGCATCCTTCATCAGTTTTTGGATAACTTTGTACTTATTTTCATAGATGACATACTGATATACTCTAAAAGTGAGGAGGGACATAAAGAACATTTGAGAATAGTCTTGGAAATGCTGAGAAAGCATCAGTTTTATGCTAAATTTAGCAAATGCGATTTCTTTAAATTAGAAATCCAATATCTGGGACATGTAATATTAGCTGAGGGGATAATTGTTGATCCAAAAAAGATTAAAACTATTATGGAATAGAAGTTACCTCAGAATTTGGCTGACATTGGATCATTTATGGGTCTAGCTGGTTATTATAGAATATTTATAGAAGGGTTTTCTAAAATTGCTTTCCCTATTACATCTTTGTAGAAGAAAGGCAAGCTTTTCAAATGGACGAATGAATTTCAGAATAGCTTTGAAAAGCTGAAACAACTCCTGACCACAGCATCGGTACTGAAGGTAGCTGAACCTTATAAAGACTATGAGGTTTGTACTGATGCAAGCAAAGAAGGATTTGACGCGATATTAACTCAAGAAGGTAAAGTGATAGACTATCAGTCTATGAAACTAAAAGAACATGAACAGAAATATTATGCTTACAATCTGGAGCTTACAGCCGTGGTGCATGCTCTCCGAGTATGGAGGCATTATCTGCTGGGTAAGAGGTTTTTAATATATTTTTTTCAATTTTTCATTTTTAATTGATTTTTAAAGTTTTTTAACTTTTTATTTTAACAATGTTTTTTTTTATTTATATTTAAAATTTATTTTTTATTTCAAAATTTATTTGTTTATTCATTTATTTATTAAAATTTAATATTTTTCTTTTTTAAATTTAATTCGTTATTTTAATATTAACATTTTTTTAATTTAATGAAATCTAAAGTTCATATATATATATATATATATATATATATATATATATATATATATATATAATTAATTTTTTATAATTAGTCAATTTAATTTGTTTTTAAAATTTATTTGTTTTTAATATATATTTTTTAAATTTAATATTTTTATTGTTTTTTATTTTTCACATTTTTTTACTTTTAATTTAAATAATGTATTTTTTTTTTTTTTTTTTCTATATATTTTTTATTTTTAATCTTTAATTTTATTTTTTCCTTAAATTTTAAGTTTTTTTTAATGTTTGAATTAAAATTTTTATTTTGTTTTTATTTTTGTTTTTTTATTCCTATATATTTTTAAATTTTAAGCTTTAAAATGTTTTTATTTTTTAAAACTTTTTTTTTCTTAAATTTTAGTTTTTTTTTAATGTTTGAATTTTAAAAATTAAAAAATGTTATTTCTATTTTTAAAAATGTCAAAAATATGACACAATTTTTTTTTTTTGTTATTCCAGCATCAACTGGTTTTGTTTTCAGAGTGTTTTTTCAAGAAACAATTTTGTTTTTAACATAATTTTATAAAATGTTGAAATTTGACCTTCAAAAAAAACCAAGTGCGTTCTAGAATACACTTTTTTTAGTTTTTGGGGTGTTTTTTTCATGTTTTCTGAGCCTTTTTGGGCTAGAATTCCCATTTTGAGGTTAGGTTACCTATTTCATCGGTAACAGTGTTCTTGACTAATTATTTTAAGCAAGCAGATTTAAATTCTATACAGGCAAGATGAAATGCCTTTTTGAGTGAATTTGACATGGACATACAACATGTTAAGGGAAAAGAAAATCGAGTTGTAGATGCGTTGAGCAGAAAACTGCAGGGTATTTACGCCTTATGTTGTAATCAGCTAGAAAGCCAACTGTTGGAACAGTTAAAGGAAGAAGCACAGAGAGATCTGAAATATAAATTCCTGTGGCAGCAAATGGAAGAAGATAAGAAGCAAGGCAAGACATCTGAGTATGGAAAGAATGAAAATCAGGTGTTGAATTTTCGAGGAAAAATTTATGTGCCTAATCGTACAAGTATAAAGGAATTAATACCGAATGAGTTCCACTGCAGCTATTACATTGGTCATCCAGGATATCAGAAGATTCTTACTGCAATAAGAAAGGTATATTATTGGCCAGGTATGCGTAAGAATATAGCTGAGAATCTAAGCAAATGTTTGGAATGTCAGCAGGTTAAGGTGGAGCACCAGCATCCTGCAGGGCTATTGCAGCCCATACCCATCCCTGAATGGAAGTGGGAGGTTGTCTCCCTAGATTTTATCACGGGTTTACCATGAAAAAAAGGACAGAATGACTCAATTATGGTAGTGGTAGACAGATTAAGCAAATCTGCCCATTTTATACTTGTACAGTCTACATACAAGACGGTACAGATTGCTGACATATTTATGAAGGAAATCTTCAGATTGCATGGTATACCAAAAACTGTGATTTTAGACCAAGATGTTAAGTTTACATCCGCATTTTGGAAAACTTTGTTTTCTGGTCTGGGAACACAGATACAATTTAGTACTTCATGTCATCCTCGGACTCATGGGCAGACGGAACAGGTAAACCAAGTTCTAGAAGACATGTTGCATATGTATGTGATGTAGCATCCAACCAAGTGGGAGGATTATTTGCATCTTGTGGAGTTTGCTTATAATAATGGGTATCAGGAATATTTTAAAATGATTCCCTTTGAGGCATTGTATGGTAGGCAATGTCGTACACCGATAAACTGGAGTAGCCTAGAAACAAAATTATTTTTGGGACCTAAAATGTTGGCGGAAATGGAAGCTGAGGTGAAAAGAATAAGGCAGAATTTGAAGGCTGCACAAGATAAACAAAAGATTTATGCAGTCAAGAAAAGGTCCTACCGTGAATTTGTGGTAGGGGACCATGTTTACGTAAGAATTAAGCCCAAGAGAAGTACCATGAGATGGACCTCTTGTGCCAAATTGGCTCCCCAGTACTGTGGACCTTTCCAAATACTGGAAAGGGTGGGACCAGTAGCCTATAGATTGGCTTTACCCAGCCATATTCAAGTTCACAATGTGTTCCATGTGTCTTTGCTAAAGTGATATGTACATGATGAAAAACATGTAATTCATTGGCAGAATATTCAGGTAGGAAAAAGGATAAAAATCCTAACTTCAAGTTTTGAATAAATTTAAGCATACTGACTTGAAGACATTTTTGTTTTTCAGGTAGAACCGGACGGAGATTTTCTGGTCAAGCCACAACGCATACTTGACCGAAGAGAAATTGAACTCTGCAAAAGATTAGTTATCCAGGTGAAAGTGCAATCGAAGCACTTCGGACCGGATGAAGCTACCTGAGAGGATGAGAAATTTATGCGGGAAGCCTGCTTGGAGATCTTTGCAGTGCTAGGCTTAAACACTGAGGACGGCGTTACTTCTAGGGGGGGAAGATGTGACAGCCTCATTAAGATTTAACTAGCATTAACTAGTTAAAGACAATTTACTTAATTTTATTTTCTGGCAAGAAAGACTTAATTGTTATTGTTTATAAACAAATTATTATATTTTTTGTTATTGATTTATTAGGAGAAAATGATGAATGAAAAGAAAGTCTTTTAAGCTGTTGGTAAAAAATTTCCAAGAATAGGAGGTGGTTTGGGACAGTTGGAAAACAGTTACCTACTCCCCTAAGGATAAATTTGAATCCCAAGGGAGGATTAGGGGTTCTGTGAAATTGGTAAAGGGGGAAGTATTTTCTAGAGCTGGTTGGGGGACTAATTGAAAATAGCTTTCAGCATCCTCGTAAAACCAGTATATCTGTATGTGACTAGATTGGCCTTCCAGAGGTCACAACAGAGAGTTCCATTGTTTACCCATGACACCGTCCAGATTCTGGAGCTAGGGGGCAAGAGGAGGATGCCATATCCTCCATTGAATGGTTGGGAGGACCACAACTTGTATCTAGATTTTTAGATAAGTACTATTGTGTAATTCTTTTAGTAGGATAAATGCTGGTATGATTGGGGTGTTAGAAATAGTTTGGATGTATTGAATACTTCTACATTTTAATTACAGCGTGTATGAGTACAAACATGTATGTATGTATCTGTATTTAGGTAGAAATGAAATCTTGTATTTGGAATTATTTTCTTTCCTGTTATTACTGTAATTTATGATACTGGAATATCAGTAAACATAAGAATACTATTTTGTCATTTTTCTTCTTCTCATGATATGAGAAAAATAGAGGATGAGCCGAATAGGCTTTCTGTAAATAAAAAGATAGAAGAAATATAGAAGTATGAGAATCATAATAATAGATAGAATTCTAAGCTATGTCTATTGATTTATAAACTTCTTGAACTACAGTTAGAGGCTTAGTGACAAATCTAGTAGAAAAACATACCCATTAGAAGAACGTTTCCGAGGGTTACTAAATAAGTTATCGTGGAAGCACTTAACAATGTTTTATGGCCTCACAAACTATTGATCTCAGTTCTGGGCATGGACCCAAACCGAGACTTCATCGTTCGCAAACAAGTAACCATCTAAACACGGACAGGGTGACGAAGTTCCAGGTGCCTTAGTCTAGAACTAAATGGGTACATGACAAAACTCTTGAAAGTATAGAGACAAACCTTTGAAAAGAAGGCATGCGATGAAAGATAATAACCCAAGTGTGTAATAGAAAAGCCCTTGCTTAGGAAAGAAAAAAACGAATACGCATGAAACTCAGAAGTTAACAATATGATGTAGAAGTATTTTTCTTTTAAGCGTCTAATAGAGGTAAAGAAAGATATATATAAACATTGCATTGAACTAATAAGTCTTCACTGTAAATAGAGAATATTAACGCAATATGAAGCTGATAAAATGATACGATAAGAAGACATTTAAAAATATCATTAACAGGCATTTGTTACACTATATAATCACAACAAAGTTTCCATCTCTTAATTCATCGAGCTGGCTAGAGCTTAGCCTCTAAGTTTGTAACGACATGAAAAAAGAATCGAGGGAGAAACCCTCTGTTAAAAACTATAAATATATACAGATTAAAACCCTAAGGTCTCCTTCAAATAATAAAAATGTATATCATTACAGAGTTCGGGAAACCCTGGGTCAAGTCTTAAACCCGAAGACCCATAAAATTTCATAGCAGTTTGTATTGAAATTAAATGTTATAGCCAAACACCGTATCTACAGGGTTCGGTCTTCCTTCAGACCTCCAAGTACCTGTGAATGCCAATATCGGAGAAGTTAAGCTGCAGCCGAGTTAAGTTCGAGAACCAACAAGGTTGAATGCCTAAAGTAATTGACATTACTAACCTGCAACAGTATTTTACAAATTAGTACAGAGAATCGGAAAACATAGAGCCTAAATCAATTGATAATAAGAGTAAACGGAGGGGAAAGCACTAAGAAACTATAACGCAGAGACATTACCTAAGGAAGGAATTCTAGACTGTGTTGTGGAAGCAAGAGTAAAAGAGAAGGGTTAGACTGAGTAGTATAAAGGCCAAGGGTTTCATAGTTCGAGCACCGGAAACAAAAGAAAAATGGGAATGAGAAAGTTAATGAAAGTATTTACCTTTGAGTCGAGAAGAAAACCATATCCTAATGTGTCGAACCCTTGAGACCTGGATTGGAGTTCCACTTTACCTGGAGAAATCTTAGCATGGTTAAAGTTACAGTGTTCTCAATTAAAATAGCACACTGTAGCTCAAAACAAGAAAAATATAAGCGAATAGCTGGAGTAACCTGAAGGGCGACGAAGAATTTTCCAAGTTTTGTAGTCCTGTTAAAGGGTTTGTGACGGAGCGGTTGAGGGCGAGGCCGAGCCAAGTGAGCCAAGTGAAAACGCCAAAATCCGACGAGTAACCCAATTAACTCACAGTAATCTATAGATGAAATCGGGAAGATCTCGATAACATAAAGGATCCGACACATATCCCACCACTGTACTATGGTAGTAAATGCCCAGTACTGGTTACTAATGAGAGGTGTTGACAAACCATGCACAGAGGAGCCGTGGAGATGCCAGGTGGGTGAGACAAATCCCAAGGATACTGCCAGCATAAAAAGAAGTGTTAAGAGGTGGATTTGCATATATATATATATATATATATATATATATATATATATATATATATATATATATATATATATATATATATATATATAATTCAATGTTAATCGATTTTGTTTATAAAATGGTTTAATAAATTGCATCGAAATTCCTAGAACTAAAGATTAACACCCAGAGTTGACGGATAACCATAATTATATAATGTCGTCCATTATTGTTGAATGATTCGATAAGTTTTACAATACTTATTGATACATATGTATGTTTAACGTAGAAAGTCAAGGTTACAAGTGTAGATCTTGTATATATATATGTTATGAGTACAATCTATATGTTCCAAGGTTACGTAGTATGTAACTTTTATTTGTTGGCATGGGTAATGAATTTGGTTAAATTCATCTTTATTTTGACTACGGTAATTTTTTTTTTTTTTTTTTTGTATATATACAGTAATTATTTGGTAATGTAGGTGACACATAGCCATATTCGAATTTTATTAATCTATACACAAATTTAATACTTGCAATAAACTTATAATTTGATAATATTATTAACTATAGAAATTCATCGACATTTTATGAAGGATATTATTAATGTGTAAATATGTCTTTTTACAGTACGATGCGCTAATGATATAGCTTATATTACCATATGCCCAAAAACCATACCTTATTTTACACTCAAAATATCTTTTGTATATTTTTATTTTTATTTAATTTTATATTAAGAAAAAATGAAATAAATTATATTTACTTTTGAGATATACCTATAAAGTTTAAATCAAACCTTTAGTGAAATTAAAAATGAAAATAATTTATATATGAATATGTGAAATCTATATTACATAAATAATATTGTTAAAAACTAACATGGATCTATTTTATCTAAAAAATTATCAAGTGAAGAGAGAAATAAAATCTCTTTAATGTTATCTTTTTTCAAATTTTAGCATATTAAAAATTTTAGTTCTTTTTGATACTTTATAATCTAATACTAATATAAATCTATACTAATATTAATCAAAATATAAATTAAAAATTCAACTCTTTTATAATTCAAACCTTTTATATATATATAAACCATTAAGAAATCTTTTAAAACATTTATCATTAAAAAAACAAATATAAAATTAAACAATGTGTACTCAAAATCTATCCATTCTGCCTCTCTCATAATCTCATCTTCTTATAGAAATAGGCGAGCAAGAACCCTCTCCTTGCTATTAGATATTTATTGCAACATTAAAATATTATTGAAAGAAAACACAACTCGAATTAAACTCGAAACATTTATTATTAAAAACAAATTTAAATTTATCAAAGTATTTACTCACAACCCATCCCGATCCGTCTCCTTACCCGTACATATTTATTCCCTTTTACCTCTCTTATAATGCAAGATCCCTCTCCTTACCCGTACATATTTATTCCAATATTAAAATATTATTGAAAGAGAACATGATTCGATTTAAACTCGAACCTCCATAATAGGTCGTTTTGGGCACTATGTCTCAAGTCACATTTCGAGAATGTTCAACGCATTTTAGCTTGAACATAAAACTTAGCTATTTTTATTATTTGTGTTAATAATTTTTTTTCAAAGTTGTTTAAGTTTTTTGAGATTATTTTTGTAACAATGTATTATAGGGTTAAAATTATTTTGGTATTGCATTTAGTTTGGTTCATATTATCCTTTAACATGATTGAGATTTTTCTCATAAAAATTTTTAACCAATGACTTTTATATTATGAAGCAAGACATACTTTATCGTTTATCTTACATATGGGTAAAATTTTATTATTAATAATAATGAATTAATTTACTAAAAATAAATTTCATTTTATTTTTTTTGTTTAAAAAAATAAAAATAAAAATTATTTCAAAAAATTTATAGTAATTTTTAAAATTTAAGTTCAAATAATTTTGAAAAAAAATATTATTTTATTTTTATTTTCTATTTCAAATTAAATAACATATGGTTGGAAAATCTAATAAAAATTAATATTATTTTTAATACAATTATCATGTTTAAATAGTTTAAAAAATTATTTATTGTGATAAGGCTTAGTATGGAAGAGATGTTGTAATGTCATGTTATGTAATATAATATTATGTATTGTTAATTAGATAATTAAAATTAGTTTTGAACTATTTTAGTTTATCAAGTGTAGTGAAGGATCAAATCTGTTAAAGATCATTATTTTTACAAGTCTTGTACTCAAAAAAATGATTTACACCAAGATAAATATGATTCTTCTTAGCGCTTAAAAAATACATAATTAACATAAATCTAGGCTAATTAATTTACATTCATGAAATCATAATATTCTATTTTATATAAGTTAATTATGAAATGATTTGAAATTGTAATATATATATATATATATATCTTAAAGTGAAAATTCTTTAGTTTTAGTTGACTTGTTTTCATGGAATCATAGTACTTAATTTTCTAAAAATTAATTATTAAATTATTTATAATTGTAAAATTTGTTTATATATTATTATTATTATTATTATTATTAAAAATATAAAAAAAAAAATTGGAGAGATTTTTTTTATCAACAATTATTTTCATAATTATTCATATTATCAAGTATACATAGTTAAATGTGGATATTATATATTTATTAGTGTAAAATTAGTGTAATTATGCATTATAAGTAGGGAATATAAATTTTGGTAATGTAAAATTTTCTTAAAATTTTTCAATAAAAATTATTTTTCTCTTAAAAAAAATTGATTTCTTTAATTAACATCGACTTAAATTTTATTTAAAATATTTTAATTATGATTTTTTTTTTACTTTATTTCAAAATATTTGATAATTTAAGTAATGGATTCCCCCGATCGGGGTGCACATTGTTCAAGAGAGTAATTAGAACTTGATTGCCAGGTGTGTGGTTTCCATCATTTTGGTCTTTATTAACCATGATGAGGTAGTACTCACCGCGCTCATGGTAGCATGCGGAAGATAAGGGATTAATGCGGTTTACGGGAAGACAGCATGTGCTGTCAGGCAGGCAAGGGAATGTTCTGGTGACGACAGGGTATTTGAATTGGCAACTTCTTTATGCCATGCATTGTTCATCTATAGTGGAAACTCTGAGGAAGCGCAGGAGGAAGACGACAACCATACCCTGCATTAGACAAGCTGCTTTGCTGGGGTATGTATTCATCATTATTTTTTTCTATGCTCGTTGATATCTTCTGGGCTATGTATTGCTCGGGGAAAGTTTTTCTTACTTGGTTTAAACTGGGAGATAATGGGTTTGTATTTCCCCTTTTAAGCCCTGTAAACCGCTGTTTCCATGACGCTTTTCACCTTTCCTGCAATTCTTCTGTTCTGGTAATGGTTCTGGCTGGGGCGTCCCAAGTTCGAAACTCTGCTGTCGGGTGGTTTGAAATTGAAAGGTCTATTTTGTATACGAGCTATTGGGTTTGGTGGGTTTTGCAATTCTCTTTTTATCTGGGCGTTGTGTGGGTTGGAATTATGGTTTCTCTTCTGCATGGGCATTGTTGGGTTTATAGGATTATTCATTCTACCATTACTTATGATGCTCAAACGTATCTTTGGTATGTCTGTTTCTTTCCTGCTATCAGTGGTAGTAGGTGGACAAACTTGTATGTCCAGTTCTCTGTGGATATAATCATATTGTTGAATCATTGTGTCTGCATATCCTTGTCTATTTGCTGTGGTATCGAGTTCTCTGTTTATTTTTGGGCCGTCTATCTCTGGGATTGGGTTAACTGTTTTCAATTGACTCCTCTTCGAGGAAGCCACGTGTCTTCTATGCTCACCAGAATTTTGCTAGACCCATTTCGTAATTTGGCTCATAGCATCCAAAATTTAATGGTTTGTTATTTCTTGTCTCTGTTCATTCTTAGGCCAGTCTTCATCATGGTTAAGAGACAGACTCGTAACCCCATAGCATTTAATCCTGATAAAGGCAAACAGAAGCAGGTTCAGCCTGAAGTTAGCCTCAAGAAAAGAGGAAGGAAGACACGACAAGAGGTTTTACAAAACCTCTCTGAAAATTATGTTATTGGAAATTCTTCCACTATCCGACAGGAAATTTGAGGATGGGAGTGGGAAATTCAAACTAATGAAGAATATAATGCTGCTGAAGCAAAAATCATGGATTTCATCACAGATCCTGGCAATACCTATGGTTATTTATCACTATTTCATCAAACAGTTCATACTTATTAGATTGTAAAATGCCTCTTGGCTAAAGCTATGCAGAGTTTTCCCCCTCATCAAGAGAAGATTGAACCATGAGTAGTGGATTTGTTATAGGATATTGATAATCAGTTAAATCACATCAAAATTACTCAGTACCAGGCTACTGATTGTATCAGTAGAATTGATGATCATGTAGGCATAATTGCGAAACAACTCCAATAGGTGCAACAGGTGGATAAGCCTGGATCCACAGCAAAAGATCCAACACCGATCGACTCCTCTGATGGATAGCAGTTTTAGATTTTACTCATGTTTATCAGATGCATTTTTTTTTTTTTGCAAGGACATATATTAATCCATAGACTTGTAGATAATTGAGTAAATAGTCAGTTAGTTAATGAAGTACATGGTTGAATAAAACTATTTCAATTTTGGTTGGCTTTTAATGCTCTAAGGTGGCCAACAGACCTAGTTTCCTACGGGCAGGTTGAGGCCACAGACTGAATTTTATTTTTTGTAACCTGCTTTCAAATTATAAATAGAAAATAGCGAGGCACTACCAAACTGACAAAAAAAAAGATAATTTAAGTCATGGATATTTTTTTTTGTTTTTTTTTTTGTTTTTACTAGAAGAATCAGAAATTGAATCGGTTATATTTGTGTGACATTTTGTAGGACACTTTGTAGGTAATTTTGTGACACTTGTAAGTGCCTATGTATGCCTAGTTCTACTTACATGGGTAAGTAAGGGGGATTTTAACATCAAATCGCATGGTACATGTTAGAAAAATAATTAATGGATTAATGAAACACGTAGAATATTGTGGAAACAAAAATACAAAAAAGCATAAAACAAGAGAGACATAGATATACATGGTTCATCGAATTTATCCTACGTCCCTAGAGAAACAGTCAATCCTTCCTTTCATATTATCCATCAAAATGGAGAGATACAACCTACAACAGATCCATTGTAATTTCATTTTTTTCTCTCATACAATCTCCTCTCTTTTTCATGCTTAGAATAATAATGCATAATCTCAATAAAAATACCTCATATAAATCAAGGGTTGTATTCTAGGGTAAAAACCATAAATTTACATAAATTATACGGTCAGATCATCCGCCTCATGGATGGTCAATATCAGCTATGAAATTACTATTTTACAAGCCAATTTTTTACTTAAAATTTTATTTCATGGGCCCACTAACCCTCGAACCCCTTAGTGAGTGGGGATAGCCACCCCCCTGGACCCCCACAGGGGGACCGAGAGGGGGCGGGTGGTGGGAAAGTCTCCCTGTACACCCCCTAGGTGGAGGTATGTACAATATTCCTGGGGCATACACTCAAATGAAATAATACCTCATAATCAGGAAGATATTTAAGGTCCACACCCAACAATCTCCCACTTGGAGACTGATTATAACAACTCCATTGTTTCTTCACTTGTTGGAAAATGCTTTCAATTTAGACCTGGTTGATTCTCATATTCATGATTATACTTTAAGACCAATTGAAACTGACTAGAAACTCACTTCCTCCTTGGTTACAACCTTTGCTAACATATCTGCAGGATTTTGGGTAATATGTATCTATTCCAGCTTCAATTTTCCATATTCCAAAACTAAAAATATGAAATGGTACTTGAGTTTTTTACATTTAGTCTTGGAATGAAATGTTTAGTTCTTTGAAAGATGAATTACACTCTCACTATCATTATATAACCTTCCCATCTCCTGATTCTTGGCCAGTTCATCCATAATCCTTTGTAACCAAATCAGTTCTTTACTAGCCTCAGTAGCAACAACATACATTATTTCTGTTCATGAAAGTGCAATTTTTTTTTGGAATTTTGAAACCCAACTGATAGTTGTTCCACCCACATTAAACACATACCATGTGGTGCTCCTCTAGTTCTTTCTATCACCTACTGTATTTTCATCAACATATCCCTGTAGAGAAATCTTTGAACCACCAACATAATGCTTGATTTATGGTACCTCTCAAGTAACTTAGAAACCACTTCACTGTCATCCAATGCTCTTTTCCAAGATTTTTCATATACCTTCTTATAAATCCCACTGCATGTGCAATATCAGGCCTTGTGTAGACCATTGCATACATTAAGCTTCCAGTTGTTGATGTATGTAGAAATTTACACATATAATACACATCTTCCTGAATCTTGGGACACGTCTCCTTACTTAGTTTGAAAGGGATAGCCAAAGGTGTACTAACTGGTTTTTCTTTCTCCATATTGAATCTTTCCAAAACCTTTTCTATGTACAAAATATAAGATAATGTCAATTTGTGATTTTTGTGTCTCTATTTTATTCTCATACCAAGTATTTTCTTTGCAACACCCAAATCCTTCATTGCAAATGAATTTTCCAATTATCCTTTGAGCACATTTATTTCCTCCATGTTAGACCCTGCAACAAGAATTTCATCTACATATTACAGCAATATAATATAATTTTCATTATTTTTATTTTTAAAATAAACACAATGATCATGGTGACATTTAGTATAACCTTGTTCAGACATAGGCCTGTCAAATTTTAAATACTACGACCTTGGAGCCTGTTTTAAGCCATACAAGCTCTTCTTAAATTTTTACACTAACTTCTCCTTCTCTTGCACCTCATACCCTTCTAGCTGCTACATAAATATTTCTTCCTCCAAATTCCCGTGGAGAAAGGGTGTCTTTACATATAACTTCTCAAGATGAAAATCTCCTGCTGCCACTAGACTTAAAATAATTCTGATTGAGGTTATTTTTAAAAAAAGGGTAAAAAAATTCATCGAAGTATCTAAATTTTTTTTGTGTGAACCCATTCAATACAATTCTAGCCTTATACGTCTATTTACCTCCATATTATTCCTTTAACTTTTAAACTCATTTATTCTACAATTATTTTTTTATTTGCAGGCAACTTGACTAAGTCCCAAGCCTAGTTATGCATCAAGGAGTTGATCTCTTCTTCCATGGCTTGATCCCAATTATTCTTGGTTGATACCTATATTTAATCTTAATATCTTTTTGGTTCACCACAATTAGTCAACAATACATAATATAATGAAGGAGAGTATCATTTAGGGGGTCTATTTATCCTACTAGATCTTTTAACACCACTTTCGGGTGTTTGAGGTGCTTTCTGTTGTTGTTGTGGCTGTTGATCATTATGATTTTTAGTCACCTTTACTATTTTTGTGATCTCATCAAGCACTGCATAATATTTTTTATTTTATTTTTCTTGATTATTTTCCTACATCTGATCCTTATACAAGAACTTTTCATTGGATATGACATCTCTACTCCTAATGATTTTGTGGTTTTCATAATCATATAAGAGGTAACCAAAAATAGTGACACCATATCTAATAAAGGTTAATTTCTTTGATTTGTCCTCAAGCTTATATTGTATTTTCTTTATTAATGAGGAAAAAGGATTCACAACCGAAAGCCTTTAAAATGAGTAGTTTACCTTTTTACCTATCCACGTCTCCTCTAGAATACCACCATCCAAGAAACGTGAAGGTCCTCTATTTATTATATAAACACAAATATCTAGAACATATCCCTAAAATTGTAAGTGAAATATTTCATGCAATCTCATGTACCTTGCATGCTCCATTATTTTCTTGTTCATCCTTTCTGACACACTATTTTCCTGTGACCTATGTGGAACTATCTTCTCTCCAAAAACTCCATGCTCTAAAAATTACTTATCAAACTCTTTGTTGCAGTATTCATCTCTGTTGTCTGATATGAGACACTTCAACTTCTTTCTTGTCTCATTCTAAACCAAAGATTTCCATTTCTTGAAAGTATCAGATACATCAAATTTATTCTAAATACTATAAATCCAGGGTTTCCTAGTTGCATCATCAATAAAAATAACATAATTGTGAGAGCCACTGAGAGATGATACCTGAGCAGGTCCCATACATATATATGCACAATATCTAATTTTGCGCTCTTTTTTTCCTTCCTAAATATGATAAATTTGACTCTCTTCTATTTTCTATAAACACATTTTTCACAGAAATCCAAATCAACATGCATCAAACCTGGCAAAACGTTTTTTGAGTGAAGAATCTACATCCCCTTCACGCTCATGTGTCCAAGTCTATTATTCCAACATGTCATATCTTCTCCTATGGAGGTTAAATCATTAACATAATTAGAAATACCATTACATAAATGCAATGCACCAATATTTTCTCCTTTTGCTATTACCATGGATCTTTTAGTGACATTCGAGGTTTTTTATATAAAATTAGTTACATAGACTTCACCTCCTAATTTCCCTATTGAAATTAGATTTTCTATAGATCTACAACATGACTTAACTCCTTTAATACCCAATAATTTTCATTTTGTTTCTCTATAAAAACCTTAACGATTCCAACATTTTACAGGGTCTATCTTCACCCAAACGAACCTGTCCAAAATATCCACGAACATAGTAATGAAATTTTTTTTATCAGTTGTGACATGGAATGAAGCCCCTGAATCTACCACCCAGGAATTAATAATAGTCTCTAATGAAATCATAAGTTCATATTGTAACACATCACCTCTCACATTCACTTCATCATTATTTTCTTTTTAACCATATCAGTATTTTTCTTTCTGATATTTGCAACCTTTCTTCAACTGTACTTTCTTCCCACATTTCCAACACACTCTCCCTGATTTGGATTTAGATCCACCTTTTCTTGACTTACTACAATTTTATGGGCTCCTTCCTCTTTCCATTTTCTTCCACTAGTCTCTACATTAAACACATTACCTAATGTCTCACCAGAGCTTTTCCATCACATTTCCTAGCTAAGGATGTCACCAACAACATAATAAAAATTTTAAGTAATATATCTAGAGACAATGATATTAATAGCCATAACTAATCCATTCCAAATTTTTGGCATTGAGCACAGAAATAATAGAGCCTTAACTTCATCATCAAAATTTACACCTATAGAGATTAACTAACTCGCAACAATGTTAAATTCATTTCAATGATCAACAACATATCAATCTTCTGACATATTCATATTAAATAGACGATTCGTAAGAAATAACTTAGTTGAGGCCAAGGGATTGTCATATAGTTTGGAAAATTTCATCATTAAGCCTTATGTTGTCATTTCCTTTGAAATTTTGAATGCCACCAACACAACCAAGCATAACCATATTGTTCATAGTGTCTTCTTGTCGAGAATACCCCATTATTAATCTATCATAATCATCAAATTATTTTATTTTCTGCTAAATGGTAGGTAAATATGTTTCTCTTACAAATAATATTCCATATGCATCTTCAACAACTGCTAGTTTGGCCGTTAAATTTCTTGACACTAAACCTAACATATTCCATCATTTCTCCCACTCGAACCACGAGCCCCTCTCTCCTGATAGTTTATCAGCCAAATAAACCTTCGACTCTGATTACAGATGTTATAAAATAATTAACGGAGCAATTAAACCCATATAATATTGTGGAAACACAAATACAAAAACACATCAAACAAGAGAGACACAAATATACATGATTCACCAAGTTTTCCCTACGTCAACAGAGAAACAACCAATCCTTCCTTTTTTTTATCCATCAAAATGAAGAGATACAACCTACAATAGATGCGTTGTAATTTTCTCTTCACTCTCACACAATCTCCTCTCGCTTTCTAGCTCAAAATAATAATGCACTAAAAAATACAATTGCCTGATATAAACTGTTGCTTTCCCTATATGGGAAAAAAAATATAACTTCTATTGTTAAATCATATTCCTAATTAACGGTCCAAATCGAATACAAAAATACAATATTTTACAAGGAATTTGTTTACTTAAAAATTGTTTATGGGGGTCCGCTAGCCCTAGCCCCCACAGACTTGGGGGGGGGGGGGGGAGACAAGTACCACCACAACCCCTTACATGGAGGTGTGTATAGTCTTTCTGAGGTATACGGCAAGTTGAAACAAGACCTCTGAATCAAGAATATAATCATGATCCACACCGAACAATACATAACAGTTTATCTTAAAAACATTTTCAAATTACATTTCCCTTCAAGCTAGTGGACATTAAAATATTATATTAGGTTTTTTAAAGGTACACAATTTACAATTGGCATCAATTTTGAGTAGAACAACAATTTTCAGTGTTTCAAAATTTGTGATGAAGAGGCAAAAAAGGAAAATTATTATTTATTCACATGGATCATAAGGGTTCTTAAAAAGGTACATTACCACTAAATATCCAAAAATATCATCCAAGAATCATGAAGAAATAAAATATGTCTAATATCAGGTATCTAGGTTTGGAAGTCATTTTTCACACACAGGGAAAAATATGGAGGAAAACAATGAAGAGAAATATATCAAGGAAAAAATACAAAAGATCCATGAATTCCATCGAAAATATTTTCTTGGCGAGGCTTCCTAAAAATGACATGGAGATCCCATGATATCATGAAAAGAAGGAGAAGAATTGTGCTGAAAATAAATCTCATGTGGAGACGATGTTATCTCAACTTGATAACATAAATATTGAATCACATAATATTAATATTTATTTTTTAATTCAATATCCACATTATCATAGATTGTGTATAGCACTAAGGAAATAATTCATTTTGAATATCAATATGATGAATATTGATGGTATTGATCTGATAACATGGTTATTCCAAAAGGAGAAATATTGTGATCTACACCAAGTGATATCCTTACTAAAGGTAAATAATGCATCCATGTATTTAGAACATGATTAGTTTTAATGGTATCAATGTATTTATGAAATGAAAAATGAATCTAGTGTATCTAATTCCATGTTTACAAAACAATTGATGACGTGTTATGGGGATATTAAGAGAAATGGATACTTTAGTCAATTGGTAAATCTTCAACAAATAGCTTCAATTACAAAGCACATTCAAAAATTCCAAAAATTTGATTCTCGGAGCAATGAACATCTCATAAGACAATCTATAGACCTGTTTATGTCAAATTTAATGGAAAAAATTCACTGTGAGGTGCATGTCTTGAAGCTAAATCCTTATAGCAGGAATTCAGTTTGGAAGGAATTTTCAAAGTAAAAATATGGCTACTAGAAGAATTGTTACTAACAACTATAGAGAACACCATGCTTCCTATCATATCCTCACTCAACCAACAAGGTTGACACCTTAGCAAATGGATGAAATAAAAAAAAAAAAAATCAATTGAGATAACAAGTATGGTAAGGGGCATTAATGGAGTGAGAAGGGATTATTCTACATAGACTCTAAATATGAAGAATATAAAAATGTGGAAACATTACAAGATCTAATCTATACGAGACCAATCCAATCATAATAAGCATTTATGCAGTGATAAATAATTATTCTACATAAACTTTGGAGAGGAAGAAGATAAAAAGTGGGAACCGTCACAAGATATAGCGCTAGAAGAGACTACTTCAACAATATATTTTCATTCATTGGCCTATGTCAGTGCTCAAAAAACCATCATGAGAGAATTACATATCAAAAACAAAAAGGTAATATGTTGATTGATTCTGGTAGTAACCATAACTTCATCAAATTAAAAATTGGGAAAGTTCTTAATTTATTTGTATTTATAGCACTAGAATTTAATATAATGATTATAGATGGAGGTAGAAATAATTTATAGATAAGTGGCATAAAATCTACCTAAAAATAATGGAGTAGTCATTGGATAGTCCCATTATCGCAATCCAAATGGGTGTTATTGATGTTGTAGTAGGGGTAGAATGATTACAATCACTATGAATAATGGCCCTTAATTTTCAATATTTTTTCATGATATTTTTTTACAAGGAAACTAAATTGAGGTTAGAGGTATCCAAGGGAATATCTCTAAAGTTATATTCTCTAATAGTGTGAAAAAGGGAATAAAAAAAAAACAGCTTGGTGTAATTACACAATTGTGCTTATCAAATATCGAAATATTTATATCATTTTCTCTAGTGGATCTCCAAAATGTTATTAACAATCATTCCATTGTATTTAGGTCTTAAAATGCATTTCACTCGCTCATACCATAACCATGATATTCATTTCCAATATGGATGTGTACCAGATAACATTAAGACATACAAGTATCCATATGCATAGAAGAGTGAGATTAAGCATCTAATTCAAGATTTTTTAGAGGTTGGCATCATTAAATGTAACCATAGAATTTTCTCTTAACCATTGATGATGACTACAAAAACGGATGGTTCAGGGTAAATATGTCTAGATAAATTCACATCGAATTATTGTGATCACTACAGGGACTTGCAAATTATTGGAGGTATGGATTACAAATTGTATGTTCCTCCATCCTCACATGTACACCGATTATTTTGTGTTTCTTTCTTAAAGAAGGTAATTAGTGGCAAGATTGTAGATCAAACTATTTTTTAAATATTATCGAAGAAGATAAAATCATATTATTATTATACATAATATTTCAAATAAAGATCAATATTTTAATAGATGGATCTATTACAAAGTTGCTCATCAAATGTAACTTACCACTAAAAGTGGTGTCATGGGGAGATGATCTATTCATGTAGAAAGACTCACAATTAAAAATTATTGAGGAAAGCACATGTGTGAATGGGTGGAGCATGTTAAGCCCTAGAAAAACTCCACGTTAACTGTAAATTCTCTTATCAAGCCCTAGATATTGAATTATTACATTTCTATTGTTATATTTTTATGTAGGAAAAAAATATTCCATTGTACAGGTTTAAATTATAGTTGTACCTTTTCACTGACAAAGAGACACACACACAAACACATTAATGGCCCATATTTATTATTAATTTCCCCCCTTGAAACCAAAGTCAATCTTGCAATAAATCTGTGGACATGGAATCAAACCCTATGACGCCAAGTTTTGAATCACCATTACCCACCGATAAATGTACTGATAAAAGCTCATCCATTGCACAATTAATAGAAAATATGAAAGATGTAAATCTTAGGTTCTTATATGGTGCATGTAAATTATATACCAAAATGTTATAACATGTAAATCATTCCTTTGAATATTAATTAATGATTTAGACGTGATGGCATGACCATAGACTGATATTGTATAACATATGTTAATGGTAAATCAAAGGCTATATAAATTATATTATTCACCAACAATGGGCATCACAACATAAAGCTTAATAGTTTGTATAGATATCAAGTTATTTCTATGATATATATATATATATATATATATATATATATATATATAGTTCACACTTAATATTTTAAATGTAAATTATGGGTTTTAATTAGATTTATTATTGATAATGACTAAAACTCAAATTAATAATTTTTTTTTTCAACTTTGATGAGGAAATTAAAATTACAAAATAGTTCATAATATACACAAGACAAAATGAAATTATAACTAGCTTAGTCAATGTTAAAACCCATAAGGTATAAGAGTTACAACCTTTCTCTGATACAATATGTAACAAATTAGAATCAAAACATACAAATTATTTACATAAATCCATGCTATTAGTAGAAAATTTGAAAATATTCAACTAATTAGCATATAGTTCATGAACACATGAGTACAGAATGATTACTTGTAAAGTGAGGATATATCTTACTAGATCTTTTGGAGTCATGGCATTTTTTAGCTCTTGTTAACCGCAGAAAATTTTTGTGGATGAATCTCCACACAACCACAGGCTTAGATACAAAAGAACCTTCTACAGATGGAGCCCTCAATCAATTATTACAACTAATAAATCCTTTATTTTCTAGCATTCACTTTTGAAATAATGAATTCCTCCAACATATATTTTCATCCTTTAAATAAAAAGGCTACTGGAAAGGGGATCCCTATGCAAACAACCCATGTGTCATCATGCCAACTTCTATGTTTCTCTTTAAGTTTTCCTTTACTCAATCATTTTATTAATTTGATTTGTTCTTATTTTATTTCTTTTTACTTTTGTTAACTTTCCAAATTCTTACTATTTTATAATTATGCGTAAGTTATGCTTATTTGAAAACAACTTCCCTAGCTGCCAGCATTGTCCATGTCTAAGTCATTGGATCAAATGTTAGACGATTGAAATGTTTTAGGCCATTAGATGCAAGTAAATAGTTTTATATATTTTTATAATGTTATTTTTTTCTCTTTTTAATAAGTTAGATTGAATTTAGGTTTTGGTGACTTACTATTTTTTTATAATTTATGTTTATCTACTTATTTATTACTTCACTTTATTATTCATTGTTTTCTTTATTTACTACTATTATCTTTTCTTTATAATTCATTATTTATTTATTTACATATTAATACTCTCTAATATTATAATTAATATGAGCCACTATACATATGATAGGTTGGAGTGGAAGGGATCATCTTCAATCATGATGAAAAAATGACCTTTTAATTTTCTTGGGGAATTGGAATAGCCACCATCAACCTAGTAGAATTCTTAGCACTAGGGAAGGGATTAAAGGTTAGTAAGGAATGTAAAATATATAGAATAAATGTCTTTGGGAACTCGATACTTGTGATTCAAAAGTTTACAAAGGCTAAGGAGGTCATTAGCAATGAACCTGTGACCTTAAGTCAAAGAATTATTGCCTCAATATCCGATTTTCAGTAGGTTAATTTTGTACCATATTTTTATACACCTAAATTGAGATGCTAAGAAGAGTGCAACCATGAACTAAGGGGAAATAGAATTTAAATAGAGATGGGAATTCTCAACAATCGCTTGACATGTTGAGTATTCGAATGGAAAAATTGACGTCGAGAGAGAGATCTCTCTTCCATATTCCTCTAAATATTTTGTGTATGAAAAAGAGCAATCAAGGTTTCCCTTTAGTGGATTACCAGGCCCAATATAATTATATTTCCTAGTAGGCTCTCTTTAGTCTATGATTCCAGATAATCATAATCCATCCCATGTGTCTCTTAATGGAATACAAGTGGCCTTCTTCTTTAGTTCCAATCCTTATTAAAATTATTGTTTATTTAATTAGCATGAGGTATGGGTCAGTATAATTTGATTGGGTTGAGGCACTCAGTGAAATTTTCCAAGGAGCAAAGTTAATTTCCCTATCCATTAGCATCCCTTAAACATTGCCTCTCTTCACTCATGAGTTTTCAAAGGATAATCAGGTCTTATTATTGACAGATGGCCCATGCAAGAGCTTTGGCTTCCTCTATATATTAATCCTCACAGGTCATAGGCTCCATAAATGAGATATTGATACTACTCTCTATGATTTGGATCATCACACACCCACTCAATTTCCTCACTGATTTGAGGTTGCCAAAGCGATTATTTTTTCTTTGAATTGTGGTATTTCGAGCCTCCAATTCAGAATGGTAGGAAATTCACGTTCTTAGGAGAAAAATTAGGTATCAAATGTAATTGACAGGTTGGTGGATGCTTCTCGGGGTCTGCTTATCTCTATTCAAAGGCTTGAAGACATGTTTAAGAGGCAAATATGCTCCTTCCAACTCTTCTTGTAAGCCAAATCGCTCTCTCACCATATTGAAACAAAGGACTCCTTGGATAGCCTGAAGGAGTAAATCCACCTTCCCAATACTTGGGTTCTTGTGTTGGAAGTCTCCTTGTCTAATTCTGCTAGAGCACCAAATAATGGTTATGGTTCTAGGGAACTTGCTAAACACAAAATGACTCATCATCCTAGAGGGCCCGACGAGGGTGATCACAACACTGGGTGATATTTTTATTTCATCCTAGAGATAATTTTGGTTACGGGGTCAGTCTCAGCCTTTTCTTCCTATTTTCTATGTTTTTTTGTAATTAGATACTTCTACTTGGGACTTATTACAGAATTTTTAGTGGTTACATTATTTTTCTGAACTCAATTTCCATCTAAAGGACTAGTAAACTCATTATTTACTACGAGGAATATCAATGTTTTTTAACATATACCAAATGTAAGTTGTATGGACCCTCTCCCTACCTTTATATATATATATATATATATATATATATATATATATATATATATATATATATATATATATATATATATATATATATATATATATATATATATATATATATATATATATATATATATATATATATATATATATATATATAAATTATAAAATAAAATAAATATTAAAGAGGCTTATTCTTAGGACCATCATATTTTTTCGTTTGATTATATTCATTGTAAAAAGAATTTCCACCCTCAAAGTGGATGTTATTCATTGAATTCTTGTCATTTTAAAGGTCCAAGGTTCATAACACATTAGTGATTTATTCAAAAATTATTTTGTATAACTATTCTACAGAATGCACTCTAACAATATACAAAATGGAATATATTTTCGATGGACAGTAAAAAAACTCTTTTTTAGTGAACAATAAAAGATTCTTTAAATATATTCTATGCAACTCCCCAAGAACACTTTTAGTAGATTCATTTCACCTCTTTTGCATAGCTTGAAAATTTGTTGAGAACCCCTTCTGACAAATTTACTAAATCCATTTTCATCCCTTTTTAAAAAACTTGTTGAAAACAGTTTTCAATAAATTCTTCAAAACTCTTTTTTCCCGACTCTATAAGCCATTTTTTTAGTCAACACCAAAAGTCTACTTTGATAGCTCATCCAAATGCACTATAATTTTTTTCAATGGTCACCAAAATGCATCGACTTCATCTCAATGGTCTTCAAAATGAATTGACTTCTAAGTGGTCTTAAAAATGTACCAACTTATTTTGGTGATTTAAAAATGGAGTAACTTCTACTCAACAAAAAGCTTTATCTTTTTGGTGATCTTCATTTTTATTCATTGGTGATATTTGAAAAAATATTTCGATAATTCATATTAAATTAGAAATTTTTAACCAAATCCATGGTAAATCTAAAACATCTATTTCAAAATCAAAATACTCTAGGATATTAATAGGTGTACATAAATTTTCAAAGAAATTTTGTATAGTACAACCATGAAATATATAGAATATGATCTACACTATTGATTATGACATAATACTCACCTACTCAAATCTACACAATCATAATACATACGATTTTTCCTAGAACTTGGTATTTTACTAGAATTACCACCATTTTCATCTAGTTTCAACCCAAAATGAAACTCCAGAACAATTCATATTAACGAATTCACATTGATCTCTATTCATATATTCCTAGTAGTTGAATCTTCACCCTAATACCATAATCAAACATGGATAGCACCACATCAAGACGCATTACCATGCATTTTATTTCTAATACCAAATTTTGATGCACCTAAATGGTTTGGTGTCTTACAAATTTGGCTTATTGAAGTAGTTTTGTAAATATGATACATTTTACATCAATGAAGAAGCATGTAGTTAAAAATAAATGATCCAAAGCTATCTAGAAAATATATACATGGCATTAAATGACGAGAAATAATAGAGTAAATTTATCATGCAAAAACTGCATAGAGAACGCTTATATTTATTAACTAACCACACCAACTATTTGTATACATCAAATGTTCCTCCCAATCAAAAATATTGTTGCTCCAAATCTCTTATTAGAAGTTCATCCCCAATATAAGGCAATGAATTCACAATGATAGGTTTATAAGCTAACCCTAATCACTTACAAATAATGACATTCTCATTCTACTATATTTTTTTCAATAAAAATATCTCAGAAAGAAATATCAACTTTCCATATCTCCTTCCCCTTCAACTTGCATAACCCAAAGAAAGGAATTTTGTTCTTGCAATATAGTCCCCAAGCTATCCCATTTCTCTCCAGGCATCAAAAGGAAATCCCAATGATATAATCTCCATATATTCTTAGCTATGGATATTTTTCCTTAAAATTCCAATCCATCCATACACCTACCCATCTTAACCTTAGTAGAAAATAATCAATATTCTGATACAATAAACTTGTAATGACTCTTTACAATATGACTCTTCTCCTCTCCAAGAAGAAAGAAGATGAATGAATGATAAACAAGGATGAGGAATGCCCTCCCACCATACACCACCCCACCAACCATAAAAAATATGGTTAAAATATAACTTTCACAATGTGCCATGTGGCATCCCCAAGAACCGCATATAAATCCTTTTTGCAACTAATTAAAAAAATATTTAATGAAAATTTAGAATTTCTGTCTATACTCTATAACTACACCAATCCCTAGTGGAATCATGGCTCCCTATTAATCTTATCATTTTTCATCTATAGTTGGTGATATATTATTATTATCATTATCATTATTCAAAAGTATTACATTTATAATCCATTTAACATTTAATCATGTGTAAACATATACTAATAATCTATGGATCAATAATGGGACATTACATTCATAGCTACGAACCTCATTTTTTAAGGCTAACCATAAGAAAAAAAATATTTTTGGAGGCACCTTCACTTTTATATTATCTTCCACCACAAAACTATTTGTTTGTCAAAACCTTTGTCAATTAGGGATCTATATCATAATTTGGGAACATATGTCTGGAAGGATTGGATGATCATAACAACAAGTCATATTCTTCCCTTATTTTAGCATTACTATATTTCAAACCATATGTATATTACTTCCATACATCTACAAGTTTTTCTACCAATCCAAACTCCTTTTAGGTGAGTCTTTTTTGTTGCTAATTTCTACGCCTCTCCTAATTGACAATTTTTCTTGGTTAAAAATACCTTTGTTTTGAAGTTCATGTCACCATAGGGGTTAATCGATGGATACATTCACTACCTATCCAATGATATTTTCTCTATTTATTAACCATTCACCTTACCAAATTACTATAATAACCTACATCTTCACATAAAGTGACTTATCATTTTAATGCATATTTATTCTATCTTAATCCATATCTAAGTAGCCTATGGTTCTAGAAATTAAGATCTATTACCCTTATTTATACATCTTATAAACTGTCACTTTATTTCTCGCACACATCCAATAAATAGTTCCTTCCTTAACTTATCACGCCCATATAATTTGGTGGGAGTGAAAAGGTTTCACCACTAGTGGCATTTAATACAAAAATAATTTATATTTAACATAATTTTGATTGTTCCTTCTAAAATAATTATCCCTATTAATATTCATTATCCCTATTGACACATCTTATAAACCCTCACTTTCTTTCTCATACAAATGTAATTAATATTTCCTTCTTTAACTTACCACACCCATATGATTTAGTGGGAGTGCAAAGGTTTCACCACTACCAACATTTAATAAGACAAAAATTTACAATTATGATAATTTATAATGTTTCTTCTAAAATAATTATCATCAATTCACATGTTTATTAAAATAGTGTATGATCCTTAGAGATCAATTATCATAAGAATTAATTTGAAAATGTTGTGTTAGAGGCTACATTCCCACATGAACTACAATAATGGTGCTGGGGTGGGAGTTCAGAACACTACATCACACAAAGATCAATGTGTTCTTATGCATGATAAATGGAGAAGATGTGCATTTGTCTCTTCATAAGGAAATATATGTGCTAAGAAAATATATTTTAAAAGGTTTCCTTCATGTGATTCAAATAAAAAAAAATACTTATATTCAGTACATTGGGATTTACTTTGTGAATATGCAACATAGCACATGTGTTCATGGGATATTAAAAAATAGCCATAATTCAACCAAATATTAAAGAATATAACCAAAATTACTTTGTTGAATACCTAATATATCTTCGTAATTTAAAAATAAAACATAGTTTTAATAAATAGTATAATTCCTATTCTTTTAATAATTTGACAATATGATACTTAGACTCATAACTTTTTGTAAATAGGTGTAAAGTTTTTGTTCTCTTCCCATCTCAATTCAACCATTACATATTTTTCCTCATCCAAATTACCCAAATTATGCTTTTGATTCTCCTGTACAAAGACACAACCATGTAAAGAGACTAAGAACATAAGGGTTAACCCTGGAATCAACATGTATGAAGTGATTGCATAAATCTTTAGTGGGTGGAGAGAATCATTCCCAGAAGGGATAAAAATAAATTTACATTCTTGTGATCATTTATTTGTTTTACCCAATGGGGATTCATTACAATGTACTTCTACCCAATACGTTTTCACATCTTAATCAAATTATTGACTTTTAATAATTTTTTTGGTAAAATCTTTTATTTTAGTGAGTCTTAAATTAATTGGAAAGTGCACGTAGCACTGATGTGGAAGAGTTAAGGGTATACCAAAATCTACACTTCTTAAGCAAGTGTATAAACTATGTAATAGAGTTTCCATGTAGTAAAATTGGTTATAAAATAAGTATAAAAAATGTATTTATAATCAACTAGTGATAAAAGTTTAGAATGAGATGAAAACATTTTTTCCATTTCAAAAACATATTTTATAATTAATTATAAATTTTACATTTAAATATGTAATAGACATACAAATTATCCAAATTAATATATAAAATTTTGGAAGAATATCAACTATTATAAATAATACTAATCTCTATTATACAGTGCATCCAACGCGATCATTGAATCTTGATGGTAACCTCTCAGAATTACCTGAGTACTGGATGTTAGACGCTAAAGGAAATGAGCATGATCCTGAGATTTTTAATTAAATACTATGTCTACAAGTAAATACAACGTTAATTTAAAATAACTAATCCATGATACACATCACGACATCCAAAAGTGTCTCGAAATTTCCAGTAGCCAAAGAAAACAATACTAATTAAAAAAAACTAATCCATGATCCACATTGGGACATCTAAATGAAAGTGTCTCGAAATTCCCGTTTGTCGGTACCAGTCCGTCCAAAAAGACGGGTTAGGCCAAACGTCATGAATTCACGAGATCTAAATACCAAATATAATTCGAACAAGGCTTTCCGATAAACAGCACTGGGAATATTTTAATGCAGCCCGTATAAAGTGCTGGATCTGCACGGATCAGTTGGTCGTCTGTATAGTGTGAAAAGCGAGTTGTTCGAACGCCCTCTTTCCTTTCAATGGTTTCCATCGTTCAACACACAGATCCTCCTTCTGTCTAATCCTGACATTGTCAGTGCCAAGTTGCCAACGATAGATCCTCGGTTGGACGCCACTGGATCGACAGACAACTCCGTGTGAAAAGTAGTTTCAAAACGCGGAATTACAAAAAGCGTGAGTCTGTTGATCCAATCCGGAATCTATTGTTCGCAACTTGGCACTGGGGATGTCAGGATTAGACAGAAGGAGGATCTGTGTGTTGAAAGATGGAATCCATTGAACGGAAAGAGGACGTTCGAACAACTCGCTTTTCACACTATACAGACGACCAACTGATCCGTGCAGATCCAGCACTTTATACGGGCTGCATTAAAATATTCCCAGTGCTGTTTATCGGAAAGCCTTGTAAATTACAAGGCGATAGTGTATTTAATATAGCAATAACTCTTTTCTGACATTTCCTCTCTTAGCGTATTTATTTTAATATACTTTGTTATTTTAATATATTTCAATGCTTGTTTTACAAATAGTAAGGAGTTGAAAAAATTTGTTCTGAAGAAGATTCGTAAACAGTTATCGGGAAAAGAGTTTGGTAGAAAAAAGTACTACATTGAAGAATTCAACCTTACTTATGATTTCTAACAAAAAGAGTACATTGGAGCTAACATTCAGTAGAGGGCAAAGGTTGTTATTGCTCAATTAAGAACCAATTTGCATCATCTTCCATGTGAAACATGACAGTGGAAAAGACCTAAAAAAGCTTGGGAAGAACAAGTGTGTAACCGGAAAAACATTTCATTTTGGGTACATTGGAGCTAACATTCCATGGAGGGCAAAGGTTGTTATTGCTCAATTAAAAACCAACTAGCATCATCTTCGCTGTGAAACATGACGGTGGAAAAGACCTAAAAAAGCTTGGGAAGAACAAGTGTGTAACCGGAAAAACATTTCATTTTGGAATGTAATGCGTTCAAAGACATCAGACAAAGTTATGAGAATATGTTAGCATCGGTTTCTTGGCATCATCTTTTCAACTATGAGATTGTTGGAAGCTTGGCCAGCGCATCATCAATTTGAATAAGAAAAAGACTGAAATGCAAAAGGCAAAAAGTAGAGAACTCATAGTCCCATAGATTATTTTTAGTCTTGAGGACCTTAAATTTCATTTCATTTCATACCACATCTGTCCAAAAAAACATGCATCATGTTGCAATTTGTTGTATGTCTATCACATTCCAAAACACATACATCATGTTGCTATTTATTGACATCACATCACCTATAAAAGGCAAAAAACAGGGAACTCATAGTCCCATAGACTATTTTTAGTCTCTAGGACCTTAAAATTTCATTTCATTTAATTTCACATCCTTTCCACTCTGCTCTTCAACGAAATATATCTCAGTTTCCCCATTCTGTCCAAAACACATGCATCATGTTGCTATTTGTTGTATGTCTATCACATTCCAAAACACATACATCATGTTGCTATGTATTTACATCACATCATCCATAGAAGAAAAAAAACAGAAACCTCATAGTCCCATAAATTAATAATCTCGAAAACCTTAAAATTTCATTTCATTTCATTTCACATCCTTGTACATGTCTATCACATTCCAAAACACATACATCGTATTCCTATGTATGTATATCGCATCATCTATAGAACACATACCGACAAATTTGAAATTTAAAATTTAAAACTTATTTCGTGCCCTCCATTGATGTTGATGAGGAGCTAATGCACCCACAGTGTTGGCGATTCCGACACTTATGACAGGTTGTAAATATACACATACATCATATGTGTCGCTCCAAAATACACACTTTCTATCTGTCGAAGTTCAAAAATTTCGAAGCTGATTTTAAACTATATAATATTATGCAATAAAATAACATAAGGTATACAATAACGGAATTTCTGATAGGCACAATATTATTGGGAGGAGCTAAAATATTTAGAAAGGATTATGGATAGATGTGGTTTTTTATTATATTAATATGTGGTTGTTATTTTATAAATGTATTCATGTTTTATTAAAATTTATATGATGAAATTCCACATAAATAAAGTAAATAATTATAGTTTTAATTTTGAATGAAATTTTATATAAATAAATTATAATATTTATTTTATTTATTTGTTAAAGATTATGTATATGCATATTTTATAAATAAGAAGTATCTATAGTGCATTTCTTTTATAATTTAGAAGTTTAGAAGTTTATATATATTTTTTGAAATTTTGTTGTTATTTAATTATAATTATTATTTGGTTATTTTGATATAAAGTTTTAATGAGAATATAGATCCCAAGTTTTAATAAAAAATAATATTTTTGATTTATTTATATGAAAGTAAAATAAACATAATTTAAATAACATATAATAAATATAGAATAAACAAATTTCATGAGAAATAAATTATTGGTGTATATGAAATATTTTAAAAAATGTTTATTTATTTATTTGTTTTGGATAATTGTACAAAATTGCCCTGTAACTATTTGATCTTAGTAGGGAGTTTGTTTACTTTTGGCATAATTTTTGGGTTCATGAATAGATTTTAAGAGCTAATGAATTTTTCTATGGAATATAGAGGTTGATTCTTAGACCTTTTGACATCACTTACAACATATAGGAATTCAGACTCTTTCTAGAATCTCCTCTCTAGACCTGCAATAAAAATACGGTTGCATAGGATAAATCCATTTGCAACATTCTGCCTAATTTTCTGGCCCAAGATCTAGAAGGTAACATGGTATAGACCGTTGGAATGTTAGGCACAACAATGTCCATGTCCATGCTTTTCATGGGGATTTGGACGAGGGACATTGTAGAAAATCCACGTGGACTCAACTGATCTTGTAATATGTTAAAACAAAATACTTGAATCTATTCGACAAATTGCAGAAACTAATTACGATTGCAAAATCACATGAAAAGAAAGAGAAAGAATTTCAATCGCATAACGCAAAGATTTATCCGGAGAAAGGCTCGGTTAAAAACCTCGCTTTTTCTTCTCTAAGTCACAGAAGAGATCTCTGTTACTCGTTAGATGGAATGAAACACTGGTGTTGAGATAGCACACGCTTCCCATTACTGTTATTTCCATGCATGTAATGAGAGTAAAATTAAGCTCGAATTTTGAAACTAGAGCTTCACCTGTTGTTGCAACTGCAGGTTCCTTCTTTCTTTCCTTCTTTTGTGGACATTTTTTGGCATAGTGCCCGAACTCATGACAGTGAAAACATTTGATCTTGGACAAGTCTTTCTTCTTGCCCTCTTCAACTTGGGATTTCTTTCCCTTGCATTTATTTCCTTAGTTGACTAAAGAAAAGTATTCTTCCATTTCTTTGGAAGATGACTCATGTTTAGTGTTCCACCTTATCTCTTCTTGCACCAAATAAGACCATAATCACTCCCACTCGAGTAACTTCTCCCTCCCACTTACTGAATCTTGGCAGCTATTGCAACTCTTGGTAAGGCCTAAAAGTGGTCGGCTAACCAGATCATCCTCGACAATGGTAGCAACAACACTTCCAAGCTCATCCTGAGATTGGGTGAACTTGGTCAAGTACTTTGGTATTGTGTCACCCTCCTCCATCTTTACTTTTATGAGTTTTTCCTTCAGCGCCAACTTCCAATGGTTGTTGTTTTTATGAAAAAAAATTGTTAAGGCCTTCCACATAGCATATAGAGTTGTCTTTCCACGTATGTTCGAGAAAATATGGTCTCGAACTCCTTCCAACAGAATCCTTATTGGCTTCGCTAAGTTCTTCTTCAATGTTTCCAAATCTTGAGCATCTGTTGTTGCAGGCATATGAATATCACTGTCTATGAACTCCTTTAGCCCATTGTCTTCAAAAACTGCTTCTATATTTTCCTTCCAATCTATGTAACTCAAACTACCCTCAAGGGCATATTCGAGTCTCAATCTAGAGAAAGACATCAGGATCCTGCTGCTAGTCTTGAAGAGTAGATCTACAAGTTCGACTCACGTTCTCCAAACAAGCTCATATTATTCTCTTCTATAGTGATTCTTTCTCTGATACCATGTAAAAAACCCACGTAGATTCAATTGATCTTGAAATATGCAAAAACAAAGTACTTGAATCTACTCTACAAATTGACGAAACCAATTAGGATTGCAAAATCACATGAAAAAGAAAGAGAAATAATTTCAATCGCACAACACAAATATTTATCTGGTGAAAGCCTCAACTAAAAACCCCACTATATGTATATTTCATAAGTCAAAGAATATGAGAACAATACAATGCTTCTCTCAAGCTTGAGAGCTCTTTGCACTATCTTTGTCTGTCTCACTAATTTCTAGGCAAGCTTGGTTCAATACTTAACTAATTTTTTGGCCTTGCGAATCCCTATTTTCTTGCACATTCTCCTAGGGAACTAGGCCCCTATTAACAAGGAATTTCCCTAATAATTATTGCACAATAATTTCCTTTGGCTTAATGCACCACTTGTACAATTTTCTGATTAAACAAGTGATAGTACATTTCCCTTTAACTCCAATCTCAAGTGTATCTCACTTAGAACTGACATGCATTAGTTATTTATGAGTGAATTATCAGTCATTTTATTGATGACCAGATGTGATTTAAATATAATATAATTCATTTGACCTCTAACTAGTTCCTCCATTAGTTAGAACTAGTTAAATTGATTTTAACTCAAATAAATTAAATTGATTTATTATAACTCACAATAAAATCTACTCGGGCCCCAAAAATTTAGGGAACACTCTACATGCCTCCCATTACAGTCTCAAACCAGATTAACTAAACTAACTAAGTCTTACTGACTTATTTAACTCGTATAAACTTCCATGTCATGTGGAATTAAAATTTACTTCTAATTTAATTAAGGGAAAATTAAATTAAAATCCTCCTTGATGCATTTTTCAAGATTTCTTGTTTCCATTTTCAACAGATGTCACTAAGTGTTTGATGAGACCTAGGCACCTAACCCTTCTAGAATCAAATGAATAAAGGTCATGGTAAGGTTTTCTAATGTTTAAGCCCAATTCCAACATGAATCATTGTAATATCCCGGATGGGATACTTTTACTAAAATGCAGATAAATAAAAAATTCCACAAAATGCCGCAAAGTCAACATTTACTTACAGAAGATTTCCATGTAAAATAAAAGATAGGAAACATTGCAATTCAATACCATATAGAACAGAGGAAAAATCTTAGCTTTTATTATAGATAATAAAAGGGGGTTTACATATAGATCTTACCCAGAAAGATCTGAGATAGAAAACTGGCCACCAAGATAAGCTGCTAAACGGCGCTGGCCACAAACTAAATTACTGCTCTCTCCCTTCGGTAACAGCTGACATTGAACCCACTGAAAATGATGAAGTCCAAGTTGAAGATCTAAATTATCCTCACACCAAACTCTGAAGCTCTGTGAAACTCCTAAATGAAGTCTCCTCAAGAGAGTTGGGTTTTTGTCCAACACTCTCACAAATCACCCGAGGGTTTCCGTCCTGGGGCTACGGCTGAAGTAGAGAACCACGTCCTCAAACCTCTCATACACAATTAAATGATCTACTCCAAAAGATATCTCCCAATGGCTTCCTCCCTTTCTTTTATAGATCCCTTGGAGCCTTCTAGAGAATTATTTTATTATTATTTTATTCATGGAGCACTTTTTCCTTTTATTAAAATATTCCTTTTTAATGCAAAAAAGGGTAAATCGGCTACCACGCTTCCTCCGGTCACTGAAATTTGTGTCTAACTATCCTATCGTGTAGGTCTCCTCGTCCTGGTTCTAATGAGGTATTACACTAAGGTGTTCGATCATGTACTCCTCCCAGAATGCCACCTTGAGCATAATCAGCTGAGTTAAGCCCATAAATAACTCAAAATTCCGAAAGTTATCAGAATGCATTGGAACGAAAGCCAAAATGCTCGGACGATGGAGTATATCAAGCGAATTCCTGCGAACACCATGAAAACTTCTCAACACTCCTCTGAAAAGCTCCTGAGCTCACTGATAGCACCAATTTGTATATGTCACCTGTTTTCTCCTAACTCTGGAAGTCCCTCCTAGCCCTGTCATGGGTGATACCAAAAATGGGAATATTACAGACCTCCTGCCCCAAGATTGCTTGCCCTCAGGCAATCGAAATATGTGGGCCACTCCGTTGGCCCGCCACATCTTAAACCTAATGTCTGGATCACATACCAACCTCTGGGTGCTGCTATGCACCTGTGTCAAACCTCTCGGAATAGATCCCTCAATGTCGGGATCCAAAACTGATCTCTCTCTGTCGCAGTCAACAAACAATCCTTTTGGATTTCAATGCCACCATGACCAATCATCGCCCAAGTCCCATGGCTCGGGCTGTACACTGTCTCTAGCTATAGCTGATGCTCTCAGAGGTGAAGACCACGAATAAGCATCAATGCTCCCGGGCTCCTGCTGTGCTATGCCTGTAACTGCATATGTTGCCCCACCAACTGCATACCAACTCATCACCTCTCTCCAATCCAAGTATTGACTCAATCCCATGGTAATCCTGCTCTCCTGAAATCGGGAAGGAGTCCTGAAGTAATGATAACTGGTGCCCTCCTACCAACTGGAATCCGTAACATCTACTATGTCTAAGGGCCCCTGCTCCATTGTGCTTGCCACGAAAAATACCGTACCATCAAGAGGGTACCAACTCATGATCTCCTGCCAATCCATCCTGAAAGAATAATCCAATGTAGCAACAACCACACATGGAACATGCCCAGGGTGTTGTCGCCAGCCCGTAATCAACTCCCACTTCTCTATCCTGTCTGCCAATGGAAGCTCCCTGTAGAAGGAAGCCCCTCTCTCTATAGTGGGCCAAAGTGGGCAAGACATGCTGCAAGCCCCATCGATGTACTCCTGGAGAGTACTACTCATTGAAAGTACTGTAGCTCGACTGACTGTATGTACATCTATCTGTACCTCATCAATGTGTCAGCCCAAAGATGGATGCTCCACCATATCCAACAACTCATCCCTCTCATCGGGAATGTAAAACTCCTGTTGTCCCCTAGCTCCGTGCAGAACTATCCCATCGACCTCCAACATCTCTATAGGACATGGATCTGCAATTGGTGTTTGTGCATTTGGCTGCTCCTCCTCAAAGGCTGACCCCAATGTTAGTTGCATATCCAACATAGGCTCAATGTGGGTGCCCATATAGATCTCACCCAAGGAAATATCATGCCTAATGTCCATAGTATCCTCCTATGCTGACTCAGGCTCTATCATATGCTGCTCTGGCTGAATCGTCACAAGTGACTCATCACCCAGAGTATCTCTCAAAGAGTCCCGTGACTACTCACCCTACACACAGGAAAACAACTCCGGTCTACTATCATCCTCTCTGCATGGCTTCTCTCGCTCCCTAGAAGCATCCTCACATGATCCCATGGACTCGTCTGAAGAAGAGTCCTCGTCCTGGCATACAAAACGAATGTCTACCTACTCTACCTCTGCCACCTCATCTATATCTCTCAAACATGAGTGATCAGACCCCCAAGTTTCTTTGCAAATGAATCAAAGTCCCTTCCTCCTCAGCTCATTTCTGCTGCCTGACCCACCAAACTGGAGCCACTCCTCCTTGGTCAACCGTCTCCTGAGAAACTCAATGTGCTCAACTAGCCCTTGGGCTAGCTCATAAGCAGCGGGTGAGACTAGCTGCTCTCTCCTCCAAATGCTCAACAACCGAGTCTGTAACTCTCAACCAACGGTCTCATGGTCTCTCATACATGATGACAAAATGGACTGCATGTGTGCTATGACAGTATCAGGATGATGTCTCCTAATGTTGAAGAAGCATTGGAACATCTGCAGGATCAGGTAATCACACTCAAGGTCAAACATGATGATATAAGTCTTGAATGTGGCCATACTCCATAAAATATAAGGCTTCTTCCCAAAGGTAGAGCCTGCACTGCTGTCCAAATCCTGAAAAAGTCTCTACAATCAACCTCATAATCCTCCTCATAATATCATCAGTATATGGGGCTATAGGTGCGGTAAATTTCATGATGTTACTGAGGCAAGTTGCAACTGGAAGTGTGACCCCTTCATAGGGCTCTTCCAAGAATTTGGGTTGTATAAGAGCAAGCATAGCAGGCTTTAGAGCCCAAATCAGTTTCTTCCCTTCTGCTTGGTCTATTGTAGACATGAGTTCATTAAATTCATCAAGTCTGGACAAAACTCTCCATGTCATTTTCATGTCTTTCAAATCTGTCCCAAGTGCAAGGATTTTGTGACCAATCTCCAATGTTCCCTGCAAATCTATTGGCTGTCCCTTTTGAAGGATGGCATAAATTCCCCTTGAAAAGGGCCTACTGTTTGGCTTTGTTTTCTAGTCTTCTGATGCATGGTGGTTTAAGGAACCAGCTTCTATTTTTATTTTCATCAATTTGTTTAGGAATCCCTCCATGGCTCATCCAATGAAAAGATCACTGTTCTTCTGAGTTTTCTATTTTTCCAGTTAAGTGTTTTGACAAACAGATCATTTGCACAATGTTTCATGTGCAATTCTGAGTTGCTTCAACTCAACATTGCATTCCTGAGCTGTTGTAACTTAGCATTACATATGTAATGGACATTCTACTCCAAACAACCCTTTCTCTTACATATATGACTCGCTACATGCTCAGAAATGTACAGACCCAAATATTAAATGAAAACAGTAGCACCACTGGAAATTAATTACGTAGGAAATAAAACCCAACAACTTGAATTGTTTCTAGAATGCATACAAATTTAGCAAATATATATATTAAAATAACAAAGCTGCAGTGCCAAATTTAACACTGAGAACCTGGAATTGATGTGCTGGATTGGCAAGTGCGTGATAGTTTTTCCCCGTACAGTGAAGCGCCCAACGTCCTTCTCAATGCCGAGATTAACACTCTTAGCTAGTAGGAAAATGCATGGAAGTTGTCGGCTGACTGTATAAGGAATTTTGCACCCACTCCCATGAGTTGACTTTTGATGGAAATGTAATGAATGGACAATGTTCACATCGATCCTTAGCTACCCAGAATTGGTTGACTGTCCTCCATACTTCAGTGTCTAGTATTGTTGTTATGGTGGCTTTAGATTGTATGCCAAGCTGGTTGCGTATGTTGTAGATATGACATTCCACAAGATCTATGGATGAAAGCTCCAGGGTATTCTTCACTTGTCAATAGTAATTTTTTTTTTGTCCCCTTGTCCATAAAACAACTCAGAGACTGATATGCGTGCATTAGAGAAGGCTTCGATATCTAGTCTGATTCAGACAAGGGAATCATCCCACTCGAACCCAACTCAGCCCCAAACTGATTTATCTCTGCATTACGCTTTCAACCAACAAGGAAGAGTCACGACCTAGTTATGCTAAGAGAAGATGTTCCTTTCACGCTCCAAATGGGACTGTCGATTGTGTGCACCCAACATTTGAAATGATAAGGATCGCAGCCACGAGTATAATTCGTCATTTGCACTAGCATAGAATATGTTCGTTGATTCTACGCCCAGTATCAGATGTTATTTCAACACGTCGGCTCATCATACCATCGACGCTCTGTCTAATACATTTCTCTAGAGCATGCAACGTCGACCCTATTCCCACGCATTACCCAGGGAGCTTGCGTGGCTCCTATCAAAATTGTCACTCTGTCACAACAATGTTGCAACAGTCAACATCGCTCGATAATGATAGCCCGACAGTAACTACTGTAATTCGTCTTCCGAATTGGGGAATTATGTTGGCTCGACGTCCTCATTATTCATATGCTCGACCTCCCACAATTCTGCTTGTTGGGTCCAAAATCGCACAAACTTGTTGTTGCCCTTTTGCAGAGTCTGGACCCAATCAATCACGGATCTCGGCTCTGACAGCTGCTAATGCGTCTCAGAAATAGACCCTCTTTTTGAGCCATGTAATTCTCAAGCGGCTCAAATTGTGAAATGTAGCCCCCTTTCTGAGTCACGTACAACTTGGCCAACAAATTCGACCACTTTAATTTGGCCCTTGTCATTGGAAAATAACAACAAATTCATTCAATGCCATCAAATAATCTTTCACAGCCCTTGCAAAAATAGATGACAGATTAATCTATGAATTCTTTAAAAAAAATCGTGGCCCACACTAAACCTTCGCGCTTCTTAAAATAATTCTGCAGCCCACACCAATACTCCATGCAGTTTGTAGAATAGCTAACGCCCAAGATAATTTCACCACAAATAGCAGAATTTGATGGAATAATTTTCTTTCGGCACCACCAAAACCCTTAAACAATCTGTAATTGGAAAACTGAAACCCCACAGGCTGAGCCAAGTTCGAGGCTCTGATACCACTGTAATATCCTAGATGGGATACTTTTGCTAAAATGAAGATAAATAAATAAATTCGTCAAAATTCCGCAAAGTCAACATTTACTTACAGAAGATTTCCATGTAAAATAAAAGATAGGAAACACTACAATCCAATACCATATAGAATAGAGGAGAAATCTCAACTTTTATTATAGATAATAAAAAGGGGTTTACATATAGATCTGACCCAGAAAGAGCTGAGATAGAAAAATGGCCACCAAGATAAGCTTTTGAACGGCACTGGCCACAAACTAAACTGTTGCACTCTCCCTCCAGCAACAGCTGACACTGAACCCACTGAAAATGATGAAGTCCATGTTGACGATCTGAATGATCCTCACACCAAACTCTAAAGCTCTGTGAAACTCCTAGATGAAGTCTCCTTAAGAGAGTTGGGTTTTCGTCCAACACTCTCACAAATCACCCGAGGGTTTCCGTCCTAGGGCTACGACTGAAGTAGAGAACCACGTCCTCAAACCTCTCATACGCAAGCAAATGATCTACTCGAAAATATATCTCCCAATGGCTTCCTACCTTTCTTTTATAGATCCCTTGGAGCCCTCTAGAGCATTATTTTATTATTATTTTATTCATGGAGCACTTTTTCCTTTTATTAAATATTCCTTTTTAATGCAGAAAAGGGTAAATCGGCTACCACGCTTCCTCCGGTCACTGAAATCTGTGTCTAACTATCCCATCATGTAAGTCTCCTCGTCCTAGTTCCAATAAGCTATTACACTAAGGTGTTCCATCGTGTATTCCTCCCGGAATGCCACCTTGAGCATAATCAGCTGAGTTAAGCCCATAAATAACTTGAAATTCTGAAAGTTATCAGAATGCATCGGAATGAAAGCCAAAATTCTCGGATGATGGAGTATATCAAGAAAATGCCTCCGAACACCATGCAAATTCCTCAAAACTCCTCTGAAAATCTCTTGAGCCCACTGATAGCACCAATCTGTATATGTGACCTCTTTGCTCCTAACTCTGGAAGTCCCTCCTAGCCTTGTAATGGGTGATACCAAAAATGGGAATATTACACATATTTGGGAATGAGGCTGTGAGACACTCCTCATTCTAACATACAATTGTGAAGAAGTTTATCATAAAATTGACGGTGATGTAGAACGAAGGGATATCCTCATGTTGTTCCTCTACATGTGGGCCACATACCATGGTAGGGTGATCTTCTTGAATGTTCAAGGTATCGTTGTGAAAGGATAATTCAATCATGGAAATTTTTAGGGGCGAATATTCACATGTGGGCTAATTTTCCATGATTTTTCTCAAGGAAAAGATTCACCAATTTCCATTTTTTATAAAAATGGTTTGCCCAAATTTTACAATATAAAATTATTTTACCTTAGAAATCACCAACATGTTATAGATATTATATATTAAATCATTATAAATTTGAATAGTGTTACAATTACATCAATAAATATTTTATAGTTTGCATATTAGGGACTCGTGAGATTCACGAATGTTTTAAAACGTCAAGATAATTTTCCATCCTTAAAATTTCCCTTGAATTCAATGTGGTTCATGAAATTATGTGTGTGAGACTAAAAGGTAGGATTCTGAGCTAGTTCCAACAAAGGGAGTGAGACCCTTATCCTGCTCAAGTCTTGTTCTAGGTTGAACATTAAGACTGTGGTTTTTTCACATTCTCTAGTTAGTTCAAGTTGAGACATAAGTGGTAAGATCTCTTATGGTTTCCTTACTACATAGGTTGGGTAGGGATTGGAATTATGGTTGGGATTACTCCTCCAATTTGAATTTTCTTCTGAGTCTTTCATAACATCGAGATGTTTTTGGTTGGTAGGAGGGAAGGATTTTGAGTCATGTGTGGGTGTTACGACTTTAGTTTGATGTCTTGGTTTAGTCAATCCACCTAGTCTAGGATACAAGTCATATTTCCTCTCGAGTTCTGCCATTATTATATTTTTGATTCACTCACATTAAGTAAAAGGAATTCTATAATCATCCTATGAGGTTTTGGCTTCCTTTAATGCTAGGGAATTTTCCTAATTGACTTTTGTGATATAGAATTTGGGGTAGTGATATTGTACCGAATTTATGCCATCGTGTTAGTTCAACTCGTCAGAGAGTTCATCCCTTTGGAAGTTCAATTATGTTCTTATTTGGGGTTGAATTGACTGATCATCGAGCCTCTTTTCTCTCTACATTGTTTGTGGGTTATGTAGAAAATATAATGAAGGGATTCAATATGATCTATTATTGTACTAAAACAAAATACTAGATCCTTCTACAATTTACGGAAACAAAACATGATCACATAATCACATAAAAAGTAAGAGAAAATAAATTAATCAAACGCACAACACAAGATGTATATGGGGAAAGAAACTGCCCAAAATCCTGCTATCTGTATATTTCATAAATTAAAGACCATGAAACAATACAATGTTATTCCGTAACTAAGAAACCTCCCCACTCTGTTGACTGTCTCACTCCGATCTAGGAAAAATCATTCCAATACTTAACAAGTTCTCATCCCCTGATTGCCCAAACTTTCTTATGCATTTCTATAGGAATCGTAGCCCTGTTAATTAGGAAATTCCTTGGAATTAAATGTGCAATTCGTCTAAGGCTTGCTGGTGACCTCATCCATGACCTGTATAATTTTCTAATTATATAACTAATAGTTATCTTCCCTTCAACCCCAATCTCAACTAGGCCTTCCTTAGAAATGACATTAAAAAAATATTTATAGCCAATTATCAGTTAATTGATTGACCACTAATTGTGAATTAAATCAGATTTAATTCACTAGAACTATCACTAGCTCGTCTCTTAGTTACAACTGGTTAAAATAATTTTAAGTCAATTAATTGAGTTAACTAATTACAACTCAGAAATAAATATAATTGGACACCCTAAAATCATGGGATAGCTATACATGCCTCCTCTTTGACCCTCAATTCAAAATCAGTAAGCTAACTAAGTCTTCCTAACTCAGTTAACTAATACAAGTTTCCATGTGATGGAATTACAATTTATCTTCTAATTTGATTAAGCGAAAATTAAATTAGAAGCCCCATGGGTGTCATTTCTTGTTTCCATTTCAATAGATTAAAATACCTACAAATGAAATTAGGATTTTGGGATGGTGGAACTTGGTTTCTACTTGGCTCTTCTAACTCGATTGTAGACACCTTATTGGATAAGATCCTTATTAGCCTAGCCATTTCTTCAATATTTTCTTTTATTATGTATTTATTATGTGTGGAGTGGTTAGACTCGTCCTTTAATTTCTTCTTGTCTTTGTCCTTCCCATTTCCTTTTTATTTCTCTATGCCATAGTTCTCATCCCCTTTCTTAGTTCTCCTTAATTTTCAAGTAGCTGTTAGGTTTCCTTATATTTCAAATATGTTAGATTGCAAGTTTGTTAGGGTTGTGAGTTTTCTTTCTCTTATCATGACCAAAAACTCAAGTTTAAAAGTTGTGGCATAATTTACAATGGTAGTGGTAGGTTTAGGCTCTATCTCGTTTGGGATCTTGTTATACACCATGTTAAGGCTCTTAGTAAACTCCTCTACATTGTCTTAGTGTTTCTTCTTAACTTCTGAAATTTCTATGAGGTAATATTGGAGGTATTTCTTTTCACCCCACTACATACAAAATGTTATTTCTAAGTCTTCCCATGAGGTTATATAGGGAGGACGAAGAATACATAACCATTTTAGCACATATATTTCCAAGGTTTATACAAAGAGCCACATAAACACATCCTCTTACTCTACCATGAATTTATTAGTAAAATATTTAAAGCATTGATATGTTCGTCAACCGTCTTTTCTATTTTCCCCATCGAATTGGGTAGGATTTTCAACTAGTGTTTTTGGATATCATGTAAGATCTAAGGTAAGAAAAAGGGTGCATATCAAGATGCTAATAGGGATAATGAATGATTAGGCAATATTTTCTAATTGTTAGGTGGACCTTGTCCTACCATGATATGCTGCAAAATATAATTTGTAATAGTCACAAGAAATGATATTGGTGTTCTGGTTGTCTTTATTGGCCCAAGAATTTGGAAGGGTGTGAATGAGTTGGGAAGGGATGTGAATAAGGTTTCCAAGTCAACAAAAATAATGTTTGCACTAACCAGTCAATAGTCAAAATTCGAAAATATCCTCCAAGAGCTCGGTCATAGGTATTCCGTTGTGGTCTAGCACAACGATAACATTTCAACTTACCCAAGACTGGATAAGGAGTCCCACTTAAGGCGTGTCGTAACCAGAGTTAGATGGGGGGGCCGGGATTTGATATTGGGAAGAAGGCCATCATTTACACCATATTAAAAACATATCCAAAGAATTTAATCCTGAGACCATTTGTAATAGGTCATGAATAATAATCCAAAGAGACTACTTATATACACAAATTCATTTTTTTTTTTTTTTTTTAATCTAAGTAACCATTCAGTCATAACACAATGATCCTGAAACATCTTCTTTTAATTATTTTTCAGAAAGCATAATTACATAAGGCTCGATGACCTCTTTTGTCGATGACCTCCTCGTCTATGGCAGCTTTTTTCAGGAGCTCTAGTATTTGTATTTCAAATGAACCCTCTCTCTCTATTTCACTTCTCACCTCCTCACAACATGGACAGAACATTAGCATGTTGAGCGAATCCACTTTTTCTTCATCGATCAATCCCTATAATCATATATAGACATTTATGTAAATTAATTTTTAATGCCCAAATATTTTGCATCTCTATAACTTTTTCCTTCTGGATCTTTTTTTTTAATCCTCCATATTTGACAGAGCCTAAGATAACTTGAATCAACACTAAAATCAAAATGTGAAGAGTAAAATACAAACAAAGTTCTTCAAACTTCTTTTTAACAATGAAGGGGGCTAAGTCCTACACTGAATTTTAATGAGTTCACCCGCAACGGGTCATGACTACTCTGACAGATGGATGAGAAATAATAAGAAGATGAGGTGCCCATACCCATATGACTAACCCTAACCCTTTACTTTTCATTCTATCTTCAAAACCTCTGAGAAGATAGTTGCATTGAATAGTACCTACTGTTGTTGTGTCTACAGTAGGAGATTCGAGTTTTGGGGAGATTTTATGGCCCAAATGAACGGTTTCTCACTGGCTTCCAAACCTCGTGCCAAAAGAATGAATTTTTGTTTGGATAGGAATGTATAGCTTCTGAAATACACATACAAAACCAAATGCAACATCTGGAAATTCAGAGGCTGAACCAGATCATCCTCGCTAATGTCCTCCATTTTCCCTCTGCCCGCCTTTCATGCAAGGCTGGGCAGAAGCTGAGCCAGATGGGATTTCCTGTGAGTTTTCTCATGTGCCTTAGGTGAGTATGTTGGAAGTCTTTGAAAGTGTTAATGGGTATTCCCCACCCATGACTCAATGATTGTACGCTTTGAGCGATGAATTTTTGCAACCGGTTCGACATCTAGGAGTCATGGCTATCTCATATTTTCTATCTCATTCTTACTGAGTCTGATGGGACTTGGAAAATTAATTCCTAGAGCAACGCTACCCCCTTATTTTTGCAACACATTATGAGATATCAAAACCATGACAAAGTTGAGGAGGGTCATGGTGAATGCCCCACATACACTGAACAAAACTCAAGGCATAGCATACTTTTTCACTTGTCTGCAGAGCCCATGGCATGAAGATGTCGGTGATAATAGAAACTAGTGTGATCTTGAGGATATAAATTAGATGATACTCAATGCTACCAAACGCAGATTAAACATGACTGAATTCAAAATAGAGTGCATGTGCATCCATCTCGGTGGGAAAATTTAAATCTCAGATCCATCATATGCATGGTGGATCACCTGGCATCGACATAAGCCATGGATGATGAATGCAAATATGTATAGAGACATCAAACCATTCCCTTTTAATCAAAAACAGTTTTCCATGGAAATTATGTACATGGGTTGACCTCCAAAATCGATGTACTTTATAATGTATTAATGGCTCTATAGCCTTGTGTAGTAGATCTGACAAGAAAATATATAGAAATAGAAAATATGCCCAAGAAATAACACCATTGAAGACAAAACTTCAGATCTTCATTAATATCAAAACCCTTAAGGTAGGGCAACACCATACATTCACTCCTTAAGGAAGGAGATCACTCCACAAGCCATATGCTTGCCCATACAATAATCCTTGACATCTCTCAATGGAGAGTCTCTAACCTCTAGATAGGTTTCATACATGTAATACCATGAGTAGTTACCATGGGTTTCTCAATACCATACATCCAATACAATGGGCTTATCACTTTATTCCCTCTCTACATGTGGTCCCTTACATAATGCGGGTTAACCACTTTATTTATTAACTATGGCCCAATTATTTATCATTCTTATAGTATTACATCATATTATTCCCTTGGGTACCTCCCTCTGTACCCTATATTACCCCCCCATAGGTACACTACATTAGACCCCCCTTAAACATGTTTCGTCCCCGAAACATGAGAAGAACACAAATAATAAGATCTACTCAAAAGAGTATTCCATTGATACCATTCACATGCATCCAACCATCCAAGAGAAATGTGAACACTCGATCTAGTCGGTGCCTCGCTCGCTTGAGATGGAAGCGGGTTCTGGTGGTTCTTTTGTATTGATGTGTTGTCAGTGGATCGTCGCATCTCTCTATGTGTCATCCAAGGGTTGTTTTCCTTGTTGCTAATTCGTTGCCACTTTGCTGGTTGTTGTCTTGCTGGATGATGCGGGTGGTGATATGTTGAAGCTTTAACTGATGTAACATCTTTAAGTAATTTCTTCATTATTGGTGATGGAGTGGTGTCTGGTTCTTTTGTTGGTACTTTCTTTGATGTCTGTGTTTGGCTGTCTACCATCAAAGGCTCATCATCTGATGTATCTGGTTCTTTTGTTGGTACTTGCTTTGATGTCTGTGTTTGGTTGTCTACCATCAAAGGCTCATCATCTGATGTGTCTGTCTCGTTGGATATTTCTGCTTCTGCCTCCCTGGTCTCTGCATGGTTCCTAATGCAAATATCGTGCAATGTAATTTTCTTCTTTTTATACCAGAGTTTCATGAATTTCTTTTGCACATTAAAATTGACAGTACCAATGGATTCCATCCAAGGGTGTCCCAAAACAACATCCAGAACATCCATATCTGAAGCATAAAAATCAGAATGCAACACATACTTATCCATATAAATCTTCAAATCTTTATAAATTTGAACATCTTCATTATCAACCTGTGTCTTTTCAATATGCTTTGTTGGAATTTGCAATTTTTTAGCCAAATTCACATTGATACAATTATGCTTGCAACTAGGAATGATAGACACTATGATGTTCTCTTTCTGAATACTTCCATGAACCCGTAATATGGAAATATTAGTAGAAAATAAGTCTTTATGGCTCTTGCTATCCTTCTTTCCGGCGTTAGACCACTTGTCCAAAAGGACTTTTTCAAGTTTTTTCTCGGGAAGTTTCCACACTGTGCTGTCAAGTGAGGTCCACCATTGATTTGCCTCATCTTTCATATCAAGCCCTATGGTGCCTACCCAAAAACTTCGGTATTTAGCCTTGTGATATTGTAAAAAATCTTCAATAGTAGGGCCATCATCTTTTCCTGTAAACTTCATCTTGCGAGAATCCATAAAATAAAGTAAGGGTTTTCAAGAAAATAACTTACTTTGGCAAAAATTTAAAATGGACGCTACTCGGTCAATATAACTCAGAATCCTTATTATAACCTGTTTTTGAAAATGGAAAATCCATTCTGCATCTAACCATGTGATTGAAATCTCGATCTAGGCACTTTGGAAACACAAATTGCGCTGCAACTGTCCCGCTGTCACAAAATTTCTGAAAAAATGACTGATTTTAAATCAGTGATAACTCCCTCATCCGGACTCCAATTTGACCGATTTTTTTTTTGAAATCAGGTGATTTTTCAAGGGGAGATCAGATATGTAATTGGTTGTCTAAAATTTTGCACCAGAATATACTAAAACGTCAGGAGATCCGCCGTACACAGATTGCCGTCAGAAACATTTCTGCAACATAGCTGAATTTAAATCAGCGATATCACCCTCATCCGAACTCCGATTCGACTGATTTTTTTTTTGAAATTGGGTATTTTTCTATAAGGAATCGAGATCTGATATTTATTTCTGAAAAATTTTCATCAAATTTTCCAGATCTGCTCTACAAACTCGCCGCCCAAAAATTTCCTGCAAAAAATGAAAAAACAAATCTCGAAACTCTGCCCAAGAAAGTGCTCCGATACCACTTGTAGTAGATCTGACAAGAAAATGTATAGAAATGGAAAATATGCCCAAGAAATAGCACCATTGAAGACAAAACTTCAGATCTTCATTAATATCAAAACCCTTAAGGTAGGGCAACACCATACATTCACTCCTTAAGGAAGGAGATCACTCCACAAGCCATATGCTTGCCCATACAATAATCCTTGACATCTCTCAATGGAGAGTCTATAACCTCTAGATAGGTTTCATACATGTAATACCATGAGTAGTTACCATGGGTTTCTCAATACCATACATCCAATACAATGGGCTTATCACTTTATTCCCTCTCTACATGTGGTCCCTTACATAATGTGGGTTAACCACTTTATTTATTAACTATGGCCCAATTATTTATCATTCTTATATTATTACATCATATTATTCCCTTGGGTACCTCCCTCTGTACCCTATATTACCCCCCCATAGGTACACTACACCTTGGAAATCTTGGTTGCCATTTTATGGTGGGCCATATTTCACAAGATGTGCTTGATGAAATTGCAATATGACATGATCTCAGGGTCTGAACTGGTTGTGTTTTAATTTTGACAAAATCTCCAAGGTCCCTGCTCGTTGTGTTTTAATGAGATTTAATTTGAAATATATCAAATACGTTGCATACCCTATTCAACTATAACCAATATTTGTGGAGCTATAGTTCCATTAATGCACTGGGATGGTACATTGGATTTTTTGCTTCGTTAAATTTAGTTATTGACATCAATTTCCACAATACATTAGTACATTAATACATCTATAACACCATAATAAATATAGGTAGCATTGTTTTCAAATCTGGAGGATGTCGTAACCAATAACATTCCAGTGCAAATTGAATAAGATCATAGGGAAATATTCATGTTAGACTATAAAATCTTACCATTTTCATGTCACACATTTTAATATTTAGAAAAGAGTGCAATAAAATTTTTAGATTTAAATATTTAGAAAAGGGTGCAATCAACTTTTTCCAGTTTTGAGTTTTTTAAAAATAAATTTCAATTAATATTTAGGAAATGATATCCCAAAAAAGGTTTGGAAATGATAAGCAACAACATACATGATAATTTAGTTTGATATATTACTAAAAGGCTGAAGACATACTCATCAGGTCACATGTTTAAAGGACATCGGTTGTGCGATACCACAGTGGCATGAAAGGCATGCCCGCAAGTTTTAAGTGTTAATTGTGTGATTGATATTACCAATGAAAACTTACCCTAATTTTCTATCTATCATTTCCTTTTCATTTCACTACTATTTTATCACTGTTATAGGTTGTTACATGCATGGACCATGTTATTACAAGTTGTCGACTAACATGTTATATTTCGTTATAAGTTGTTGAGTTGGTTATTACCGTTGTACTTTTTTGAGATCACACTTGGGATATCTAATTCAAGAGATGTTCACTATACTTTGTACCTATACTTTGGTTGACTACACCTCATTTCCCCTAGAGGTGTTATGGATCTGATTATCAAAAAGAAGTTGTAAAACTCTATCGTGTGATCTTTTTGACTAGGTAGAAATAAAAATAAAATAAAAATAAAAATAGCTTTATGTTAAAGAAAAAGTTCTAGTTATTATTTATTTTATTAAATTATTGCTCGTTAGTTAATGTAAACTAGAAATAAAAAGAACCGTATATTAAAATAAAAATTCTAATCTATTATGTTTTTTATTATTTTTCTTTCGTTAGTTAAGTTAAAGTGGATTTGGTCAAGTTGCTAGAGGTTTTTTTAGCTCCAAGTTTATGAGAACCCATGGTATTTTCAATGGTATTCATGTGGAATATATCATCTTTAAAAGGGGAATTAAATCAGTCTAGATTCATCTTAACTCTGGATCTACCAAATCTCCAGAGCAATAAAATTTATTGAGATTGAAATATCTTAAGATGCAAAGAGAATTGATCCCTCTCATGACTTGGTAGAGGAACATTGGGTAACATTGAAGGAAGAGATCAGTCGCTATAGGAACGTTGACAGGATAAAATTCTATTCATTTTTCCATGATGTATGGGTGGTTGAAAAAAAGTTCATCAACCTCCATGGGGGTCAGTCTCATTCTAATTCACACTAAATATCTAGTTGCATGGGTACATGCAACACTTTCGACTGGGGGAAGATGATAGGTGCACAAATTGGCATCCCTTCAACGCCAATTCACCACATTTTTTATACTTATTTCCCATCTCTATACCAACTTATAACTCATTTTCCTCACAATGATGAATTTTTGTCCAACGTAAAATATTTTTGTAGTTATATCACTTTTAATGTTCATTCTTATCTATTAAGGAAACATTTTTTTTTTAATTCTAATTAATGAGAATTCATGATAAATACTTTAGACAGACTCATACAAGTACCCTTAGAGGCAATGGAAAAATATTTGGAGAACATTAATTGTTGGAACACCTTTGTGTTGCTACAACACCTTTATGTTTAAGCCAACTGTCATTGCTGCAACACCACACATTGTTGCTAGAAAACCTCTAGCATAATGTTACTGCCACAAAACTAGGAATATCGTTGTCATAGAACAATGGATTATTAATGCTACAACACAATTGAATACCAATTTTGTAAAAAATCAAGGAGTAGCGATGGTAAAACAAAACCGAGAACTAGTTTTGCAACACCTTAGCACACCAACCATCGAAGAAACTACTACAACGTTGTGGACAGTTCTAGCAGCACAACTAAATCAACTACTATATGCATAATTTCCACTACTAGCTACTCAATGAAGGTATCAACCACTTGATTACGCAATAGAGAAAATGAAAAGGTGGGTGGTCATCTAACATGGAGATCTTAACTATAACTAATTTGGCTCAACCTCCTTTCATGTCGCAGTGATTGAGTGAATTAACATATGCCCAAGTTTTCCATGTTTTGACTATGTTGTTGTAATGAAGGGAGAACACCTTGAAAATCATATATTATCATGATTGTCTCTTGATGTCATGATCAACTTAAGAGATTAAAGCATTGTATAATACCCTGATTTACTCAATCCAAGGGAGATGCATAAGTGAATGAAGAGAAGAAGGATGTAATTCTAGTTGCTATTTGTTGAAAAGGTTAATCCCCTCTGCGGACAGAGGCGATCCCTACTAGCCCAGATCGGGTCTAGCAACAATCAAACACGCTACAGTGCAGGTTCCTAATTTCAAATAATCTGACTTGCGATGAAGGCTTACCTGGAATCCAAACATTGTCGTTTGTTGAGGAGGTGGTGCTCCCGTTCCTTTGCCACAATGATCATAATCTCTACTCTCTGTGATTGGACACCAGCACATCACGAAAAAACACAAACGCAAGCATAAAATCCAGTATATACAACTATATGTCAGTCGAAGAGGACATAACTCATGAACATAATCAAGAACAAGAGTGGAACCATAACCAATAATCGCTTATCATTAATGAGTCAAAAGAAGAATACAACCATAGCTTCGACGCAGCACTCTCCTTTGGCGGGTCGTCAGCAAAACATGTCTCGATAAAGCCTGTCAAGGATGGGACAAGCCTCTCTCTCCGGATACTTGACAATAGTCTCCTTGCTTGGATTTAGCCTTAAGGGAATCAAGAAGGCTCTTGCAGCATAAGGATGTGAAAGCTCTTGGGAACCAGCTTGCAAAGGAGATGAGCAAGCTTTTATAGATGGATGAAGGGGAGTTGGGATCCCTATAATTATGGGATTGGCCCTATCATCAAGGAAGCTTCCATGAGAGGTGGCAAACCACTTCCTCTCTATGAGTCAGCGCCGACCTCCCAACTCAAGATAGATATCAGTCCAGGAATTTGTTAGGACGAAACTTCCGCCATTTATTTTTAAAAAACACCTCTTAATATGGTTGGCATGGGTGCGGCTCCATGACAGAGCGCCAATCAGCGCACCCTCTTTGGAGGATTTCCCCCCTTAGCGCGAGGGCTGAACTGTGGAACCGCGCCAATGGAAAAAGAGCTATTTTTAGGGTTTTTGCAGGGAGATGTCTTCAGGGAAATGAAAGCTCATCTTCAGAGGGATGGAATGAAAGTATTTTCAAGTCTTGTCTCTGCTCACAAGTCACGGAATGAGCCCTCCAATGTGCGGGATGGGGAATGACATGGACGGTGACAAATGGCTTTGTAACAGATGCCCCCTAAAGCATGAGGCCCGAGAGAGAGAGAGGGGTGAAATGCTTTACGAGAACATGCCGACTGAAAACACTGCCATCGGAAAACCCGCGGAGCGAAGTACAAATGATGTCTCAGATACATGATATATATGAGTGGTATGGGCATAGCCATCCATAACAGAGTATAAAATAATCGAGATCCAAGGCATGGATGCAACCACCCAGAGAGGATCGATAAATAGACTCAGGTATGGTTGCAGCCATCCAATCAGTGATTCATGTAATAATAGTCCACAAAATCGTAGTCTGGATTCCAACAGACAAAATCCAGGGTCTTACGCTCCATCTCGACCCAAACAAAGTACAAGTTCAAGCATGCGAATATGTAAGCTGAAGTCGAACATGCAAGAACATCGTCTGATTACAGGCTGATGAGAAGGCATTATGGAACACGGGCATACGTGATAGCCAATGGCCCTCAAGGTACTATAGGTACAATCTACGGCGTGCGAAGCAATGAGCTGGCGTCGAACACTCGTAGAATCACTCGATCGGAGGCCAATGATGAAAACCTCACATCGAGTGTGACGAACCTGCCATTGAGGAATGCAGGCTCCAAGGTACCATAAGGGAGTCTCTAGATCAACTTCCCAGATAATGAGCTGAAGTCGACAGGAAGTGACCTTGATCGAAGGTGGGCCATAGTGTTTCCCACATCATCGACACGAGACAGAGGAACATGATGTTTTTTGTGAATCAGGATCAAATGAGAATCAGAGGGAGGTTGATATTTTGCAGAGGTCAACTTCTCTTGAACATATAACGGCACAATAGTGGATTTGGCAGTATTTGACATCAACGGATCGAGTCATGGTGAGGAAACCCAGCAGCGAGCCGGATGAGAGGTCAAATCGATTATCAGAGCACGGAGGGCAGAGTCAAGAACGAGATAGATGTCCCCAACAAGCACGAATGCGGACAAGTGCCATGTTCAAGAGCGACATACTGTCGACACGACAATGATGCTAGTTCCATTTTCCCCACCATTTCGGTGAGTACCTCTTTATTTTTACACAAGCTTGAAGAGGATACCATATGCTTGTCATATAAATTCGTCCTTCGGACGAATCCATCCTAGTACATTTAACAAGCCCTAGGAAGGAGTGACTCGAATACCGTCATCACGACTAAATCCAATGTCATTAGGGTTTAACGAGTCTGAAAAAGGGAGAACTCAACGTCTTTTCACATTTAGAGAGTTTGAAAAGACAGCAGAAAAGTAAACTCCAGCGGTCCCTTTTCGTAGATAGTTCCTCGGACCCGAAAAGGTAGAAAACAATATATGAGAAAACCTCCTAGTCGCAATAGGCTAGGGTATTCCTTTTTCGTAAATAATCAATCCTTGAAAAAGAGATGAAACGATATCTTTGAGTGAATGTCGGTGTGTCTGTGAGTTAAAGATCGAAACGACAAGGGCCTCGATAATATTTTCATGTTTAGAGAGTCATAAAAGAGCTGAAAGATTACTCTAAAGTGACTTTTTTGTGTATTTACCGAGTCCGAAAAAGTATAAAATACAACTCGTTTCACCGTTTAAGTCGTGTAAAAAACTTGTTACTGTACAAAAAGCAAGTGTAAAACCCATTTTTGACAAAATATATTAAAATATTCAGAAAAATAACTTTCAAAACCTATTTTGAGTTCAAAAAGTTATAAATATGTCAAATGGTAAAAATAAAATTACTTTTTACTATTTACCTCATCGAAGAGCAGCAGTGGTCCATTTTGTGTGTGAATTTCTGACGACGATTGCGACCGATCCGGGCTACCATTCAGATTCCCATCTATTCTAAGTAAGAGGCGCTCCTTTGTACTCCATTTCAATCCATTTTTCATAAATTTTTATTGCATATTAGACTTCTGTGAGGAATTTTTGAATTTTTAGGGCTCCGCCCATTGGCGTGGGTATCCGGCACAGAACCACGCCAATGGAATTTTATTTCCAAGGGGCCCATGCCAATTGGCGCGACTGTTAGGAAAACAGTCACGCCAGCGGCGCAATCCAATTTTCCATTTGAAATTTCCACACAATGAATGAATTGCATGAATTTTTAAGGATAGCAGAGGTCTAATTGAAGTTTTTTGACCATGTGAATGTAGGCAATCGATCAAAAATGGTCATTGAGTGGAAAGAGAGGGAGCACGGGGAAGAGGATGAACAGGCCATGGAGAATGAAACTTGCATGAATGCCCTCAAGAACTGTGGGCTTAAAAAGTTCTTCCTAACACCTTGCTTACGAGCTCAGCCTGAGCTCCTACAGTACCTGATCATCATATGGGACGAACATGAACAAGTGTTCAAGTTGCGGGACCAAGTATTAGAACTAGAGGTATCTGATGTATACTTCATAACCAGACTATCGCGCAGAGGTCCGATGCCCATATTGACAGGAAGCAGACCGTCTGGTGAGAAGATGGAGCAAGTGATGGCACGAGTGTGCAGAGGGGCACGACTGGGATCAGGAAGTGGAAAGGTAGACATCCATACTATTCCTGATCTATCACTCAGGGTAGTGCTTCATACCATCACGCGGGCCGCGGGATCGCAAGCACCGCACGAGGCAATAAAGGCCCAACTCTTACTGGCCTTAGAGTGCATGAGTCCCTGATGACTTCGGCGGGCCACAACGGTGACAATAAATATCAAGAGACGACTCCACGAAGTGTAGCGAGCCAAGCGAAATGGTTGGCTGCGGTTCTGTCTTGGTATCGTTCATTCTGGAATGATTACCAATCTTCCAGGGCCAAGGGGCCATAGTAGCTGAGCCGATTCCATGAGAGCCAAGAATGGCTCACTGGGCGGCACTGATGCCCAGAGCTAGAGGAGGCCAACAGATGTCCTGGAGGCCGGAGTTTTTTAGGTGGTTGCGGCGTCAATTGATTGTAGTGGAAGACTGGCCATATGTAGGAACCGATTTCACTAGAGACCCAGATCTCCCACTACCGGAGGGAGATGATTGGGACGAGGAGTTGGGTATGATCTCTTCTCTTTTTTATTTTTATGTTTTGTGATTTTTTTTTGGTAATACATGTCCGTCCTGACACATTTTGTATGTATGCAGATGTGGGCCCAGAGAGACCAGCCGGTATGTCTCCTATTGCGCGGAGGACTCTTCCCGCACCTGATCCTCAGGCAGAGGGTGCAGAGGGGGGGGGAGTTGATCCAGAATCTCGAGGGTATTGCCCGATGGATCCCAGACTACGCCCGACTGGCAGATGTACCGATGGCGTACCAGAGACATACAGTGGGAGTGCCTAGTCGCCTCCACCGACTTCTGAGACGCTTAGTGCGTGCAGTCACTTGTTATCATGAGCACCATGTGGATTAGACTCCTAGGGCTTTTATCATGCATATTTTTTGAGAGACATGTCGTCTCCAGACGTATTAAGATGAACATGTATATTTTGATTTAATGTGATGCACGCTATGCAAACATTCGATATCTATATATATACATATCTATTTCTGGATGGATTTTCCTTTTACATGTGATGATGATTTACAAATTGCGCAAATGTCTATCTAGAACCAAATTAGCTACTGCATCAGTTAACGCATTCATATGCCTGGGTATATGATGATATGTAATATAGTCAAAATTTCTTTCCAGTAAACGAATACATAGATACAAACGTAAAATGGATGGGTTTCTTACCGAATAGTGTCCGTTCAGTTGTGATACTACAAGTTGCGAGTATAGATACAAAATTAATTCACAGATACCGAGGTTTACAGCCTCGGTTAATAATTCTAACACAGCACTATATTCCGCGGTGTTATTTGTAGTACGTCCCAGACACACACCTTGCAGTTTGACCAACTCACCAGCAGGATCGTAGATTACCCAGGCCGCCGAAGACAGATTCCTGGTACTGCGGGAGGCACCATCCGCGAAACCAACAAATGGATTGATGGACATCTGCACAATCAGGAAGACCCGATCAGCAGAAATATGTTTACATCGCAAACCACACCACACATGCACACAAATGAAAATCACACCTATGTACACACACTACACCAAAAATCACTTCAGGCGTATTATTTTTTGAGGTACAGCCCATTTCTAGGCTGTGCCAGCGGAAATCCTTCATAATCTATAAGCTCATAAGCCCCGTTCTTCAAAACGCATTTTACTATGTAGGGCCCATGCCACATAGGTTGGAACTTACCGGCCCCAAGCTTGTCATGCACTTGATCGTATAGGAGGATGATGTCTCCTTCGATAAAGGAACATGGAGAAACTGATTGATCAAAGTGAGCTTTGACCTGCTTCTTTTGTGCTTCAATGACTAAAGCAACTAAACGGTAGGTTTCATCTAACCATTCCAGATACAAAAGACGCTATTCCTCAGCAGAAGTATCGGGTAGAAGTTCTACAGCTAATTTCAAAGAAGGAATCTCGCATTCAACCGGAAGAGTTGCTTCCAGACCGTACACCAATTGAAATGGTGTGAATCTAGTTGCACTCTTTGCAGACGTCCGGTATGCCCATAGAGCTGAGAACAATTGGAGGTGCCAATTGGATTTGTGAATACCAACTGTTCGTTGAAGCATAGTGACCAAAACCTTGTTCACTGCTTCAACCTAGCCATTTTCCTGAGGGTAATATGGCGTTGAGCTATCGTGGCATAAGCCCAACCTTGAAGTCAGCTCGGCCATCATATAATCTCAGAAAGGAGTACCATGGTCAGTAACGATGGCTTGAGGGACCTTGAAATATGCAATGATGTGGTTGAAGATGAACTAAGCAGCCGTCTTACCGTCGGCAGCAAGTGTAGGCATCGCTTCGGCCCACTTAGTGAAGTAGTCGACAATGACGATTATATACGCATGCCCCCCGGCCGATTTAGGGTTACACGTCATAAATTCCATGCCCCATTTCGAAAAAGGGCCAACGATAATAACAGCATGCAAAGGGAGAGGCGGCGCGCGCATCTTGCGCTGAAACACCTGGCACGTGACATTTACGGACTGCAACGATACAGTCTTTGAATATGGACGGCCAGAAGTAACCTGCTCACAGAATTTTCTGGGCAGTGGCATATCCGGACATATGTCCACCACAGGCGCCACTGTTGTAGTCATTTAGGACCCTCTCAACCTCTTCCAAGGTTAGGCACCGACGGAGCACCGAATCTACTCCAATGCGGTATAAGGTATCTCCTACGATGCGGTAGGGTTGAGACTGATGCCGAATCCGTCGTCGGACATCTTTATTCAACTCAGACCGAAAGGTGGAGGTCTGAAGATACACGATTATGTCACCGTACCAAGGGTCACGAGTACTGATGAGGAAAAGAGTTTCGTCCGGGATATGATCCTCGGAGTGTTAACGAGTGGACTCTGTCGGGAGTGAGCATATAAGATCCGCGAAAACAAGTGATTTGGTTGACTTAGCAGTAGTGAACTCTAAGTCAAAATCCTAGAGGATAATGATTCATTTGGAGTATTTTCCCCCCAGTAATTGTCGAGAAAGAATATATGTCATAGGGTTGCAATCCGAAACCACTGTTATGGTACGCAATAGGATGTAATGGCGAAAACGCTGCACAGCGTGTGCTGCGGCTAACGCCAACTTCTCGACGTGATCATAACGTGTTTCTGTGTCGAGAAGGTTTTGTGATATATAATAAACGACATGTTCATTACCATCATCGTCATCCTGCACCAGAACCATAGCTATAGTGCTAAATGCGGTGGCGAGATACAAAGTGAAATCACGGTGATAGTTAGGAGGACGAAGCAAAGGAGCATTAACAAGTAACATCTTGAGCTTCTCAAAGGATTGTTGAGAAATTTCATCCCAACGAAAGGGAACGTTCTGCTTTTATAGGTATGTGAATCCTCTAGCCACCTCCGCATAGTTCGGGATAAAGCGTCGAAGGAAGTTTGCTTTTCCTTGTAGACTCTGCAACTGATATAATGAGGAGGGTGATGGGAGATTGATGATAGCCTCGACTTTTAAAGGGTCAAGGCGAATTCCATCTTTGGAGACTATGAATCCCAAAAGATGGCCAGAATCCATGCAAAAGATGCATTTATGAGGATTAAGCCTAATATTGTAGCGTCTACAGTGAAGGAAAATCTGGCGGAGGTGTTCAGGGTGGTCCTCTCGCGTAGCTGAGTGAGCTGGAAAGTCGTCCACATAAGGCTTAACGATATGGCGTATGTCATGGAAAGCGTAAGACATCACACGCTGGAAAGTGGCTCCAGCGTTCTTCAAGCTGAACGGGAGCTTTTTATACGCAAAAGTACCCAATGGACAGATGAATGTAGTCTTGTGTTGATCAGCAGGTAGAATTTTTATCTGATTATACCCCGAGAAACCATCCATCAAGGAATAAATCTCACTTCTGGCACATTCTTCGATGATTTGGTCTATGAACGGAGTGGGATAATTATCCTTCGGACAGGCGCGGTTGATGTCGCGGTAATCAACACAGACCCTAATAGTACCCTGCTTTTTATCAACAGGGACAATGTTGGAAACCGATTCTGTGAGGGGGATGGGATAAGTAAAGCCCGCGTTCAAAAGTTTTTCAACTTCTGCCTGAATTGCAGCAGCTTTACAAGGATGCATTGGGCGTAAGCGTTGGCGCACGGGCTTCACACCAGGGTAGGTTGGAATCTCATTCACTACGATACTGGGATCGATCCCAGGCATTTCCTCGTAAGACCAGGCGAACACATCTCTGAATTCTTTGAAAAGATCAGTATAGACCTGTATCTCATCAGGAGAAAAATTCACTCCCACGTGTATATTCTCAACGATCCCCAGTTTAACGAAGATGTTGATCGGGATGGTTTGAGTGATATTCCTCAGGTTTCCCTCTGAAAGAACCTCATGCATCAAAATGGGTGTTTGGAGAGGAGAAGTAGGAACCTGAGATGCATAACGCTCTAGACAATCTGACATTGCCCCCAAGCTAGGCATGAAAGAGGAACAATGATGTCCATCACTCCAAGGCAGCTCCTCAAGAGACATTGTTTCAACAATGGCTTCATCGGAAGGAAAAGTCTCTTTGAGAGGATCAGGTGAATCGACCTGACCAAGCCAGGGGGATTGAGAGTAGACATCTAGAGCCATGCTCAAAGGAGCATGCTGAGGAGGTCGAGGATTAGATGCGGCAACAATTTCACAGTAGCTAATCTCTACTGGAGTCAAGGGCATTGATTCTCCAAACTCAAACACCTGCTCAGGCGTAGGGATGAGCCAGGGGTCATCAGACCTGGAAATCATGTTAACTTGAGTGGTGTGTGGTGGTGGTGCAGGAAAAATACCCATGAGGACGGGGTCCCTGAAGAGACTGGGTCCTACACTGTCAGGGGGATTTGGGATCTGATCCACGTATGGAACGTTGTTCTCGGAGGTGGAGGTTAAGAAGGACAACTGATCCACCGTGACGATTTTTCCCTCATGAGGGAACTTAAGGAGTCGAAAAACGGTGGATGGCACGCATAGCATGGCATGAGTCCAGCTGCGGCCGAGAAGTATATTGTAGTTGGGTTTGGCATCAACCACTTCTACTTCTACGTTGATATTATTCCCCTGTAAAGTGATCGCCAGACTCTCGAGAACACCCAGGGGTTTGGATTCCCGACCATCAAATGCCTCTAGGGCATTGGGAGATGACGAAAGGGCCGGAGAGCCAATGGCCTTCCAGCAAGCGGACGACATGACGCAGGTAGAGGCACCTTCATCCACAACGGCCCTATGGATGTTAAGACTGTTGATCCCGAATTGAATAACAAGAGCGATTTGATGTGGAAGTCGGGGGGTGAAATTCTCTAAATCGAAGGTGAGAAGACTCGAATCGGTGGGATCAATGCCACCGATTGCAGACAATAAAGCCTTTCGTTGCGAGGGACAACTTTGAAGAGCTACTAGTGTAGACATAGCAGAAGGCGCCTGTGCCAAATCCTCAACAATACTGTAGTGCTGAGCGGCACGGGCATTCGGATTATAAGAAGATCTTCATAAAACAACTTTAGAAGGTGGCTTCACAAAAGGTTCAGGAGTAGGCTTCTCGATTTCCAACGAACCGGAGACAGGTGGGGGAGGTGGTCCATCCATAACTGCCTTCCCCGGTGCCTGCTGTGATTCGTTGTAATCCTTCGAATGTGTGGCGATAGAGATAGGTGCATCACCATTCATCATAAAAACTTGGGACCCAAATGGTGCAGATGGTTAAGGTTGTTCAACCATCTGGGTCTACTGGGATGGGAATGGCTCTTTAAGAACTGCCAGAGTCTCTTTGGAGCCTTTGAGAAGTTGACTAACTTCAGATCATCGTGGAAAATCCTTGGTATAATGGTCTCCTTCACAAATGAGGCAGGGGTACTTCGGTTTACGTTGAGAACCATCCTCAGTATGAGATTTGGATTCTGGCTTTGGGGCATTGGATTTGGATTTACCTTTGCCCTTCTTTTTCCCCTTGGAGGATTTTTCCATAGGATTGGCCTGAACGGCGTTAACCTCTATAGTTTTTCCAGAATCGATAGGGGCGGGAGGAGCAGAATTATTGGATGAGTTGGACTTCTGCTTCCCATTCGAAGATTTCTTTGAATTCTAAGACACGAAACCAATGACACCATCCACTGCAGGGGTAGGTGGAGCCTTAGAGGTTCCAGACCGTGGAGCATCAGGCAAGATATCATAAAGCATGCCGGACTGAGAATATACAAGATCAAGATATTGGGCACGCGCAATGGCTTGTTCCTCCGTCACACATGCTCCCATCGCAATATCTTGGGCGATTTTGTTCACAAAGGAGGTGGTGAACCAGTGAGTTAGTATCTGATCAGGTATATGAAAATTGATCAGTCTACGATGGCACTGCCACTCATGAATGTGATAAAAAATGTGAGTGGCTTTTTCCTGCTTCAAAGAAGTCAGGAGGTGCGTCCTGGCTTCATAACGAACCGGTAACTAAAAGTGCGTCAGAAAAGCCATGGCTAAGGAATTGAAATCTTGGAAGATGCCATGGGATAACTCGATGTACCACTTAGTAGCAGCTCCAGTCAAAGTGCGTTGGAAGAGGCGCAAACGAATTGAATCATCGACCCAAGAGTTAGACGAACACCAAAGATGATACATCATCACATGCGCTTGGGGGTCCTCCCCAGCTTTACCCTCAAACTTGGGGCAATAACCTGGTATCTTGGTAGGAACTGGAGGCCAATAAGGATTATGAAAAATTAGATCATTGGTCAATTTTGAATATCCGGAAACTCTAAGGTGGCCAGGAACGGCAATGGCGGATTGACCGGCATGCCAGGTCCGAGATGGGGACCAGTACCTGTACTCCACGCTGGTTGGGAATATCCTTGCCCCCATGGGTTTTGTCCTATAGGATTCTGACTGTAGGGGGCGTAGGTCGTATAACCAGACTGATTTGGCTGCTGGTAACCAGTGTGTGGGGCTTGATAACCAGAGTACGAACCCTGGTTAGGAGTCGGCCCTGTGTAAGCAGCATTTGGATTTGGCTGCTGAGTATAGGTATAACTGGGTTGTTGAGGATGATAGTTAGAACCTTGGGGCTGGCTATAATTCGGTTGGTATTGACCATGAGAATAGTAGCTGCCCTGAGGTTGAGTGGGCTGCTGGTAGGTGGAACCCTGCGGAGCCTGATAACTAGGGCATAGCTGTTGATTTGGCTGTGGCATCGAATAAATCGGCTGCTGGGCAGGGTTAATGGAATGAGCAGGCTGCCCTGAGTGAACAGGTTGACCCGGCTGAGCAGGCTGTCCTGAGTGAACAGGTTGACCCATATGAACAGGTTGTGCCAGTTTTGCAGGTTGACCTAGCTATGAAGGAGCCCCAGGTTGTGCTGGATGGGCCAGTTGGCCTGGAGGCGGAACACCAGGTTGTACCGGATGGGCCGGTTGGCCTGGTGGAGGAATAGAGCCAGGTGGTTGCTGGTAACCGGCTTGACCTGGAGAAGGACTATAGGATGGTCCTGGCTGATATGCAATGTTGGAAACAATAGGATACTACGGTTGCATAGGTTGAGAAGGCTGGATTTTCCCCCCAGGACCATAGACCGGTCCCGGTTGGTACCCCGGCTGAGGCTTCACAGGTTGACCGGAAGGGTTGTAATACTGCCCTTGCGGACCGTACGATGGTCCTTGCTGGCCCGCAGGATAGCCATGTACGAGCTGCCCCTATGGGGCATAAGGATAGCCAGGTTGGCCGGAAGGTTGGCCTTGGAAAGGTTGCCCTTGCGGGTTATAAGCCTGGTTATAAGGTAAACCTTGAGCATGTAGGTGAGCCTCAGGCACAGGTAGACGTAAAGTGTCCCCGTGCTCATCATACTGACCTGGAAAAGCATACACGGGTGTACCATCCTGTGCATAGTGTGAAAAATAAGAGCTGTGGGGATCTTGGGAGGATGGTCCAACCTCGGGGTTCGGCTGTTGTAGGGACAACCGATACTCCTCCAGAGAAATGTTCTCCGGCATAGCAGTCGCTATATAAACGTCTTCAAGAGGTGGCATAGCCCTCGCGGAGGGTTCCATGATAGCGGGTGCAGAGGCGGCCACACAGACAGTGGGCCGAGCGGGTACATAAGTGACGGGTGTCCGAGGAGACGCCCCCAATGAAGGAGCAACCGACCTCATAGAAGGAGCTGACACTCCCATAGAGGCTATGGCAGAAATGATCTGACCCAAGGATCTATACCCTGCTGGAAATGAGAGACCAGATGATGACATAACAACAGGTTTAGAGTCGTCTCCTGGAAATAATCTCGGAGGAAATAACTGGTAATCTTCACCGGATGTTGGGATTTCCTCACTGGAATCACTCATGTTTGAGCCTGCCGCTAGATCTCGTAATAGACGGCGAGGACTAGGAGGAAAAACAACAGCTATAAAAGTCGAACCCGATGTAAGAGAAAGGAAATCAGCTCCTAATCTCAATTCAGAAAAGGGGTCAGAAAAGGGCCAATTGAACTCAACTGGTCCCCCAAAGGGTTGCTCAGCAAGAACCGGTCCCCCATCAGGAAACTCGGAAACAATGGGCTGCTGTGGTTCAGCAGAGGATTGGGAAACCTCTGATGAATCGTCCGTATAAGGACTACCAGTAGACCAAACCAAGGGTTCCGCCACTGTGGTAGTAACGACAAGAGAAAAAGATCAAACACATAGATGAGCTGAAAAAGAGTCAAGACACACAATGAAACGGTCAACAAGAAAAATCTAACAAGGTGTGTGATCATGGGTGATTAAGTTTTTACCACATTGAAAAATAAGAAACTTCATCGTTTCGTGTTTCAGGAGTCGAGAAATGGTCAAAATGGTGACTCTATCTCTTTCAGATTTGACACAAGCGTGAAAGGACAAGCGCTTGGTGATCCTTTCAAATTTAGGGAGTTAGAAAAGATCAAATGACTACTCAGGAATACTAGGCAAAAGGGTGTACCAAATAACCGTGAACTGCAATATACACCTTGGTTCCAATAATGAAAGAGAAATCAACCAATGACTTTCTGTATGTGCAGGCAATCTCCCCGAATGTTGTGTCTGGTGTATCACGGGTATAGGGCGGCAGACTTGGCTTCCTATAGATAAAGGATTGAAACCTAGTGGGGTCTCCCTTTATATACGCGACGGTACGGGGAGCACAAGTCTGCACTAGTGTTGTCTAAAGCCAAGAGGCGAACGACAGCTACTAGGTTTTAAGACGCCGGAACACGTCTCTAGCCTAGAGCTCTAAATGTGTTTCGTTAGATTTCAATGCTGCCTTAGTGTAATTTGAGTAAATTTTAAATTTTATCTTCAATTACGTTTTAGTTTTCAGGCCCTAATGAATGTGATGTCTCAAAAATCTCCTAAATGAAAAACTACATGCCACAGTATATCATTTCGTTCCATGAAAGCTAGCTATAGAAGAGTTAAGAGATTTTTACACAAACAAAATGATCGGAAGACAATCAGTGATATCTCTAATGCAGCTAATGAAACTAAAAACTTTTCTTTCAAAGTCACTAATTACTAATAACACCGAAAATATTTTAAGTTGCACTAATCAATCAAAAGAAAAAGAGATTTTTTTTTATTTTCAATGTTTGAGAGCTAGATGCACTAAAAAAACCAAAAAAAAAATGAGAAGAAATTTGAGAAATGATAATAAGAGCGCAAAAACAAGCAGATTCCACTCAATGGCACAAACAATCAGATCTCAAATCGACCACAAGTCTCTCAAAACCAAGAAAAGTCCCAAAGACACTAATGATCAGTGTAATCTAGGCCCAAAATGAAGCAAAGCGAAATTCGAATGAAAACGAAATCAGTCACTCAAAAAGCACAATAAAATGATAGACAACTGTCAAACGAATGCAAGGAAGCAATCCCAAAGTCGACTGAACGAACGAAAACCAAAAAAACTCCCAAGGGAGGCTCAACTCAAAAAATCACCTAGATGCCGTAGGGCTTGAATGCAAAATCGAAAGAAATAGGCAAACAACCAAAGGATGGAGGTTACAATCAGTCAAAATAGGCTCCAGTGCACTTAAACAGCTGAAAAAACAAGATCAAAATCACAAGTCTGTCCCAAAAAGCATAAAACACAACAAACCCTAATATCTCACAGGATTGGCACGACTGTGAGCTTGAAATTAGCACCAAAAAGGCAATGGCGCGGGTGATACACAAGCAACCTGTACCAATGGGCGTGACTGCCACACTGAAAAGCGCGCCAGCCGAGTTTACTATGGGAAAATGAAAAACAAGCAATCCCAGACACAGACAAGTGATAACAAGGCTAAAAAAAAGCCAAAAAAAAAAAACAAGTCCAAAGAGCTGACCAAGCAAGCAAGGCCAAGAAATTGACCGAAAAAAGAAGACAATACTCCAAGTTGTTCAGTCCGTAAACTAAACTGGAGATGGACTGAAGTAGCGTTGATCTACTCCGCTAATGCAGAGCAAAAGCATTTCGAAGGCTATCTGGCTGTACTTCAGGCTCTGTCTATAGCTTACAAATCAAACAACAAGATGATTCCCCAGTGGAATCGCCAAATTGTTGAAGAGGTTAATCCCCTCTGAGGACAGAGGCAATCCCTACTAGCCCAGATCGGGTCTAGCAACAATCAAACACGCTACAATGCAGGTTCCTAATTGCAAATAAACCAACTTGCAATGAAGGCTTACCTGGAATCCAAACGCTGTCGTTTGTTGAGGAGGTGGTGCTCCCATTCCTTTGCCCTAGCAGATCACAATCCTCACGATCCCCGTGATCGGACACCTGCACATGCAAGAAACAACACAAACGCAAGCATAAAATCCAGTATATACAACTATATGTCAGTCGAAGAGGACATAACTCATGAACATAATCAAGAACAAGAGTGGAACCATAACCAATAGTCACTTATCATTAATGAGTCAAAAGAAGAATACAACCATAGCTTCGACGCAACACTCTCCTTTGGTGGGTCTTCAGCAAAACATGTTTCGATAAAGCCTGTCAAGGATGGGACAAGCCTCTCTTTCCGGATACTTGACAAAAGTCTCCTTGCTTGGATTTGGCCTTAAGGGAATCAAGAAGGCTCTTGCAGCATAAGGATGTGAAAGCTCTTGGGAACTAGCTTGCAAAGGAGATGAGCAAGCTTTTATAGATGGAGGAAGGGGAGTTGGGATCCCTATAATTATGGGGTTGGCCCTACTATCAAGGAAGCTTCCATGAGAGGTGGCAAACCACTTCCTCTCCATGGAAATCCGTAGCCAAACCTCCCAACTCAAGATAGAAATCAACCCAGTAATTTGTTAGGATGAAACTTCCGCCTTTTATTTTTTAAAAAAACCTCTTAATATGGTTGGCGCGGGTACGGATCTATGATAGAGCGCCAATTGGCGCGCCCTCTTTGGAGGATTTCCCTCCTGGCGCGAGGGCTGAACTATGGAACCACGCCAATGGAAAAAGAGCTATTTTTAGGGTTTTTTGCAGGGAGATGTCTTTAGGGAAATTAAAGCTCATCTTCAGAGGGATGCAATGAAAGTATTTTCAAGCCTTAACTCTGCCCACAGGTCATGGAATGAGCCCTCCAATGTATGATGGAAATGGCGGTGGACTATGGACAAATTGCCGTGTAACACTATTTCATGAAGCAGATTCCTAGTTCTTGCTCCATTTTCATTTTGTGCATGTAATAAACTCTGCCACCTCAGGAAAAAAATTTCCTTAAGTTCACTACGCTACAAGATGGTTTTGCAAATAAATTTGTAGGAGGGGAGCTAAAACTCTATTTTTTAGGCCCTTAATAGCTTGATTAAGCACTTAAAAGGCTCAATCAAGTGCTTAAGGTAAAACATTAAATAAATTGAATGTGTAATGTCTCTCATTCAAAAAAAAAAACAATTCCATTCTCTCACAGTAAACACTTGTCATATTCTAATATTCAAGTCTAGTGATTTAAAATATTATATTTTTGGACTAGCACTTCCAGTGTCCCTGTGACTCCTTTTATACTACACAATGAATAATACGAATTAACATTCTGTATACGACTTTCTTATTTTATCTCTACTTAGATTATAGACGATATATATATATATATATATATATATATATATATATATATATATATATATATATATATATATATCTTAATACACATGTATATCACTTCGTCTTTAGTTTACTCTTTTATTCACAAAAAATCAAATCTCATTATACCTTCTTCATGGCTCTTTAAATCACTCCTATCTTGACATCAGTTTGATTTTATAAGTGAAATGTATTATTACTATGTATACAATTTCTTATAATATGCTATTTTCTAAGGTAAGATAATGATTACTCTTTCTTCCATAATCGAATGCAACCCTTTCCTAAAGGTTGTTCTTCTTGATCAATCCGAAATCCAAAATTCGTAACTTAACCCCTAGATATGATTTTGATATCTTAGGCTGAGTTGGAAACTTATTTCAATGTAAATTGAATGTATAATTCATTTATGGAAGTCCCATCGTTCACCCAACTTGTAATATCAGATTTTTAATGCATACCACTATCTCTTCTCGAATTTGGTACCCAGATGAAGAAACAACCTATGAACTCGAGCCTTGATCCCTTTAAATCTTAGGTGGAACTATGGTTATTCTACTATTTTTATCACATTATGTGACTGACAATATTAATTGGTAACTCATCCCATTTTTCAATATTAATATAGGCTTTATGGATACAGCTCACAACTCATCTCATCGAACCCTGAAGACGCTTAGACTTCCATGTCATATTACGTATCTGTCCGGTGATATTTAAAATCTCAACCACACTGATACGATTTGCATTAAATTCCAGTACTAGTTTGTCATTTCAACTTTGCCTATTCTCGATTTGAGGGGAAAATGGTTCGATTGTTGCCACTTGTAAGGTAAATATTTATTTAGGGCTTTGACTTATGTTTTCTATTAAACTCTGTTTCACCAATTTCTTTCATTTCTCTGGTCGATTGCCAAATGGCTCTGCTCATGTGTTGCTCTGGATATCTTATTCTAGATGTAGACCTCACGATTTTCTTCGAAATTCTCGTGGTTCAACTCTTTGCATTAGCCATCAGAACTGACAGTAAGCTTTGAGCATAATATGCTCCTCCTCCTTGAATTTGTATTGGAAATTTTCTTGGTTTAAATTTGAATTTGGTTAAACGCTTAGGAGTTGTATCGTCTATTTACAGTTGAGTTTTTTTTTTTCTTTTTTCTTTTTATTTGTTAATTTATTGGCTATAGGAAATCACAGTCATGATTTACATGTATTTCCTTGCCTGGTCTTTCTATTTTACTAAATACATGAAATCGATTTATTGCCAATAGCCGTTGTAGTTTATTCAGTTGGGTTATTAGTATAGTTTTTTTTCCCTTCCATACGTGTTGGAGTTTGAGTTGATAAGATTAATTTGCACCAAGGGTTGTCTAGAAATCGAATTCATAATTAAACTTGCATATGAAGGATTTATGGCTTTTATTTTTGGTTGATTAAATGGTTCTCCTATCATACTGTTTACTTATCTCCCATTTTCAATGGATGTTGGCCTTGGGTGCATTATCTATATATGAATATATATACCTATATCACATCAGCCACTGCAGAGAATCAACAAAAAGTTCGTAACACTTATTGACAGAGAAACCCCAGTTCACCTTCCTTATGGCTACGCTGGTTTTTCCACCCCCCCCCCCGCCCAACTATTAATATTCTTACATGATATATCCCTCAAGCTTCCGTCATAGAATGTGATCTTCGATTAGTTTTCTTCACACTTTCTAGGTATGGTAGTAAGGTTTTATTGTGCGTATATCTTTTATGCTTTTCTCTCTTATTTTTGTCGTAGGCTTCTCTTGACAATTTTTTATTGTTTGTTATTTTACAGATAAACCCCCTTCCTTGCTGGAACCTGGTAAGGTAATGGAAAACTTATATAGGTTACGATAACATTTTTTTTCCACATTTCGCTTACTGTTATATTCTTTTTTTCTTTCTCTGAACAATTCTACTTGGTTTTCAGGTGTGTTTTCTTTAGGTTCATATTCGACTTTGCTTTCTCACCAAAGTCGTTCCTCGAGATAAACTCTTTGATTAATCAGTGTCTACTCATATATAGGTTGGTATCACAACTACAAATATGTATGCAGCATACGATGGTTACAACTAACTTACATCTGTCTGAAGTTTTTAACAAATAGTATAGGGTTATTCATACATTTTATTACAATTTCTATTGTAGTAATTATAAATCTAAAATTTTAGCATGTTCTTCTAATTGGACTATTGGGACGGATTTAAGTTCCCTCTAACATTAGTATACAGTATTATTAAACTCATACCTAGAATTTTCCATACTCTTGCTTATACTTATGTATCTATATTCGTTTTCCTTTTTGATGGATACTATAGGGATCTCCTTAATAGTGATTACCCATATCATGAACTTAAAGTATACTAATAATATTTCAATTATATTGATGATAATCTCTTGTTTTTCTATTATAACTTTTTTTCATTTTTATGTATTACAGAATAATATAGATTTATTTCTTTTCCAATTCTGTACAAAAGATCGCAGAGTTCATTTTTCAAGATCTTTTATGGTTTATTCTGTGAATTTAATTATGGTATATAGTGTAGCAGTACTCAACATTTTCTCTAGTGTAAATATACTAACATCTTGATGACAATATTAAAATTTTGTCTATCTTTGATAGAGTTTCAACATGTAGCTAGTCATTACAATTCGATAGTTTTTCTCCATTCTGTAATAGAAAATAAAAGTGTACAGTAGCAGTATAATTGTAGTTATTCACTATTTTTACAGATATGAATGTAATTTGAATAACTTTAGAATAGAATTTAATCCAACCACATATTTAGTTATCTATTCTATTGTTCCCTGCTATACTTATTTTCTATGGACACAAAATTTCTTTAAAGGTTGAATCAGTTGATTTACTTCGTAAATACTGATTTCACATTAATTATGAATTGCTGAAAATACCATTAAATATTCTGAACTTCAGATTTAAATCTAATAATAGATTTAGACATTCTGGAGTTGGGGACATTCAACTTTTCTTTTAATCATGCAACAACACAGATGTTAGTTTACTACGGTAATCCATATCTGTTAAATGCATGGTTGTTACAATGAAATTGTAAGACCCCACATTTATTCTACTGGTTTTCCTTATTCAGTTTACACTACCTATTAACCAGCATCATCTAAAGATCCATTTCGTTTAGTAGCAGATGTATTGAAATCATAAAATGAAGCTAATTTTTATTTAGACAGAAGAATCGTAATAATTTGGTGTGCATACCAATTCAGATTACTAGTCCTCCCAAACGTAGAGTTCTATCTCCTTAACTCACCCCCGAGCTGAGATCCCAGCTTCCAGTGATAGACAACCCTTTGTCTATCCTGGAGTAGATTATTTAATCAGTGCTTTCCCAAGCCTGTTTCTAATTTCTACATCCAGAAATTCTAGGATGATTTCTTCTTCTCTTTGCCTAGGCTTCCCTTAGTGAGGTACTTTAAAGTTGTCTTTTCTGCTTTTCCAGATTTTCTTCCTCTTCCCAACTACTTTCCTCCTCATTGGGGAAATTAGATTTTTCTCTCCCAATCTAATTTAGTAAGATTTCTTTCAATGTTTTTCTGAAAGGTTTTGTGAAATTCTAACCTTATCCATATCCTCATGGATCAAGGTTTAGGATCTCCAATATCAATCTAGTTATAGTACACACATAACCATTCCATTTATTTTTTATTAATAATTAATTAAATAAATCCACATATTGTTTCTCCATTGGGGTCCACTTCCCCTTTGGATTTGTTCAAATGTAAAATTAAAAAGCATAACAGCTTGGGGTGTTACAGAATGAGGGTTTAAAAAACCCTTGATTGAGCATTTGAAATAGTTAAATAAGGTCTTGATCAATCCCTTCGAACCATAAACTCCTCATTGCGTTTTGGGTCATTTAAAAAAATAGTGTAATCAAGCATGTAGCTCGATCGAGGGTTTGTTTTTTAAGCCCCCAAATAGATCAATCAATTGTTTATTTTTTGAGCCCTCAAATAGTTCAGTCAGGGGATAAAACATTGCTCAATTGAGCTACTTCCCCCCACCTTCCAACCCATGTGCTTGCAAAAAATTCTAAATGAGCTTAAGGCATTCACCCTGATTTACTATGTTTTCTAATGCTATGTGTTGATTGAATGAAACATTGATTCATTCTCTTTCCAATTTTATGGTATTAGTCTTAATTTAGCTTGTGAGTTAGCATTTATTTATCACAATTTTCTAGTATCTCATTGATTTATGAGCATTTATATTGCAGAGTTTAGGAATGAGTAGTTAACTTGATCAAGAAACCCATTTACTTTGTTTTTTTTGTGTTCACTTTCCAATAGGAGTGTTCTACTTTTGTTCCTATGTGTTTGATTTTTTGCATAGTGATTTAATTTATTGTCTATGTAATTAAATATCTTACAAATAATGATATACATTTTTTCCGGAGTGTTGTAGTAGTGATACAGATTTATGCAGGAATGCAATAGAATAAACATATAACCATAAATACAGAGATGAAGGGGAAACAACACTTCATTTCATTAATATCAAAGAACTGAAATTTTCTTACAGACATAATGGAAATAAAACTAGCTAGGGCACTGGTAGCTATCTTTAAGAAGAGATGTGGCGGCTACAGGCCTTTGAACTGAGTTACAATGAGGCTCGAGGGCCTATTTATTATTGAGAAACAATGGAGAACTCTAAACATCCAAAAACCTAACCCTAGGAGATGAAGCGCCAAAAATATGGGCCTTGTTTGGGAAAATTGGTGTTTCAACTTCCGAGGGACGTAACTTTGGCATACTATCTCCGTTTGATGCACATGGTACATCATTAGAAATATCTATCCGACGATTACAACTTTCGCCATGAATATCAATTCTGGAACGTGGCCTCAAAACTGAAAAACTGAAAGAGGCAATGGTGGAGCCCCAAGTGGAATAGGCGGGTGGCCACCAATGTCCACCTGGATCATTCCTCCCCCCTTAAGAAGCAATGGTCTCCATTGCATTGAGTTCTTCCATGAGATGAGGAAACTTCTACTGAACTTGGTCCCTGGTGAACCACTTTCCTTGGTGCAAGAGTTGGCTAGCTTTGATAACCCGATACAGTTGGGTGTTCTGTTGGTGAGTGCTCTTTATTTTCATGTCCCTGATACAATCTGTGGTGGCCTGGTCCATGTAGTCTGGGTTTAACTCTGTTGGTGTGAGTTGTTTTGCAATGTCTGAGGTGTCCGGTAGAGGTGGGAAGTAAGGAAGAAGGCAATCCACATTGAAGACTGGGTGCAGACCAAGGAATGGTGGAATACTGAGCTCCAAGGCATTGTTCCCTATAGCCTTGGTGATGGTGTACGACCCATATCGGAGCGGGCGAAGCTTGCGGTGGGGTCTAGTGAGGTGCTCCTTCTGCAAATGTAGCCATACTTTGTCACCCGCCTAGAAGTTGTGTGGCACCCAGTGTTGATCACGGCTTTGCTTGTACTTGGCATTGGCTTTGTCCAATATATCATGAACCTGTTGGCGGATGTGTTGAATGCACTCGATGAAGCTACTTGATTTTTCAACTTCAGACTGGACATGAGATGAATTGGCCTGAGCAGCTGCAAATGGTATGGCTACATCAATAGGACATAATGGCTGGAATCCCAAGCCCACCTGAAAGGGGCTATGGCTGATTGAACTGTGGAGAGCCCGATTATAACTATGTTGTACATATGGGAGGCTCTCGTCCCATGTGCGTGGATGCTTTGAATTGTACATGCGCAAAATGTGTACAAGCATTCTGTTGACTACCTCTGTCTGACCATCTGTTTGGGGATGGAAAGCTGTGGACTTGGTGAGCTTGGTATCCAACATTGACCAGAGGCTGGACCAAAATGTGCTGAGGAACCTGCTATCCTGATCTGATATGATAGACTTTGGGATCCCGAAGTGCACCCACACTCGTTCAAAGAAGAGTTTAGCAGTGGCTTCTGCTGTGATATTCTTCTTGCAGGCCGCCATGATGGCCATCTTCAAGAATTTGTCGACGACCACGAAAACACAGTCATTTCCCTACTTAGTAGAAGGCAGGTCTGACAGGTAATCCATGGAGATGGATTTCCAAGGTTGACTAGGGGTAGGTAGCAGAGTATATAGGCCTTGCTTCTTGATGGTCGGTTTGGAAATGGCACAAGCAGTTCAGGATCTGATGTGCTTCTCAACATCCTTTCAAAGGTTCGGCCAATAGAAATACTTCTGCAGGATTGCTATTGTTTTCTCGACCCCGAAATGCCCAGCGACTCGACTGTATTGTGCTTCGCATATCATCTTGGCACACTCACTTGAAGGAACACAAAGGTGTCCCAGGTGACATAAAAGTGCATCTTGGAGGTGAAAATTTGGAACTTGCGTACCCCCCAAGAGTGCCTTGTAAGTGTGGCCAATTTCTGGGTCACTCTCATAGAGAAGTGGCCAATTAGAAGTCTCATGCCCACAAGAGTTGAGCATATTGGTGAGCGCCACGATCGGTGGTCGGCTGAGGCAGTCTGCAACATTATTGGTGCTACCCTTCTTGTACTTGATATTCAAATGAAATTGTTGCAGATATGTGGACCACTTCTGATGGCGATCATTTTGCAACTTCCCTTGTGTCTGTATGAACTGTAGCTACCAGTGTTCCGTGTGGATGATTGTTTCCTTCCGCAAAATGTAATGCTTCCATTGTCGACAAGCTTGCACAATGGAATACATTTCTATGTCATAAGTGGGATACTTGCGAACTGTGTCAGACAATGTCTCACTGTGATATGCCACTGGATGTCCATGTTGAGTAAGAACTACCCCAATATCATAGTCAAAAGAATCTGTCTCGATCTCAAATGGCTATTGCAAGTTTGGTAATGTGAGCACTAGGGCAGAACAGAGGCAATTTTTCAATTCTGTGAACGCCTTCTGTTGAGGTTCCGACCAAAAGAATTTTTCTCTCGCTCCTCCCTTGGTGACTTGACTCAAGGGCGAAGTGATATGAGAGAATCCAAACACGAATCTACAGTAGAAATTAGCAAGACCCAAAAAGCTATGAAGCTCTGTTATAGTGGTTAGGGCTGGCCAATCCCGAATGACTTGGATCTTGGCTGGATCCACATGCACCCCCCTTTCATCAATAATTTATCCTAGATATTGAACCTGGGTCATGCCAAATGTGCACTTCTCCAAATTGGCACACAAATTTTGTTGCCGCAGTGTTTGGAGGACTTGTCGGATGTGGTGAAGGTGCTCTTCCCAAGTCTGGCTGAAGATCAAAATGTCATCCAAGTACACCACTACAAATGAGTTGGTGAATGGCCGCAAGATGTTGTCCATCATCCTCATGAAGGTTGCGGGAGCATTGGTCAACTCGAAAGGCATGACCAGCCATTCGAGAAGGCCTTCCTTGGCTTTGAAGGCAGTCTTCCACACATCAGAGGGTTCAATTGGTACCTGGTGATACCCAGACCTCAGGTCAATCTTGCTAAAATATTTTTCACCTTTGAGTTGGTCCAGAAGGTCATCAATCCGTGGGATTGGGTACCTATTCCAGACAGTGATCTTGTTCAGCGCCCGATAGTCAATACAGAGTCTGCACATCCCATCCTTCTTCTGTACCAACATGATCGGGCTCCCACTGGGGGATGAACTTGGTCTGATGTGACCCTTCTGCAACAGCTCCCGAATCTGCCTCTTGATCTCATCATTCTCCATAACAGAGTGCCAATAGATCAGTCCATTGGGTAGCGGCGCACCTGGGGTCAGATCAATCGGGTGCTTGACCTGACAGTGCAGAGGAACCCCTGTGGGTGAGGTGAAGATGTCCCTGTACTCCTCCACAACCTTATCCATTTGTTGTTGTCGTGCAGAGGAGCCCTGTCTAGAGGTCGTGGCCACATTCTTCTTCTTGCCCTGGGGGTGGATCATCAAGAAAATGAATTTCCTGGTTTGGGAAATGAGCTTACTGCATTGTTGTGCAGTAACCAAAGAGATAGCGGCAGGAGGTCGTACCTCTGGTATCTTGTACAACTTATTTCCCAAAGTAACAATAATAGAACGAGGTCGAGACTCATACATATCATGACGCTTCCACAAGTATGGTTGTCCTAATAATACATCAGAAACATCAATAGGAGCAACGTCACATGATACCTCATCTGTGAAGGGCTTCATGCTATAGGGAAGGCGACACTGCTGGCTAACGCGGAGATCTCGTCCTTGGTGAAGTCACCTGATGGTGTATGGATGTGGTTGAGCTATGGTCGGCAAGCCCAGCCGCTTCATGACATATGCTGAAATGAGGTTCTTTTGGCTCCCATTGTCAACAATGAACTGTATAGGGGAGCCCTTTACCCACATCTGGGAGTGGAAGAGATGTTCCTCCTCCTCTGGATCTTTTGGTTCTTCCTTCTGGATCTTTGTAGTGGCAACAGTGGCATTGGGCTCCGCATAAATAATCTGTTTCCCTTTTTCATTCCCCTTTTCAGGTTCTGATTTCGGAGTCAGAGAATGCATCTAACTCAGAAGCCCTCATCTCGGCCACTAGCGACTGCTTGGCCCGAAACTCACTTGTGTTGTGAGTGGAGCTCTTATGGAACTCACACCACTTTCCCGTGTCCTTCTTTTGCTTTGCGTTGTTGTTATTTTCTTGTGGCTTCGACGGGTTTTATTTAGCCACCATACCTTGGCTCTGTCCTTTGTTCTGCAGTTTGGAAGCACCTTTCCCTTGCTTTTGATTCGCAAATCCAAAGTATTGCTTCTTCTATTTGAATTTATACTCAATATTGGGTGCATACCAGTATGCCATACCAAGCGAGGAGATGTCAAAGAACTCCATTTCCTCCTGAATCTATCTGTGCAGACAGCTGTGATACTTTAGCACTAGATGTTTCTCTGAATATTTGATACCCAAATTTGTGCGCAAGGTATGGAACAGATTCGTCAGCTCATGCACATCTTGATCCCTTTGTTGTCGCAGTGTGGTCGATTGTATGTACTTGTCCTCATAGCTCCCCACAGGATAATACGGTTCCTTGATGGTGTCTTGGAAAGAATTCCAAATTGGTACGGCTGAGAACAGAGAGGGTTCTATCTAGTCCTTGTTCTCACAGTATGTTTCCCACCAGTCCTTAACATGGGGGGTAGCTTTGAGGAGTGCAAAAATAATCTTCTCCTGGTCTGAAAATTCATGAACAAAGAAATATCCTTCTAATAGATTCAACCATATATCTACGACATCTACTTCTATTTGACCCTCAAATATGGGAATGTAAAAATTTACTTGTACCTTAAAAGGAGTCGTGCCTCTAGAGTGGCTGTTGGATGCAGATGCGCCACCGGTGGGCAGCCGTTGAAGGATCTGAGAAAATTTATCCATCATCACGTTCCTTTTTTTTTGAGGGCCTCCTCGAGCACTATTTTGATAGGATCTCCTACTCCCTCATCTTTATTTTCATCCCCCATGGGCATTAGTCGAGGTTTGCGAGGTTGATCTTGCAAAGGTTCCACCAGATCAAGCCCTAGCTCCTTATATCCCGACCTCATTGGGGACATGCAAAGAAGGATAGAGAAAAACTAGACCACTATGATACCACTGATCCAGATTTATGAAGGAACGCAACATAATAAACATATAACCATAAATACAGAGATGCAGCGGAAAAAACACTTCATTTCATTAATATCAAAGAACTGAAATTTTTTTACAGGCAGAATGGAAATAAAAATAGCTAGGGCGTTGATAGCTATCTCTGAGAAAAGATGTGGCAGCTACATGCCTCTAAAATGAGTTACAATGAGGCTCGAGGGCCTACTTATTATTGAGAAACAATGGAGAACTCTAAACATCCAAAAACCTAACCCTAGGAGATGAAGCGCCAAAGCTATGGGCCCCGTTTGGTAAATTGGTGTTTCAACTTCCCAGGGACGTAACTTTGGCATACTATCTCTGTTTGATGCACATGCTACATAATTAGAAATATCTATCCGAGGAATAGAACTTTTGCCATGAATATCCATTCCAAAACGGAATGATATTCGTTGGAGGCACGATGCCCAAAAAACATCGTTAAGGGCCTCAAAACGGCTCCGGAAGTTTATGACACAAAAAACTGCTAAAAATAATAAATTGTGCCGAAACTGAAAAAATGAAAGAGGCAATGGTGGGGCCCTAAGTGCAATATGTGGGTGGCCACCAATATCCACCTGGATCAAGTAGTCTTCCAGTTCCTCCTAGTGTGAAGTGTGACATTTCAATTCCTACAAGTGTGAAGTGTGATATTTCGATTCTTGCAAGTGTGAACCTTTCATTTCCTGCAAGTATGGTTTGGTGGCATGAGAAAGAGCATTAACATCCAACTCTATCATAATTAATTAGTACTGCAACCTAATCAACACTTAACAACTTTTGTTTGGATATACAATGCATGACAATTCACATGTTCCATATGAACTTTAGATTGACAATTAAAGGTATAACTTATCAACTATCCACTAAGTAATTAAGAATTAATGGAAAGACCTATCAAGCATATTTATTAATGTAGAATGGAGCTAATCAAAGAATCCAAAAAAATAATTTTAGTCTAATTGATGAATCTCTTGGACTACCATATTTACATACAAGTCTCTTTCCTAATTCTTTAAAGGGTGGTAGTTCATTGGAAAAACTCCAACCTTAGAAGATATACCTAGATATTATAGTTTACTTTTAGGAAAATAATGTAAATTTTGATTTAAGGTAGTGGTAAGTAATTTCTTTTGTAGATTATCTTATATGTTGTTTATAAATACCAAAGGAATATCATCTCAGGAGAAATAAAAAAAATGCATTAAAACCAAAAACTTGTAATATATTGTAAATAGAATTTTGAGAAAAATATGGCACTAGAAGAAAGAAACTACTATATACAAAATTAAGAAATACATGATATGACACGACCGTTACTACAATATATATAGTTTAATTTTCCAACAGTAATTGAAATCAATTTCATTTCTCATGTTGCGAATATAAAAATATGGGAATGATAACATGTAACTTTAATTTTTACAATAAAGTTAACAATATAGCATTAATATTAATTTCATGTATCATTTAACGTGGTCATATTAATGGTGCTTTATAATTTAAAATATCAAATTCATTTAAAACATATCAAATCCATTTAAAATTTTCAAATCAATCTAAATCCATTTTAACTCAAAATTTATCAACACAATCAAATCTCAACCAAGAATTTGTGTAAATACAAACTTCAAACTTCCAACTTAATAAATCTAACTAGTTTATTATAAAGAAATAAAAAACTAAATTATCTAAAACTAATCAAACTTAAAATTTAATAAATATAAACCTCAGACAATAAATCTATCTAATTTATTATAAACAAATAACACACCAACCTTCCAAATTTATCCAAAACTAATCAAAACTTACAAATAAATCATAGCTTTTAGTAATTTGATATTGGATTACTTCACAATGTAGTTGTAATATGTATTACTTAGTTAAAAAAAAAGTTAAAATATGCCTTGAGCAATCTATTACGAATAAGAGAAGTACAAATATTACTCAATTTTGTATTACAAATTCAAGAAAAGTCACATTTTTATAACTTGGTTGGAACAAATTTTCTCATCAAGGTTTATTATTGAAATACACAACCAAAGATCAATGGAAAAATTACGTAAATGATAAATCAGTTTGCATTTTGCAATATGAACTAATGTTACATTCAATTAATGATTTTCCCAAAATATGAGATTACTACTGGGTAGCAATCAATACAGTCCAAATGCAAGCCTTTTAGAGAGCATTTTAACAGTTCCCAGAGATTTTCAAATCGTGTTGTTGCACTTGAATCCTGAGCGAAAAGATACCATCCATGTTATGTCACCTTTCTTGATTCTCTCCTCCACTTCAAGGTATGCAAGCTCATAGAAGTAAGCTCATACCAAAGTGTGTTGATGTACGTATTTCTAAACCTGTGAAGAGTCATCTCAGAAGGCTCCATATTGATGTCGGTAAAAGATAAATTCTTTTGCAGTGAATCAAGCACAGGTCAGCCTCCAACATGCATACAGAAATATCAAGTTGTTGATTTGAAGTGAGGGATGTAGGGTTTCATGTTCATTTTCATAATTTTGGGAAAAACAAGGAAGCCAAAAAGAGAATTTTATCTGATAAGGGAAGAACCAGTGGATGCAAATTTGTTATATTTGCTTTCAGTGCATGGTATGTAGCTTGAAAATATCTAAATTCGGTGGGAAAATAATATCAAAATTTTGTTGGAAAACTAAAATCTGGGATCCATCTTGCCCATGGCATCGACATAAGCCGTAGATGATCAATGCGAAGATGTACAAAGACATCAACCCATTTCCTGGTAATCAGAAACTGTTCATTGGAGAAATTACGTACACGAGTTGACAACCAAGTCGATGACAGATTCCTTTTCCCAAGGGTGTACTTAGAGTGTATTAATGGCTGTATAGCCTTGGAAGTATTGTCTACCATGTTTATCATTTGCTCAATAGTGATTCACAAAGAACTATGTATGTTGTATGACAACAATAGAAATGAAAAGGAAATATGACATTAAGCTTCATTATTTAAGGTGCATGGACCACTTTTGAAACTCGCTGATGACCCTAGGTAGAGTAATAATTTCAAATCTAAAGCACTTGTTAAAATATAGGTAGACTTGTTAAACTCTAGGCAGAGTAATAATTTCAAATATGAAGCACAAGTTAAATTTGGGTAGCATAGGAGTTTCAAATCTAAGATACCCATATTTTTTTTTCTAGTCTGCTCATTTTTAAATTTCCAAAAGGCCGTTGTTGGGTTGAGGAAAAGGTACATTTTACCCCCATCTTTACCATGATTTGTCATTTAATTTTATATGTTTTTCCTTCATCTTAGCAATAAAGTAAGGGAAAATAATGAAAAATTAAGGTAGAATGAATTATTGACAAAAGGTGTGTGTAATAGCATAAAAATTGATTTGTTGCTGTCTTTATTGATAGGGAAGAGAAACAGCCAAACTGATGACTAGGATGACCCAATAGCAATAGATAAGAAAAGAAAACAGAATTGTATCAGCTCCTATGAATCAACGGAAGATGTAGAGGCACGCCTACTCTTGGAGTATTCAGTTGATAGCCACAAAGTGACAGGATCTCCTAATAGGGAGGATCCGTTACTCTATTTTGTTTTACCTTTAAGCTATAATAGGCTAGCGGTGAAAGAGACAGAGGGGGTAGTTCATGTATCATAATTTTCTTGTAATAAATTTATTCAGACACAATCTTCGAGTTCATGCTAATGTATTTCTCTATTGATTAATGAAGAAATTGGCATTTTTAGTATAAATAACTTATGAGTATTTCTTGGTAGAATATATTGAGAGGCTTCAAACCCAACCCTCAGAGTTCTCCTGCTATTATGTGCTATACATTTATTTAAAATTCTTTCATTTTTAGTTATCCTTTGCGTTTCATAGAATTATCATTCAGTTGGTTAATTGCAGTCATGATATGTTATAACTTCGTTTTCACTAGATTAGATTTATCATTAATGTTCTTTTATCAGGAAGTGATGCTTTTACATTCGTTAGACTAGTTTCAGCGTGGTTTTTGTTCAAATATGTATACAATTATTTCTTGAATCTTTCCATCGTAAGTGTGAACGTTTGGCTTGATGTTTAATTTTGAATGATGCTATTAGTTGATTGATAAAGAATTCCTTTGATTATCAAGACTGAAATAAAGAATAGATTGCAATTTAACAACACTCTTTGATAAATTAAATAGCTACCTTAATTAATTGAGCAACAGCCTTAATGAATTTAACATTAGCCCTAATGGCTTGAATAGCAACCCTAATGAATTGAACATCAACCAATTATTCTAGATTTTGCAATTATCAAATCCACTCCCTAATTCTCAATTATTCCTTTGATTGAGAGTGTTTAAGAGTGATGTCTTTTATTTCATTTTCCTTTTGATGTCAAAGAATTTGGTATTGAAAATGAGGGGTAAGAACCTGTGTACTAGCAAGAAAAATGGTTGCTCTCCATCCCGCTTCTCAGCAATTGTGCAGAAGTTAATAAGATAGGTGTTTTTGTTTTTTTATGGCTAGGAAGAAAAATATATAATTAGATCAAAACCCCCCACTTAAATCCACAAAACCCAAGGGATCTGTGGTCCTTGGAAGAACAACAAATATAGATGAAATCGTTAAGAAGGCCGAATCCCAGGCATATGTAGGACCTAGAACCATTCTTGCACAGAGTCCTACTATAGTCCCTCAGGAAAAAGCCTCACCATCTGCAGCCCACACCAAGATTCAAAGCGAAACAGAAGGGTCTGAATGTAGCCTTCAGAATATAGAACACTTAAGTCCCAACCCTTCTAGAGAGGGAAATTATTGCAACTTGCAGGAAGGAGAGGGAGAAACAATAATGAAGTACAGGTAAAAACTCCAGAGCTTGGATCTCCTAAGATAGTACTTGAGACAGAGACACCCAATATCCTAGATCGAGGAAGTGCTACAGGGCCTCCTCCAAATCCACTCCCTAATTCCACTCAAATTATCCTCCCAGATCAAGAAATCCCTGAATATTATTGGCACATCTTTTATCATATGGTGCAAAACCAAAACCAGAGACAAACATAAACATTGGAGTATCCCATTGTTTATCTAGCTGCAAATGCCCCTATCAAAGCTATTCCATTACAAAACATCCCCAACTTCCATGGGCTGACCTTGGAAGATCTAGATGCATTTTTATTTGAATTTGATGTCTTATGTAGGGGGTATGACTACACCAGTGACCCTTATAAACTAAAACTATTCCCCTCTACTTTTAAGGGAACAAAATTAAGTTGGTTTATGGGGCTTGGTAGAGGAACCATTAATAGTTGGGATCTGATGAAAAACACTTTTCTTAACAAATATCAAGACTACTGCTGGACTCGAGAACTAAAAGAAGAAATCTTCAATATGTGTGAAAAAGACAATGAGTCGTTAGAAGAATACTTTGAAATATTTCAATATAATTTGCAAATATCTCCATATACTACACTATCTGAAGATATTTTAAAAGTAAAAATGACTAAAGGAATGAAAGAAAAATGGGTCGAAACACTTAACATAATGGGAAAAGGGGACATATATCGAGAAGAATATGATCACATTATTGCATTGTGCATGAGGTGCTCTCGAGGTAGTATTTGAAGCAGGCCAACCTGACGGGATTCAGTTACAAGGAATTATAAACAGTTAGGTGGCAATGTGACCAGAGAATAATTCGATAATATTTTAGAATATTTTAAAACTAATATCTTATTCACCCTCACAATGCAGCTAGCTGTTGTACAATACAAGCAGAAGAAAAATTTGACAGAACAAAACTTGGGTGTTTTTTTCCCACGCTATTGGAAGAAGCACAACCAACCGGAGTGTCCATTAGACATGGTCCATACATGTGCTATTTGTACTAAGGACCATGCCACTGACCATTTCCCTTCACTCCCACGGTTGGAAGTGGTTTTAAAGAGAAAGAAGAAGAAACAAAACCAGTGTATCTAATGAATCAACGTCGGCAGTGGGAAGCACAACCAGGTATGCCACAAGTCCCTTCTCAATTCTTTTCTCCTCCACAATTTAATCAACATAACCCTAGAACAGCATGGCAAGGCCAATCATATTTTTATGTCTAGCCATCCCAATAATTTTTCATGCCTCCTTGGCCAACGCAATCCTCTTCAAGTAATAGTTGGTCAATTTTTCCTTTTTCTCCCCCTTACTGGTGAAACAATCCATATCAGTCCCAGTGGCTCGCCTCCACTTCAAAGAATACAAATTGGTCTCAAAACTAGCAGCGACCCCCGGGAATGGAAATTTACCTATGAGAACATGGGATAAGAATCAACCCACATTACCAGCTCCATACCTAGTCCAACATAATCCTCAGCCTATTATGCGTCCTCAACTGCCAGCTCAACCCAATCCTAATACCAATAATAGATCAGTTCAGATAATCCATATTGTTGAGAACCCAAACCACGAAACTAAAAAGAAGAAATGCAATGAACTTAGGCTGAGATTAGGGCATGTTATTTCACCCGAAGAAGATAGAGCCCTGCCACAAGTTGAGTCTGAAAGTCCAACATTACCTAAACAATCAACTATGATAGAAGCAGAGATAAAGCAGGGGAGGGACATAGTTGACCAAAAAGAGCCTGAAAACCTTATTATTTCCTATCCTCCATTCCCTGAGAGATTAACACTACCAAAACCAATAGTCTCTTCATATTTTGATCGCCTACGGGAATTAAAAAATATTTTCATTATAATTCCTCTCCTATAGACTATATAAGATATTCGTATATATGTGTAAACAATTAAAGAATTGTGCGGAAAAAAACAAGTGAGGAAAGAAAAGACTGTACCGACTACTCATGTAGTGGGAGAACTGTGAGACTTACTCTTGGGTAAAGAAACACTGCTAAAATATGAGGATCTAGGAAGCCCCATAATCACAGTACATATCTCTCTCCACTAATTTTCAAACACATTAGTTGATTTGGGGGCGACCATTGACATATTAACTACAAAATCCTACAATAAGTTATGTATAACAACTTTGGAACCCATATCTACCTTGCTGGAACTCGCTGACAGATTTTTTATCAATTCAGAAGGTATATTATAGAACATCTTGGTTTCTGTGGACTCGGGAGTACCCAACAGAATTTTTAGTTAGTAACCCAAAACATAGGTTAGATGGACATCACCTGATATTGGGATGAAATTGGTTAGTGATGACCGATGCTTACATAGGCTCTCAAATAGGCAACATGACCATTTCTAGAGGAGATGCCATCAAAAGATATTGTCATATACCCCCCTACCAAACCAAGTCTTCCCACAGTAAATACTCACAAACAGCCACATACATACTGCAGAAAAAACATCTTTTCTCCACTGCTAATAGTTGAAGCACTTAAATTCAAAGATCAAACTAAAGACGATGTAAACAATAACTTCATGAACCAACCATCTACTTTAGAAAAGTTAAAGTTCCAAATGTTAAAATAAGTTCTTGATAACAAAGCATAGGAGGACCCCTTAGCAAACATTGATGAATATCACATACCCATGATTATTGTTCAAAACAACATGATAAATTGAAATTGAGCCAGGAAAAGTTTTAAATATCAATGGGAGTCTAGATAGTAACCAGCAACAAAATCTTGTTAAAATTTTACAAAAATATAAGGGAGCCTTTTCTTGGGACTATCCATACATGAAGGGTATAGATCCTCTACAATGCATACATCACATTTATACTGAAAAGGATTCTTGGCCTATTCGGAAGCATCAGTGGAGGTTAAACCCGCATCTGAAAGACATTTTAAAAGATGAATTGAAAAATCTGCTAGATGTAAGCTTCATTTATCCTATTTTAGACAACAAATGGTTCTCTCCTCCAGTAGTAATTCCTAAAAATAATGGTAAGTGGTGAATCTCTGTGGATTACAGAGAACCAAATAAAGAAACATAGAAAGACCACTTCCTCCTCCCTTTAATTGATCATGTCCTTTATACATTGGCAAGAAAACAATTCTTTTCTTTTCTTGATGGTTTCAGTGGTTAAAATAAAATCCAGATAGCTCCTGAAGACCAAGATAAAATGACCTTTACCTACCCCTATAAGGTATTTCCGTTCAGACTATGTAATGCCCCAGTAATTTTTCAAAGGCCCATACTCAGCATTTTTTCTGATTTAATAAATGAAGGGCTTGTGGTTTACATGGACGACTTTAATCCATATGGAGATGACTTTGATCATGCACTACACACACTAGAAAAGGTATTGGAATGATGTATTTCTACTATATTGTGTTTGAGAAATGAAAATTGTCACATGATGATGACCAAAGGAGTGATCCTAGGAGACTACATCATTGCACCTGGAGTACAGGTAGATTCGACAATGGTAGAGGTAATTATTTTATTAGCCATGCCTTGTGCTTAGACAGAGGGACGTAGTTTCCTCAGATATGCAAGGTACTACCATAGGCTTATAAATAATTTCTCACAAATTGCTGCACCCTTGTATGCACTAACTAGAAATGTTGAATTCCATTGGTCTGAAGAATGTGACATTGCTTTTTCATATTTGAAGAAACTGGTCTCAACTGAACCAATATTACGTGGCCCCGATTGGGAGTTGCCTTTTCAAATTTCCTCATATGCATCTGATAGAATGATAGGGGAAGTTCTCATTCAAGAAGAGGAAAATAAGTGCTACACTATTTACTATATCAGCAAAAATATCACTCCTACCAAATTGAGCTATATAGTGACCGAAAAGGAGTTTGATATAAATATCAAGGACCCTCCAGGAAAGGACAACATAATTGGAAAATTCATGTCTATAGTCCCAAAGTCAAATTACCCACTAGCGATGGATGATCAGTTCCCTGATGAGAATTTATTCATTGTAGCAGTAAAAACTCCATGGTACGCAGATGTAGCGAATTACCTGGCAGTAGGAAAACTGCCAAGATACTTGACAACAAAGGAACATAAGATGATTGTTCACCGTAGTGCTAGATTCTTCTGGACTAGTGGATATATTTTCCATACAAGGGCTGATATTCATATATGCAAATGTATTCGAGAAGACAAGATTTACGACATCTTAAGGGCCTGCCATGATGAACCATGTGGCGACCATTTTGCAGATTGCAGGACGAGGCACAAAGTATTACAAATGGGCTACTATTGGCCTTGAATTTTTAAACATGCCAAGAAATATGTCTAAACTTGCGATATTTTCCAAAGAATGGGCCGCCCTGTCCAATTTGACGAGATGCCATTGCAGCCATAGTTGGTAGTAGAACCTTTTGAATGGTGGGCACTAGACTTTTTTGGGCCATTAAAACCACCATCAAATCAGAAGACCTACATACTGGTTGCCACAGATTACGTGACGAAGTGGGTAGAAACAATGGCTTTCTCGAGAGCTACAAAAGGATCTGTCATCAATTTTTTTTTTGAGCTATTTGTGTGGTATGGATTACCTAGGGAAGTGATAATCGATGAAGGGGCACAGTTTCTGGGAAATAAAATCATGGCCACTCTAAAGAATCACCATGTCACACATAGATTCACCTCTCCCTACCACCTGTAGGTGAACGGGCAGGTCAAAAGCACCAATAAAGTCCTTGAGGGAATTCTCACTAAAACTGTTTCAGCACATCACCGGGATTGGGCTACTAGACTTCCAGAGGCCTTGTGGGCTTACCATACAATCTGGAAAAACACCACTGTATATTCTCCTTACCATCTATTATTTGTAAGGGAACCAATTTTTCCTATTTAATTTGAAATAAATACTCTGAGAACAACCGAGGAAGTGGAGTTGGATTTGACGGAGGCCCAAGTTAGAATAATCCAACAAATAAATGAATTGGATGAAGCATGACTACTTTCTCTACAACGCACTGCAATTATTCAACAAAAATTAGCTAAGTGGCATGACAACCTCATAAAAAATAAGACATTCGATAAAGCAGATTGGGCACTTCTCTATGAATCCAGATTCCAAGACTTCCCGTGTAAGTTACAAACAAGGTGGCTCAGGCCATATGAAATTCAAGAAGTGCACAGTAGTGGTACCATTACCTTTACCACCATAGATGGATCTGGCTCTGCCTTTCGTGTCGATGGACATTGGGTGCAGCTCTATCATAAACCACTTAGGAAAGGGTCTTTCTGCCAGCAGGTGCCTGACGACCCCACCATCGAAATTTTAGCTACAGGGGATGATGGCCCAACAACTTTAAGTTCATAAAAATTTGTTATTTCGTCTTGTAAATATTGTATATATGTTTCCTGCAATTTATAGCTCTTCTCATTGTTGTACATAAGAATTCCATCACTTTTTCATTATTTTGATGCTCACAGCTGCATTCTTTTTCTTTTCTTTCTTTTGTGTGTTTCGCTGTTCAATTTAATTGAACAACTGTCGTTCAATTCGAATGAACGACTATTTTTTTTTTATGTGTTTATTTCTTCTATTCAAACCACTGAATAGTTGTTGTTCAATCGAATTGAACAGTTGTTGTTCAATTGAATTGAACAAGCGTCGTTCAACTCAAATGAATGACTATTTTTTTGTTGTGTGATTTTACTTTTGATGTTCAAATCCAATGAACAGTTGTTGTTCAATTTCATTGAGCAGCTACCGTGCAATCCAATTGAACAACTAATTTCTTTTCGAGCATGTTTTTTTTTTCTCTTTTTTTTTTCTTTTCATTTAAAATAACAATTTTACTGTCTTTCGATGAATTTTTTTTTAATATCCACTCTTCCTTTAAACTTCCTCATCATAAAAACCATTTTAAGAAAAGGAATTGGCACCTGAAGAGGAGAAAAGAAGTGATATTACTAATATTATGATCTTTTGAAATTTTGATGGAAATCTCTACTTCGAAAGTTGACATGGTTTATCTATATAATGAAGGGTTGGATATCTCCTCCTAAGACATTTATTACATAGTTCATTTCCGTAGTCTTATGCTAGTATATCTTTTTACACTCTCAAGTAGTAATTATTTTTGGCATGAGGATATATGAATAAGAGTTGTTATCACTCCAATAATTCTTAAGTTGTGAGATTTTGATTTAAAGTCTAAGAAAATTAGAGGTAACCACATACCAACTTTTAAACTCTAAGATCTAGCCTTCCTAGGGCTCATAGAGGGCTCTCTCTTTAAGATTTAACTTTGTTTTAATTATAAGATATTAGAATAGTTATGATTGTGCAATTTAAATTTGATTTGGTTTGGTTTGGTGGGAAAAATCAGTTAATGAGATGGATAGTGGGAAATCTGTTTATCCATTGGGCTAAGGAGTAAAAAGTCAGGTAGACAGAACTAGGATCAAGGTCAAAAGCTCAAATGTTTTCAGGGCAAGATAGATGAGTCTTTAAAGATCTTGGAAGGTTTTTTTTCTGAAGTGGTTTGATTATATAAAGAGAAATGAAGGATTCTTTGATCCAGATAAGGAAGGAGTAGTCAAAGGTCATTTGAAAGAGGGAGAGATTAAAGGTTCCCTACTATGGCAATCAGCAGAAAACATAGAAATGATAAACAGTAAAGACAGGGTGATTTTAACAAATCCTTAAATAATACTCCTATTTTATCATTCAAATTTAGAATACATAATGGATTCATGAAAACATGAGAAGATCAACAATGACAAGTAGAAAGTACTTCACTTCAATGGCTCATCACATGAATCTTGAAATATGATGCTAGATGATTTGATCCAGTTTGCTACTTGAACGTGCAAAAAAAAGTCTTCAAGCACAACAAAAATGACTTCAAAAATTTATTCCACTATAATTCTTGAAAGAGTGAAGTATTTATACAATTTTTTTTTTTAAATATCCTAGAATGCTTCTAGGAATTATCTAAGGAAAAATAAATATCTTTTACAACAAAATGGTGACAGCTACTTAACAAATCAACAAGTTGTCCTATTTATCCAAAAATAGAAAACTGTTTGTGGATTAGGTGCAGCTGGTTACCTTCGTGTCCTCTTTGCTGGCACAGATATTTCAAATTTGTTTTGAAATATTATATTTTTTATATTATACTCTTTAAATTTGGTACTCTTTAACTCTGATACTCTTTAACCTTTGTAAAAAAAGCCTTCATCCTGTAATAAATTATGTTTTGACTGTGAAAAAATCAACCAGCTCTTTTATCCTTTTATCTACATTTTGGCTTTTACAATAAGTCAGTGAGTGATTTCCAAGATTCATCATTAGGAATTTGTATATATTTTTAGCTTCCTAAAATTATCATTTGCCTCAGTATATCTAGCAAATGTTGCTATTATGACAAGTAAGTGTTTTATCACATGCTCAAGGTAAAACAAGTCTTCAAAACTTCTGTGTAACACCTTCCCTGTAGGAATACATTGTCCTTTGATCTTGCCCACCTACTCTTTTGAATAATCTATGATTTTCTTATTGTAGTCCTCATGTGGCATGAGTTTATCATTAATAACTGAAACATTAGGCAAACCTCTTTGCCTCAAATTTTCAAATTTAATCATAAACTTGGTTATGGCTATGTTCATATTTTCACATTTCTCTTTAAGTTGTTTCATCAGATTCTTCTTTGAAATGACTTTCCTTATTTCAAGGATTGTATCTGTCCTATCAGTGATTTATATTTCTTCCAACTCTTGCTTGTTTTTACTGTTGAGAAACTTTATCAATTCTATGGCTTGCTCAGGTTTGTCACCTAGCTTATCTTTTGTTTTCTGAATCTCTTCTTTTCTTCCTTCAGTAAATCCCTCTGCTCATATATTACCTGGATTGATGGCCAAACATCATTTATGGATTCAATGATTTTACTCCATAACTGATTCTTCACATAAGAAATTGGTTCTTTTAAGGTTAAGTCCTTTTGTAGTTTTTTCAACTCAGTTTTTAACCTGTTAAACCTTTGTTTATGAGTTTTGCATTGATTTGAGCTATCTTTTTGGCATCTTCAATATTTTAAATCACTTTCTTCAATCTGTTAATCTCATTTTTTTGAAGTGAAATTTCCTCCATGGCTTTAACTAATTTACAAGCCTCATCTGTTGGCTCCACTGTTGATGTAGATGACTCTATGGCTGAAGTTGTGGATGATGTCATTAGCACTATAGTAGCCAGTGGTACTTTTGGTGCCAACTCTTCTGCAATATTTGAAGGCACAACTGTAGTAACCATGGGAATTACTGTAGGAGTTTCTTGTGTTTTTGTAGTTTCTCTTTCATGGACAAACTTGTCCATTTGGATCTACATCTCTTTTATATGTCCTATTAATTGTAGAACTAAATTCATCATATCATCTTTATGAATTTAATATTGTACTATTTCTATGGCCTGTGGATGTTCAATTGGTGGAAGCTTGAGTTGTTTCCTTAATGTTGCAATATCATCATTCTTTTTATTTACTAATTGTTCTGCAGCTTTAACATTTGCAGGATCATATCCTACTTGGATAACCAACTCTTATAAGGACTTAATTCTAAGATATTTAGCATATGATGAGGCCTTGTCAACCTTAAGTTGAACTCTCATGTTTATGATTGTATTTTGAAGTTTGTTGACACTCATAGCCTTGGTAGTTATGGTAGAATATAACATCTCCGAACTTTTACTCTGAAATTCAATTTGATCTAGTGCATGAATTCTTTCTGTTGGCACTTCAAGATCATTTTTTTTTGTATTCTGCAACTGTATTAGGAGTCTTGACTATTGGTTTTAGCATTGGCATAATCAAATTTTTGTATGAGTAATCAAAAGCTGATAAAAGTCTATTCTGAATGCGTGGTGTTTTCTTCAAATATTGAGAATAAATATCATTCTTGATTTATTCATTATTCGTGTTAATCTCCTTATATTTTTCTGTGATGTCAAGATATTTTTCTTTTGCTGTCTGTGAGGAAGATGCCTCCAAATTCTGCTAATTTTTCTATGACCTGAGTGTTTGAATTATCAATATTTCCTTCATTTAAAATCTCTATTGCTGGCTCATTAATTTTGACTGTAATAACATCTTTATTTGTCATTGGAACATCTGTGTCTTCTACTTCTATGGTTACTTTTCCTTTATCAATTGAATTAAATTTAGGATTTTTATTGTATTTAAGTTTAAATCTTGTCTCAGTTGTTGTCTCAATAGTGTATGTTCCTTCTTCTCTGATTCTTTTAGTAGCTTTCTCTCCTTGATTTGCAGTTTGCAAGGTGTGACTAGTATCACCCTATTTAATTGCATCTACTAAAGTGTTTTCTAGCCACTCAGTTTGATTGACATACTATTCAATCTCTGGTATTTTCTCATGTATATAAGGTGTTAGTTTGCACTTAACCATCATTTTGCTTAATATTCCTTATGGATCATAATTCCATGAGAATTTCTCTTCATGTCTATTCTCAAGCAATTGTTTTGCTGCTTCTTTTTTTGCATCTCTGTGATTGCAAATAAATGGTCCCACTTGATTCTTAAACTTAAATTTGGGCTTCTTTTTCGTTGCTGGGAAGTTGATAGAATCAGAATTTAAGACTTGCCTGATATACTCCAAGGAAAGAATTCTCATTGGCACATACTTAGGGAGTTTATAGGGTAACAGATTGCACCCAAAAACTCCGATTTCTGTATGTTTTTGATATAAGTACCAATCTCCAGTTCTAGTGTGCTCTGATAGCTGTAGAAATTTCTTCATTTCATCACTGATTCTTGGCTGTTCTGTGTTGGTCAACATATTTATCAATGGGTGGACAAAGTTATCTGTAAACTCTACATAAGTGAACTCTGAGAACTCTTTTGTGATGAAAGAAGTCCAAAAGATGACTGAAAGTGAATTTTCTTCTATATCAAGCTTCTGGAGGGTTATTGGAAACTTGTATGCTTGAAAATACAAGAACATATGGAAGAGAAGAGATGTATATCTAAATACTCCTTCAGTTGGCAATTTGACAAGCTGATAATGGATATTGTCAGCTATATACTCATCATAATTGAATATTACAGAGGGAGGCTATCCTAGTGTAAAAGTATATAGGAAACCTAGGATTGATTCATCAATATGCTCATCTGTAAAGTATCCTAGGATAAATGACAACATGGAAATGACATGCCTAGACCCTTCTGGAAATTTTGAGGTAGAATATGGGGGGTTGATTTGTAGAATTTCAACATGTAAAGGCATGAAGACTTGAAAAATCTAAAACCTTTTGGGAAAATCAAGACCAATGTACAACTTTTTTAGTGCTTCTATTGACAAAGGAACTGCTTCGGGATCAGGTTTTAGTTATAACATCTAATTTATGGACTCAGCAGTAATTGTAAACAATACCTCTTTGTTTGCATTGATCATTGCTCTATGTTTAGGTGAATAATAACTCTGACACAACCTAATAACCTCTAGGAATTGATGAGTGATTGGAACAACATATTTGGGCAGGTTTGACTCCAAAATTTGGACTTCTTCAACCTAATCTAAGGACTTTTCATAACTCTAGCAGTGGAGGTCTAAAAAATTAAATTCAACAACTAGATCTTCTATTTTATAGTCCACATCTGCTAAAGGTGTGTGTTCAATGTCTACAACAAGAGGTTGTAGAGGATTTAAAACGATTGCAGTCGTAGAAGACATAGCTGGATTGGATTTTGACATTTTTTAGGCTTTATGGATAACTGAAACTCTGTTTTTATCCTTTTTGGGTTCTTCTGTAAGATTAAATGGTTTACATAAGTGTTTCCTACTTTAACAGAGGTTCTTGGATGAAAAATAAGTAAAACTTGGTTTTATTTTGGATTTGAACCTTCTATTTTGGCTTTCCACTATTCTTCAGACTCTCACAGGTTTAGCAGATGATAAAACAAGGGCTTTATCTATTTTTTGGATAATTCAAGACTGAAAAATGGTTAAAATTAGGCATTGAAGGATTGAGGTTACCTGCAGAGGATTTCTGGGTAAATTTTAAGTCTTATAAGGTCTGAAAATATTGAAAATATTCAATTTTAACTTAAAACCAACTTACAGTATTGGAAACAAGGTTTTATCAAATTTTTAATAGGGAATTCTCTCTTTTCAGCCAACTACAAATTTTCTTTGGGTAAATAGGATTTTTCTGAGCCTAATTCCTTTAGAAAAATATTTTCAAATGATAATTGGCTTGTTTTTATCGGAAAATACCTGTTTGTGCAGGTATTAGTCTCTCAAATAGGTTCCAAGTTTTTTTGAACAAGTTTCTAGTATCTTTTGAAGGTTTCTGCAAGGAATCCAGAAGCTTGCTATAATCTTGGAAGCAAATGTGGGCTTTTTGCAGATTTCGGGCTTTGAAACAATGTAGAGGCTTCTTTGTTCTCATTCAGGAGAATGAATACAATCAAATAGCGCAGGAAAATGGTTTAATGGTGCAGTCTATAATTTTCTTTAACGTTTTAGGTCTAAACGAACTTGCATTAAATGGTGGTCACATCGAACAGATGGCAGTTTTTATTTTCAAAGGTGAAAACCATCGGTAGTTATCGCATAGGGTATAGGCGGTATATGGTTTTGGTTGGATTGAATGCGATCCAATAGAATTTTTCCGCATGGAGGAGGGATAAGGGTGAAAAAAATCCCATTTCACGTGGTTTGAAATATGTTATGGTCGGGCAGTTTAATTTGTGATACGGCCTTTTGATCGTCGGATTGGATGGCTTTGATACGAATGGTTGCGATTTTTTTTTAGAGTTTCTCGGTATTGGGGCATGGGGCCTAGGGTTTGTTTTATGTGGCGGGGTATTTTTAAACGTTATAAATATATATTTATAACGTAAAAAACATAATATTATTTTTATTGGCAGGGGTAATGTTATATGGTTAAATAAAAAATTAATGAATGTTTTAATATCCAATGGCGCGGGTTTATAATATATATGGAGTATAAAAAATTTTAACAAGTGTTTTAAAACCATAGGGGGCAGAATTAATTTATAGGATATGTTTAAACCTATGGGGAAAAAGGGTAGGGTTTTTATTTAGCATGTGGGATAAATAAACCATAGGTTAAACTTTAATTAGTGGGATTTTTTCGGATATTCATACAAAGGAATTAATAATATACGAGAAGGATATTATATAAGGGATTTAATACTTTAGGTCTAGAAATTAATATGGAATGGCAATATAATGAATAAAATGAATTAAAATATATAGAATTTAAACTAAGTAAAGTATAAATACACATTTTTATCTTAAAATTTTCCCATTTTGATTTTTACACATAAAATTAGGATAAAATGTATTTTGTGGGTTCTTGAGTGTTTTTTGAATGAAAATGAAATTAAATAAGGGGGATTTTACTTTTCTAAGAAAAGATGTATTTTACTTAGGAAAAGGGTTTGTATTTCTTGGAAAATGGGGAAAATACGGATGAAATGGGTTTTCATGTAGGGAATCCAATATTTTTAACCAATCAGTCATTAAGCCATGGGTCTGGTCCCAACAGAGGTTAGAGAAATTATTTGAGCCTCTTTAACTGAAGGTATAGAATACCAGATGATTGAGTGGGAGGGGAAATTAGTAATTTTTTCCCGATGATGTCTTGCACAACTTCTTTCTACCTACCCATCATTATTCTAACATTTTTTAATTCATTTGCATGGGTGCATTTTAGCTTGCAACCATAAAACCATTTTTCTTTTAAAGAAATAAAACTATCTAATTCTAACCTTATTTCATCCGAGGGCTTAGATTAAACCATTGAGCTCCTCATTTATTCTCTAACTATATATTTATTTGTCAAGTTTAAACTATTTGACATATCTTTATTCTCTATCTAAAATATGAAATTCAAAACATGAAAAGTTAAGATTAAGCTATTTAACTGATCATGGATTATGGAATTTTGGAAAATTTGCACATAATCATTATTATTGCAGTAAAAGTAAATAGTAGTGGAATTTTTACATGCTCAATTTCATGTCTTATTTTATCTCTTTTTCTTTTGGGGGCTACTCTTTTCTAAGCCCTTTGATCTTTCTTTTAGGACTTTTACCCTCTTTTCATTTTATTATTATTTTGAAATAGGGGAGAACAACTTGCAGTAAGCAATGTATGTACATATTTACAATATTATTAAAGGTAATTAAAAAATTATGAATCCTATTATTATAGGACCCTAACAGTGGCTCCACATAGGGATGGCATTTCCTGGTGAAATGTCAATAAATTTATGACTAGTAGCCTTTGAATTTTGACTGTGATGACCCTGTAAGTGTCTTATGATCTCTACAATTATTTCATACTTATGATATTTTACCTCTCAAAGCTTAGGGCCTTCTCTCCAGTCTTTCACTTTGTTAGGAAAACATCCAATCCAGTCCAAAATCTTCAATGAATATGTACAATAGTAAAAGCAAATAAAACTAACTATTTGTTATATCTGAGGAGTAGTAGTGCTTCAACATTCTGCAATTTACTGGTCCATCTAGTATATCTGTTCCATCCATTTATTTTAGAAAGAAAGCATTATTACCTTTGTACCCATAAATAACATAAGGTCCTTTCCATAGAAAATCAAATTTTCCATGTTTACCTTTATCTTCTCTTCTTGAATACGAGTTTAATACTTTGTCTCCAATGTAGAAATCATCTTCTTTACTCTTTTTATCAAAAAATTTCTTTATCTTATCCTAGATAACTTGAGACTTAATGTAAACCTCTTCTCTTATTTGCTGCAAGTGACTGGTCTAATTAATCCTTCTTTGAATGTAATTTGGCTCAACTTGTAATCCTTGGATAATTTTCATTACTGGTACTCCTAAGAAAGATGGAAAAACAACATCCATTCAATATACAAGATGGTTAGGAGATGTAACAATAGATTTTTTTTGTTTCAAGTCTATCTTCCCATAAGGCATCGACTAACTTCTTGTTTTGAGTCTTTTTGTTATATTCAAGTAACTTTTTGATGATGTTTACAAGGATCTTATTTGAAGATTCAGCTAGACCATTACCTTGTGGGTAGTATGCAATAGAATGACCTAGGGTAATGTGATATTTATGGAAAAAGTCAATCCTCTTTTTAGATTTGAATGCAGCTGCATTATCAGTAATAATATTTTGGGAACATCCAAATCTTGAAAGTATGTTGCTTTCTAAAAAGGAGATAATGGCAATGGTTGTGGCTTTCCTAGAGGGTATGGCTTCAATCCACTTGGTAAATAGTTAGTGGCTATCAAAATACACTTATGTTGGGCTGATCATAGAGGGTGAATTTCTCCAATGAAGTCAAGACCCCATTGTTGAAATGGAATTTCAGTTGAAATGGGCTTTAAGGGTAGGGGTAATAGCTTTTTCTTACCCTCAAATATTTGACACTTGTGACAGGAGGTCACCTACCTTTTAACATCTGCAAACAAAGTAGGCCAGTAAAACCAACTCTTAGGATTTTTTCTGCAGTAGTCTTCCAGTAGATATGTCCTCCACAATCACCTTCATGAAATTCTTGTAATACTTTGTCATATTATTATTTTAACAAACAATTTAACAAAATCCCACTATGATCTTTCCAAAAAAGTACATTTTCTAATATACAAAATCTTACTGCCTTTAGTTTTAAGAATCTAGATTTTTTTCTTGATAATCCAAGAGGAGCTCGTAAGTTTAATAATACAAATATGATATTTGCATACCATGGTGAGTCTGAAAATGCTTCACTGATATTTGGAGTTGCCATCTCTTCCTGATCATTTACTTGGGCAATAAAATTTATGTCTAGGACATGACAATTCAATTCAGCCATGAGTTTGGCTAAAAATTGACCTTTTATCAATTTAGAAGGTTTTATCTCTATGTTATATTCTGAAATTGTGGCAATCCACTTACCTCTTCTACCATCAGGACCATCCTGAATTAGAATGTGATTTACTACTGCATTTGGGACATAGGCAATGATGTGAGAATAGAGGATGTACACTCTGAAATCTTTAATGGCCTTTACCAAATCTAGAGCCTTTTTCTCCATGATATTGTATTTCAAAGTGGAATCTCTAAGTGTTTTTCTAAAGAAAGCTATGGGCTACTAATAACCTTGATCATTTTTCTACAATAAAACTGTAGCAATTGTTTGTGCTGAAGAAAATGAAAAATGATGAAGTCCTTTTTAAATTTGGGACTTATAAGGACTGGGGTTCTGGTTAAGGCCTATTTGATGGATTCAAATGATTGTTTGGTATCAATAGTCCATTTAAGAACTGAATTTTTTTTCAACATATTATTTAATTCTCTAATTATTTTAGCTAAATTAGAAATGAATCTTCTTAAAAGGTTAATTTTTCCTAGAAAAGCTTGTAACTCTTATATGTTTCTCGGAGGACTAATGTTGAGAATTGCCTCTATTCTGGGAGGGTATATTCTAATTCCTTCCTTAGATATTATGTGTCCTAGTAACTTGCCTTCTTTTAATCCAAATAAGGTTTTCTTAGGGTTTAACGAGATGTCAAACTTCCACATTTAATAAAGACTTGTCTAAGATGATCCAAGTGTTCATAATCAGTCTTAGAAAATGCAGTTATGTCATCTAAGTAAATCAATAAGAATTCATGAATTTCCTTTGCAAAGGCTATATCCATAGCTCTTTTAAAGGTAGCCCCTGCATTCATTAAACCAAAAGGAATTTTTACATACATAAAAGTGCCCCAAAGAGTAGTAAAAGCTATTTTAGCTTGATCCTTTTGTTGGACTAAAATTTGGTTGTATCTTGAAAATCCATCTAAAAGTGAAATCCTAGAAGATCCAATACCATTTGTAAAATGTGATCCATTTTCGGTAAAGGATAATTATATTTTAAGGACCCTTTGTTTATATTCTTAAAATCAACACATAATCTAATCTCTCTTGTCTTTTTTCTGGTTGGAACTAAATTAGAAACATAACCAGAATATCTGATTGGTGCAATTATCTATGCATCATATATTCTTTTTATGCATATTTTTCAATCAAGGGAATCAAAACAGCATTGATCCTCCTTAAATTTTGTTTAAAAGGCTTTTGATCTTCTTCTATAGGGATTTTATGCTAAATTATGTTGGTTTCATAGGATTTTAGGTCCTCATAACTCCAAACAAAAACATCTTGAAATTCCTTAAAAAGAGCAATAATTTTTCTTTTTCTTATTGAGGTAAGGGTTTGAAAGTTTGATCTTCTTTGGTTTTAACTCTGTGCCTATGTTACATTCCTCAATTTTAGATTTGAGTGGCTCCATTTTGGATTTTCTAGCAACATCATTTGAGTCAAACAAATCTTTTAAAGGAGTTAAACATTTTCGTAAGAAATTATCTTTAAGATTTAATATATCAGATTCATCATCAATTATCTCATCAATTTCTACTCTCTCTAAGTTATCTATATCTGATTGAATAAAATTAGTTGGTCTAGAAAACTTTACTTTATTCATCTATATTATTCAAATCAATTTCTCTATCTAAATCCATATCTATTGTACAATTTGTGTCTATTTACAATTCTGAAATTCACCTTCATTTTTCATAAAATGGTAAATTTCTTGGTCTTGTGAGAAAATATTCCAATATTTGAGGTTAATTGGAATAATTGGTGTGTGTTTTACTTCTGCAGTATACTTATGATTGGGCTAAAAAGGTAAATTACAAGTACTAGAAAAAGTTGCTAAGGAGTGTGCCTGTAAATTTTGCTTTCTTGGGATTGCAGAAAAATTACATTCCAACAGTTCATCTATCAAATCTAATACAATTTCTTTATATTGGCCTAATCTAGGATTATAAACAGAATATTATCCTTTTATATGTTTAATAATCAACTCTGAATCTCCCATTATTGATATTCTTTTACCTCCTAAGTTTCTGATAATCTCGAGTCCTAAAATGAGGGCTTCATACTCAGCCATATTGTTGGTGCATTTAAAATTAAACCTGAAAGCATGACCTTCTGCATGATTCTTTTCAATATTAGTTATCCAAACTCCTGCTCCTACTCCTAGTTTGTTTATTGAGACATCAGAATCTAAATGCCATAAATATTCATGAAAGATATTGTCATTGTTTTGTGTTTTCTTTTTGTCTTTTAGTTCAGTTTTTATTTCATTATCAGTTTCAAATTTACGTAAGATTAAGGAATCTAGGTCATTAGATGTAGCATAAATTGGGTAATTTATTGATCTTGCTACACTACTTACCATATATTTCATCAATGTTTTCCTATAGAGTTTCTTTGGTTGACCAAAAATTCATATAGTAGAATATGACATGTCCAACTGTAGATATCCCTGTAATTTTTCTCCCCATGAGCGAGATAATAACATTCCATACTTGGGTGGGATATCAACTACTAAAATTTCCATGAGTATACTTTTACCTAGATATTGAAGTAATGCAACACAAAAATCTTTAATTAAACCTAGGAATTTTAATTTTCTTGAATCAAATGAAAATAAATTTTTGTAAGGCCTTTTGATGTCTAAGTTCAGGGTTTCCATTATTGCTTTAGGTATTAGATTATGTGAATCTCCTGAATCTAACATTGCATTGTTTAAAATTTGGTCATGTATAGTTAAACTGATGTAAAATGGAGGAACTGCTCCATATTGATGATTTCCATTCACATCAGGGCCAAAAATCAACTTTGGTTTATCATTATTTGAGTTTACAGAGTCTTATCCATCATTCATGTTTAATGTTTCAGTGATTGTTGTTTCATACAAATAATGCTTTACCAATTCTGTCAAAGGAATTGATATTTTTAACTTTGCAATTTCAGTTTTTATATTGAATGAAGGTTGTGATTGACTAATTTGAATTAACTCGTCCTTATTAACTGTAGTTTTTAGGTTTATCTTGTTTTTCTATAGTTATGTTTTCATTTTCTGTTTTGGTTTCTTGTGTCTTACCGCTCCTAGTTTTCTTTTTAGGAATGGTTTGAGAAGAAGTAGATGTTTTTTTCAAATTTTGAATTGTCAAAAGCTGTTTTTACAGTGGAAGCTTTTGGATCTACTGATTTTGGATTAGCAGTCGATGTTTTGGATTTCAAGTTTGTCGTTTTAGCAGAATTAGTTGTTTTAACAACAACAGATTTTTGTGAATCTTTTGTTGTTTGATCAACTTCATCTGTTATGTTAACAATCTTAGGACCTGGTGAAATTTTTGGGCTAGAAACTTTGTGGGATGAATTAGAGTTTTGCTTATTTTACTTAGAGAGAATTTGCAGAAATTTTGTTGTTGGGGCTGCTACTATTTTCTTATTTTCAGTTTGTGCAGATTTATTAGTATAAGGTTCAATTTTTTTCTTACTTCTAAGGCTATATTTCTTATGTACTTCATTTATAGCAAAATCATAACCTTGTTTGTAGTCAAATGATTCACCTAAATCTAATTGAAGTTGTTGCATTTCAAATAACGCTTGGTCCTCATGAGTGAGGAAGATAATGTTATCATCATCTATACCCATTAGATTTATGGTATCTTCATCATATACATTGTTTTGAGAACTTTCAGCATAGTTCTCCCAAAATGGGGATCTTATTGTCTGACCTGGAGCTGATTCTTTCGATTTTCCTAAATTTTTATTTTTCCTAAAATTGGGATTTATGATTTGCTGTTGATTATCCCATTGAGGTCTTCTTTCTATGTTGTCTAATCTATCCATCATTCTCTCTAAATTCTTAGCTAATTAATCTATTTTCCCATCTGAACTAGATGTTTCTTCTTTTATGGTTACTCTCCTCTCATTCCTGAATCTAGCCTTTATAGCTAAAATATTTACTTCTACAGTAACAACATCTGTTTTCATTCTTTCTAATGTTGCAGCATTTCTCTCCCTCAGCTAATAAGCCATGTCTGTGTCAAATCCATCAGGGAATTTGAGTAGGACAAAATCAGGAGTGGGTTTGAGATTGGCTGGGATTGAAATGTAAACACTGTTGTATCTAGTGCAGTAGTCTTGGATTGTTCCATTAGGAGCTCTTCTCATGGCATCAAATTCAGATAATATTTGGAGTGGATTTTTCTTCTTTTCCTATTTATTCAAAAGTACTCTATGAAAGACTGCTAAATCAGTTATACTACCAGGATTAAGACCTTTAAAATGATTTTTAAACATCCACTGTTAATTTTTGTGCAAAGATTCTCATTTGTACATCAGAATCGTCTATTTCATGAAGCTCAAAGTAATCTGTCATTTTATTAATGTGATGTTGGGTAGTCTATTGAGCAGTAGAATCAAATTAGGGTATCTTACTTTTGTAACCCTGAGGCATGTCATGTAGCTGTTCTAGAAGAACTAGGGGAACATACTTAGTAGCCATAGCTTGAATTTTATCTTGGCTAAGAGGTATATTGGAAGTGCTTGGGGCTGTACTGGAAGTACTAGCTAATGTAGTTAATGAAGTAACTGATGAAACTGGAATATAAGATAGTGAATTAGAAAAAGTAGTAGATGAACTAAAAGATAAAGTTGGAGTGCTAGAAAATGAAACCGAAATATATAAATAACTACTTGTAAATGAGAATGACGAGTTTAAATTTGCTAAAGATAAACTAATGGATGAAGCTGATATGGGAGAATATGGAAATAGTATTCTAGGTTGTAATGTTTTTATAGGGATAAATGGATCTATAGGTTGGAATGTGGTGGAAATTATAGATGATGTACTGGTATCTAAATGAGAAATAGAAGGTTTAGTTGTGTATGCTAATAATTCAACTAATTCAATTGTTTCATTTATTTCCTTAAGAATAGTAGCATTTATCTCTTCAAGTTTATCATGAGCTTTAAATATCTTTGTTTCAAAATCTGCTGAAATATTTTTCTATTTTCTTTCAAGAAATGAAATAAAAATAGGGTCTATAACAACACTCTTGAAGTCAGTTTCTGATTTTCTTTTAAACAAAGAATGTTCAAAATTCAAGTCAAACTCTATGTCTTGTAAACTCACTAACTCTTTTGGTAATGAATTGGCTCTATCTAAGCAAACTTTTGCAACTAAAACTTCTACTGGTTTATTCTTTTTTCCAATTCTGTCCGGATTGTCTATTATAACAGCAGGTTTAGGATCCGGGTTAGACTTGGTATAGTAAATTTTTATAGAAGCCAGAATTACAGTTTTTTATAAAATGATACTAACAACTTATAAAACAGTCTTAAAGGAAAAAGGATAGTAAAAAATATTTCATTAAGACCTATTTTAAGACTGAGGATTGGTTAGTTCCCCAGTATGGTCGCCAGTATGTTATCACTCTAATAATTCTTAATTTGTGAGATTTTGATTTAAAGTCTAAGAAAATGAAGTGAACAAAGTTCCTTCTCAAGCTAAAATACTCCAGAACACTTGGAATACAAAGATATCCATGCGGATAAAAATATTATATTAGATAGTATGATGAATGAGATAGATAGATAGATGATAAAATGTTACAATGAGGCGCTGCTTATATACCTACGTAGGTGACTTTTCATGACTGGGCATGTCTCTTGGACATGCCCTTTCACTAACTTAATGACTACTTACATAATCCTTTATTCACTATTTAATAATTATATTTGTTATATTTGTTATGAATTATATTCATAATATTGCCCCTTCCTTCAAAAGCTTTGTCCTCAAAGCTTATAGTTGACACTTTTCTTCAGTTCAATCACACACCATTTTCTTCATTTGCTTTCTTCACAATTTAATCTATCAAATTTATTTATTTATTTGTTATGAATTGGCCCTTCCTTCAGAAATTTTTCCTCAAAGTTTTATGGATAATAATTTCTTCATCTTGTATTTGTTAAAATACTATAATTTTCAGGAAATCTTTCTCCTGTCCTTTCCGAATTGGATTTAATTTCCTTTTCATCAACGTTTGATTTCATTTTGTCTGTTGAATTGATTTTTTAGGGTTTACAAAGTAACCCTTCCTAACTTTCTCTTCTTATTTTTAACGAAGTTATTATTCCTTCAATTTTTATTTTTATTTTTTATTTTTTAATAATTTAATTAATTAAATAATTTAAACTAATTATATATATATATATATATATATATATATATATATATATATTATTTTAACAATTGATTTTTTCTTAACTCTCTTTTTTGTTGAAAGGTTACAACCCTAGTGAAACATGGCTATTCACATATATTCACCTATAAAATATATGTCCAGTTATGTGTATTTCTCCACGTAAAAGTAAACATACCTTTCACAAGAGATTTTTTATTCCTTTACTTCTTATTTTACCTTGCAAATACCATGGGCAATTACCATGGGCTTCCAAAACCACGAGCTTGTAAACCACACAAAGAATAATCAAAATAACCTCATCTACTCTTCCTTATTTCTTTTTCCTTTTTTATTTTAAATTGTATTGGTATGTACGTATATGTACTTCATTATATATATCTCTTTATTTTTCTTTTTAATATACTTTGAATTTCCTTCTCTCTTTTATTATTTTTAATATAAATTCTTCCTTCTTTAATATTTCTTAATTTTTTTTATATAAATTATTCTCCCCTTTTTTTATATCTCTTTTCAAAAATTCTCTGGTTTGTTTTTTCCTTCTTCTTTTTTTATTATGGCCAAAGGCCTAGCGGCGAAAATGGAGAAACTCCAAGATTGATAGGGAAACGCTTTAGTCATGATGGCAACAAGATTGATGATTTTTACGGTCAAAGACCTGGATCAAGGAGCGTAGCTCTGTGTAGCAATGAGCAGCCAGAAGATCAACTGCTCTGATACCAAATGAAGCAAAAAAAGTTCCTTCTCAAGATAAAATACTCCAGAACAGTTGGAATACAAATATATCCATGAGGATACAAATATTATATTAGATAGTATGATGAATGAGATAGATAGATAGATGATAAAATGTTACAATGAGGCCCTGCTTATATGCCTATGCAGGTGACTTTCATGACTGGGCATGTCTCTTAGAAATGCCCTTTCACTAACTTAATGACTACTTACATAATCCTTAATTGACTATTTAGTAATTATATTTTTTATACTCATTATGAATTATATTCATAACAAAAAATTAGAGATAACCATAGACCAAATTTTAAACTCTAGGATCTAGCCTTCCTAGGGTTCAGAGAGGGCTCTCTCTTTAAGATTTAATTTTGTTTTAATTATAAGATATTAGGCTAGTTATGATTGTGAAATTTGGTTTTGATTTGGTTTGGTTTTGTGGGAAAAATCACTTAATGAGATGGATAGTGGGAAATTTGTTTGTCCATTGGGATAAGGAGTCAAAAGTCAAGCAGACAGAACTAGGATGAAGGTCAAAAAGTCAAATGTTTTTAGGGCAATATACATAAGTCTATGAAGATCTTGGAAGGCTGTTTTGTTGAAGTGGTTTGATTAGGATAAAGAGAAATGAAGGATTATTTGATTTGGATAAGGAAAGAGTAGTGAGAAGTCATTCGAAAGAGGGAGAAATTAAGGGTTCCCTACTCCTGAAATCAACAGAAAACATAGAAATGATAAACAGTAAAGACATGGTTCTTTTAACAAATCCTGAAATAATACTCCTTTTTTATCATTCAAATTTAGAATACATAATGGATGCATGAAAACATGGGAAGATAAACAATGACAGGTAGAATGTACTTCACTTCAGTGGCTCATCACGTGAATCCTGGAATATGATACTAGATGATTTGAGCTAGTCTGCTACTCGAACTTGCAACAAAAGCCTTAAAGTACAACCAAAATGACTATAGAAATATTCAGCAATTTTATTCCACATTAATACTTCAAAGAGTGAAGTATTTATACAAAAATATTTACAAAGTATCCTAGAATGCTTCTAGGAATTATCTAAGGAAAAATAAATATCTTTTACAAGAAAATAGTGACAGCTGCTTAACAAATCAGCAAGCTGTCCTATTTATCCAAAAATAGAAAATTGTTTGTGGATTAGGTGCAACTGGCTACCTTGGTGTCCTCTTTTCTGGCACATATATTTCAAGTCTGTTTTGAAATATTGTCTTTTTCATCTTATACTCTTTAACTATGATACTCTTTAACTCTGATACTCTTTAACCTTTGTAAAAAATGCCTTACTACTATAATAAATTCTGTTTTGACTGTGAAAAAATCAACCAACTGTTTTATCCTTTTATCTGCATTTTGACTTTTACAGTAAGTTAGTGAGTGATTGCCACATTTCATCATTAGGATTTTCTATCTTTTTTAGCTTCCTAAAATTCTCATTTGCCTTAGTATATCTATCAAATGTAGGTTTTATGACAAATAAGTGTTTTATCTCATGCTGAAGACAAAACATGTCTTCAAAAATTATGTGTAAGACCTTCCCTGTAGGAATACCTTGTCCTTCTCTCTTGTCCACCTGCTCTTTTGCATAATCTCTGATTTTATTATTGTAGTCCTCCTGTGGTATGAGTTTACCACTAATAACCAGAATATAATAGGAAAACCTCTTCGCCTCAAATTTTCAAATTTAACCATAAACTTGGTTATGGTTATGTTCATATTTTCACATTTCTCTTCAAGTTGTTTCATCAGATTCTTCTTTGAAATGACTTTCCTTATTTCAAGGATTGTTTCTGTCCTATCAGTGATTTCTATTTCTTCCAACTCTTTCCTGTTTTCACTGTTGAGAAACTTTATTAATTCTATGGCTTGCTCAGGTTTGTCACCTAGCTCATCTTTTGTTTTCTGAATCTCAGATTGTGCTACCTTCAACAAATCCCTCTGCTCATATATTACCTTGCTTTATGGAAAAACATCATTTATGGCTCCACTGATTTTACTCCATAACTGATTCTTCACATAAGAAATTGGCTCTTTTAAGGTTAAGTCTTTTTGTAGATTTTTCAACTCAGTATTTAACATGTTAGCCCTTTGTTCATGAGTTTTAACATTGATTTGAGCTAGCTTTTTGGCGTCTTCAAGATTGTCAATCACTTTCTTCAATCTATTAATCTCATTTGTTTGAAGTGACATTTCTTCCATGGCTTTAACTAATTTACTAGCCTCATCTGTTGGCTGCACTGTTGATGCAGATGACTCTGTGGCTGAAGTTGTGGATGATGTCACTCGCACTGCAGTAGCCAGTGGTGCTTTTGGTGCCAGCTCTTCTGCAAAAGTTGAAGGCACAACTGTAGTAACCATGGGAATTACTATAGGAGTTTCCCCTATTTTGTAGTTTCTCTTTCATGGACAAGGTTGTCCATTTGGATCTCCATCTCTTTTATTTGTCTTGTTAATTGTAGAATTAAATTGACCATATCATCCTTCTAAATTTTCTCTTGTACTATTTCTCTGGCCTGTGGATGTTCAATTGGTGGAATATTGAGTTTTTTCCTTAATGCGGCAATATCCTCATTCTTTTTCTTTAATAACTGTTCTGCAGCTTTAACATTTGTAGGACCATATCCTACTTGGAAAAACAACTTTTCTAAAGACTTAATTCTAATATCTTTAGCATATTATGAGTCCTTGTCACCCTTCATTTGATCTCTCATGTTTATGATTGTATTCTGAAGTTTTTTGACACTCATAGCCTTGGTAGTTATGGTAGAATATAACATCTCTAAACTTTTCCTATGAAATTCAATTTGATCTAGTGCATGAATTTTTTCTGTTGGCACTTCAAGATCAATTTTCTTATAGTCTGCAACTGTCTTAGGAGTCTTGACTATTGGTTGTAGCACTAACATAATCAAATTTTTGTTTGAGTAATCAAAAGATGATAAAAGTTTGTTTTGAATGCCTGGTTTTCACTTCAAATATTGAGAATAAATCTCATTCTTGATTTCTTCATTCTTTGTCTTAATCTGCTTATATTTTTCCTTTATGTCAAGATCTTTTTCTTTTGCTGTCTATGAGGAAGATGCCTCCAAATTCTGATGTTTCTATATGACCTAAGTGTTTGAATTATCAGGATTTCCTTCATTTAAAATCATTGTTGCTGGCTCATTTGTATTGACTGTAGTAACATCTTTATTTGTCACTGGAACATCTGTGTCTTCTACTTGTATGGTCACTTTTCCTTTATCAACTGAATTGAATTTAGGATTTTTATTGTATCTAAGTTTAAATCTTCTCCTAGTTGCTGTCTCCGTAGTGTATGTTCCTTCTTCTCTAAGTCTTTTAGTAGCTTTCTCTCGTTGATTTGCAGTTTCCAAGGTGTGACTAGTATCACCCTATTTAACTTCATCTACTAAATTGTTTTATAGCCACTTAGTTTGATTGACATACTTTTCAATATCTAGTCTTTTCTCATGTATATAAGGTGTTAGTTTGCACTTAACCCTCATTTTTCTTAATATTCGTTGTGGATCACAGTTCCATGAGAATCTCTCTTCAAATATATACTCAAGAAATTGTTTTGCTTCTTCTTGTTTTGCATCTTTGTTATTACAAGTAAATGGTACCACCTAATTCTTCAACTTAAATTGGGTCTTCTTTTTGGTTGCTAGGAAGTTGATAGAATAAGAATTTAAGATTTTCTTGATATACTCCAAGGAAAAAATTCTCATTCGCACATAGTTAGGTCGTTTATAGGGTAATAGATTGGACCCAAAAACTCTGATTTCTGCATTTTTTTTATATAAGTACCAATCTCCAGTTCTATTGTGCTCTAATAGCTGTAGAAATTTCTTCATTTCATCACTGATTCTTAGTTGTTCTGTGTTGGTCGAAGTATTTATAAATGTGTGGAAAAAGTTATCTGTAAACTCTGCATAAGTGAACTCTGAGGACTCTTTTCTGATCAAAGAAGTCCAAAAGATGACTGAAAGTGGATTTTCTTCTATATGAAGTTTCTGGAGGGTTATTGGAAACTTGTCTGCTTGAAAATACAAGAAAATATGGAAGAGAAAATTTGTGTATCTAAATACTCCTTCATTTGGAAATTTGACAAGTTGATCATGGATATTGTCAGCTATATACTCAACATAATTCAAAATTACGGAGGGAGGTTGTCTTGGTGTAAAAGTAGATAGGAAACCTAGGATTGATTCATCAGTATGCTAATCTGTAAAGTATCCTAGGATAAATGACAACATGGAAATGACATGCCTAGACCCTTTTGGAAATTTTTAAGTAGAATATGGAGAGTCGATTTGTGGAATTTCAACATGTAAAGGCATGAACACTTGAAAAATATGAAACCGTTTGGGAAAATCAAGACCAATGTACAACTTTGTTAGTGCTTCTATTGATAAAGGAACTTCTTTGGGATCAAGTCTTAGTCATAGCATCTGAGTTATGGACTCAGCAGTAATTGTAAACAATACCTCTTTTTTTTCATTCATCATTTCTGTATGTTTAGGTGAATAATAGCTTTGACACAACCTAATAACCTTTGGGCATTGATGAGTGATTGGAACAACATATTTGGGTAGGTTTGACTCCCAAATTTGGACTTCTTCAGCCTGATCTAAGGAATTTTCATAACTCTAGCAGTGGAGGTCTCACAAATTAAATTCAACAACTGATTTGCTATTTTATAGTCCACATCTGCTAAAGGTGTGTGTCCAATTTTTACAATAGGAGGTTGTAGAGGATTTACAATGATTGCAGTCTTGGAAGACATAGCTAGATTGGATTTTGACATTTTTTAAGCTTTCTAGATAACTGAAACTCTATTTTTAGGCTTTCTAGATTCTTCTGTAAGATTAAATGGTTTACAGAAGTGTTTCTTACTTTAACGTAGGTTCTTGGATGAAAAATAAGTACAACTTGGTTTTCTTTTGGATTTCAATCTTCTATTTTGGCTTTCCACTGTTCTTCAGACTCTCAGAGGTTTAGAAGATGATAAAAAAGGGTTTTATCTGTATTTTGGATAATTCTGGACTAAAAAATGGTTAAAATTGGGCACTGGAGGATTGAGGTTACCTGCAGAGGATTTCTGGGTAAATTTAAAGTCTTATAAGGTCTTTAAATACTGAAAATATTAAATTTTAACTTAAAACCAGCTTACAGTATTGGAAACAGGGTTTTATCAAATTTTTTACAGGGAATTCGCTCTTTTCAGGCAACTACAAATTTTCTTTGGGTAAATAGGCCTTTTTTGTGCTTAATTCCTTCAAAAAATTCTTTTAAAATGATAACAAGCTTGTTTTTATCGGAAAATACCTGTTTGTGTAGGTATTAGTCTCTCAAATAGGTTCTGAGTTGTTTTCAATAGGTTTCTAGTATCTTTTAAATGTTTCTACAAGGAATCTGAAATCTTTGTGTAATCTTGACAACAAATGAGGGATTTTTGCAGGGTCTGGGCTTTCAAACAGTGTACATGCTTCTTTCATTTGAGTCAGGAGATTGAATACAATCAAATAGCATAGGAAAAGGGTTTAATGGCAGAGTTTAGAAGTTTATTGAACATTTTAGGTCTAAACAAACTCGGATTAAATGGTGGTCACATCAAATAGATGGTGGTTTTTATTTTCAAAGGTGAAAACCATCGACGGTTATCGCATAGATTATAGGCGGTATATGGTTTGGGTTGGATCGAATGTGATCCAATAGAATTTTGATACATGGAGGAGGGAGAAGGGCGCAAAACAACCCATTTCGCATGGTTTACAATATGTTATGGTCACGCAGTTTAATTTGCGATATGGCCTTTTGATCATCGGATTGGTTGGCTTTGATGCAAATGGTTACAATTTGTTTTTAGAGTTGCTTGGTATTAGGGCATGGGGCCCACGGTTTGTTTTATGTGGCGGGGTAATTTTAAACGTTATAAATATATATTTATAACGTAAAAAACATTATATTATTTTGATTGGTAGGGGTAATGTTATATGGTTTAATAAAACATTAACGAATGTTTTAATAACCAATGGTGCAGGTTTATAATATATATGGAGTATAAAACATTTTAACAAGTGTTTTAAAACCATAGGGGGCGGAATTAATTTATAGGATATGTTTAAACCTATGGGGAAAAAGGGTGGGGTTTTTATTTAGCATGTGGGATAAATAAACCATAGGTTAAACTTTAAATAGTGGGTTTTTTGGGGATATTTATATAAAGGAATTAATAATATACGAGAAGGATATTATATAAGGGATTTAATACTTTAATTTAGAAATTAATATGAAATGGAAATATAATGAGTAAAATGAATTAAAATACATATAATTTAAACTAATTAAAGTGTAAATAGACATTTTTAGCTTAAAATTGTTGCATTTTGATTTTTACACATAAAATTAGGATAAAATGTATTTTGTTAGTTTTTGAGTGTTTTTTGAATGAAAATGAAAGTGATTAAGGGGGATTTTACTTTTCTAAGCAAAGATGTATTTTAATTAGGAAAAGGGTTTGTAGTTCTTGGAAAAGGGTGAAAATACTGATGAAATGGGTTTTCATGTAGGGAATCCAATATTTTTAACCAATTAGTCTTTAAGCCTTGAGTCTAGTCCCAACAGAAGTTAGAGAAATTCTATGAGCCTCTTTAACTAATGGTTTAGAATACTGGATCATTGAGGGGGAGGGGAAGTTAGTAATTTTTTCCTGATGATGCGTCATTACATGTCTTTCACAATTTCTTTCTACCTACCCATCATTATTATAACATTTTTTACTTCATTCGCATGGGTGAATCTAAACTTGCAATCCTAAATCCATTTTTATTTTAAAGCAATAAATCTATCTAATTCTAAGCTTATTTCATTCGAGGGCTCACATTAAACTGTTGAGCTCCTCATTTACTCTCTAACTATCTACTGATTTTTGAAGTTTAAACTATTTGAAATATCTTTATTCTGTATCTAAAACATCAAAATTCAAAACATAAAAAGTTAAGATTAAGATTTTTCACTGATCATGGATTATGGCATTTTGGACAATATGCACATAATCATTATTCTTGCAGTAAAAGTAAATAGTAGTGGCATTTTAACTTTCTCACTTTCAGGTCTTATTTTATCTCTTTTTCTTTTGGGGTCTACTCTCTTCTAAGTCCTTTGATATTTCTTTTAGGACTTTTACCCTCTTTTAATTTTTTTATTATTTTCAAATATGGGAAAACAAATTGCAGAAAGCAAGGTATGTACATATTTAAAAGACTATCAAAGTCAATTAAAAAATTATGAATCCTATTGTTATAGGACCCTAACAAAAGTATTAATTGTATTTGAATTATTTTTACTTCTTACACCATCCCTAACTCTTCAAGAGTTAATGAGCCTCCCTCCATTTATAACAATAAAAAGAAGAAAAATATTATGTCTATGTGTATTTTTTTTTTTTAGAAGAGAGAATAGGGGGTCTCATCACGAGCCAACATACCATGATCATAAGGTTTTAACAGGTGACATTCCCATAATGGCCAACATACCAGGGTAGTGACCTTATCAACAGCTAAAAATGCTTGAAGGGTAGGAGTTCTCATCACGAGTCAGCCTGATCAATCTGTTACAATCCTAGTGAATGACACTATGACCATCTGGCCACCACACCAACACTGTGGTCTCACCATAAAACAAGAAAAATGTTTACTTTAAAAGAAAGAAAATATTATGTCTATGTGAAAATAATTTTAAGAAGAGAGAATAAGGGGTCTCATCAACATTCAACCTACCATGATCATGAGGGTTTAACTGGTGACATTCCCACAATGGCCAACACACCAGGGTAGTGACCTTCTCGAAGGACAAGAGGTCTCACCACGAGCCGACCTGATCACTCTGTTAAAATCCCCATGAATGTCGCTATGAATATCTGGCCACCACACCAACATAGTGGTCTCTCATTAAAACAAGAAAAATGTCTACTTTTAAATAGAGGATTCTGGGTCATTTCCAGGTTAAAATAGAAACCCTGTCAAGGCTATGGATGCCTGCTGGCAACAGTGGGTCTGCGTGTGGTATCAAAGTATTTTTCTAACAATATGAAATTACTTTTATATGCCCTATTTCCTATTGATCCATTCTTGAAAATAAATGCACTTCTTGAATAAGTGTTATCACTACCTACTGGCATAATTGACTATAGGTGAATTATCTTTTCATGTTGAATTAAGGGATGAAAACATCAATCATAATATGTCACCTGTCATGCTTCCATCATACTATGCCATCAAAATACAACATATTTTCATAATAATTTCTACTCCACTTTGCTCCACTTCTTTGGTCATTTCCAATTGATGTACATTTGTGATGATTACCATCTTCTGACCTTTACTTCATGTGCATTCATGATTATTACCATCTTTCATCTTTTCTTGAGTTGTAAGGCCGTGTACGCCCTTATCTCATTGGAGGGGGTATGAATATTCATAATGAATAAGCATGTGAATTAACCATGCAACTCCCTTCAGATATGCTGATTGGATGAAAGAATCATTGTATTTATGTCATGAAGGCACATTTTTAATAATATATTTTATAAAATCCGCATGCAGTGCTTATGTTGTTTTAACTAACATATCTGAAAGAAATGCATGTAGAAAGGTGAAGAAACCAGTTCTGGAAACACAGTAGCCATGGGTGGAAATTCTCTATGCAATGAACCCACAATTTTTCAAGCCTCAGAATTAGCTTGCATTGCTCTCCAGCAAGCTGGCTGGATTCCATATCTACACATAATACAAGGGTTTAATACAGAGACAACAATTGAATTCTTGTAAAACCTGCAAGAATGACATACCATAGTCAAAGGAAGAATCATACAGGTCTCTGAAGAAATCTTTGCTGAGGTCTCCAGAATTCCAATAGAAGGAGAAATATGGACTCATAAACATGTCCTTCTACATGAAGCAATTTCAGTGTACCAGGACCTAGGTGAGCCATTGGAACGAAAATGGAAAGGTATTAATCCTGCGTCCTTGCAACAACCTTGGCAAGAATTAGCAGTCTTCATTCAGAGATATATCACATGTGACAGACGCTAGGATGTGGTAAAGTCTTGTCAGCTTAAACTATTAGTTGTTCTCAAGAAAAAAAATTCAATTAATTTTCCCTTTTTCCTAAATTCTGTATTGGATGATATTGCTATTTGGATTAGAATAGATAAAAACCCTCAAGAAGTTGGGTGAAAATGTGAAGTTGGGTAACATTTTTTGCCCTTTTTTGAGAAAATAATTTCATTTTTTTTTATTCTTCAACTTTCTTCAAGCCAAAGAAATTTTTCTCTTTATAATTTCATTTTGCAATAAAAATAAGAGTTGTCAGAAATTTTATTAGCTTTCTATTACTTATTTTTTGGAATTTTTTATACAATTTTTGATATGCCAACTTAGCGTTTCTTTGAGTGTGTGTCTTTTAATAATCAAAGGATTTATAAGAAGTCATGTTAATACGAACTGGTGTATTCTTTGAAACTTTCTGTTTTTGAGAAACAAAATATTTTACAACAATCTAGATAGAGTCTACTTTGGTTTCGTTATATTTACAAAACCAACTGATGCATACCATAATTACTATAATTTTTTGAACTGATCCAATATGAAAAAACTGCATATTTTGAATATGTTTCGCGACACATGAAATTTCTCAACATATAAGTTATAAACTAAAAATCTTAAAACTACTAATTACAGACGACAGACCAATGTAATGCATGATAAATTTTTCAATTATTTTTACAGTGTATTTTGGAAGATACAAAATATTGATTTCACTAAATCATAATGACCTTCAGAATTTGTTTGCACCCGTTTAATTACAAAATTAATTGGAATTAATAAATATTTATGAAATTCCATAAATGTTGTATTTCCTGAAAGTAGATTGAATTTTGAAAATTCTTGTCTTGGTTCCAACAGTTAATTCAGAATGTTTCATGCAGTTTAATGAGGCCAAAGTTGAAGATATATATTCAAAACCTAGATCTGTGTAATTGCATATGTGTTAGTTCAGCCAAACTTGTAAAAAAGTTTGACCGAATTATTTTTTGCGCTAATGGCCCCTCAAGTCTAACGACACAAAAGTTCAATTGAATTTATTATAAAAGTTTGGCCGAACATTTACTTGAATTTCTGTCGGCTGGAAAATACAACAAATCCCCTCCAAAAAAAGCATTTCGTGGAAATATAAATTGACGTAAAAGCATTTATTATTTTCGCATAATTTCCCACATTTCTTCATTTGGTCTGATTTTAGAAAGGATTGCTTTGGGTTTAAGGACTTTTCTTGGAGGTACATTCAAAGTTCATTTTTGCAAAGGATTGTTTTGGGTTTAAGGAATTTTCTTGGAGGTACATTTAAAGGAATTTTTTTCACAGGATTGTTTTGGGTTTAAGGACTTCTCTTGGAGGTACATTCAAAGGACATTTCTTGCAGGCATGTGATACATTTTTTGGATGTTTTTTGGGCTTCATTTTTTTTAAGGTATTTTGTTTTTAGAGGTTTTGGGCTTAATTTTCATTGTTTTTTCTTTAAGGTATTTTGTTTTTAGAAGTTTTGGGCTTAATTTTAATTTTTTTTACAGGTTTTGGGCTTAATTTTCAAAACACATTTTGTTGGATGTATTTCTTTTTTGAGAGGTTTTTGGGCTTAATTTCCAAAAGACATTTTTTTGACTTAATTTCGAAAGGACTCTTTTTAGGCTTGTAATCAAAGGACATTTTTTGGAGGTATTTTTTAAATTTATATTTTTTTAGAGGATTTTTTGAAGTATTTTTTAAAGTGGCATTTTTTAAGAAGTTGGAATTAATTTTCAATGGATATTTTTTGGAGGTAATTTTTGAAGTGAAATTTTTTTAGAGTACATGTTTTAGGTTGAAGTAAATCGTTTATAATGATTTTTTAAAATGTGTTTTTGTCTAACTTTTTAAATGAATTTTTTTTGCAGGACTTGGAAGGAAATATTTTGAGCTTCATTTCATTTTTATAAGACATTTTTTTCCTTGGATTTTTTAAAGTAAGTGTTTTGGATTGAAGTATGTATTTTTTGCAAAATTTATAAAATGAGTTTTTTTTAAATTAAATCTTTTGTGATGTTTTTTTTAATTGAGTTTTTGTCTAAATTTTTGAAGGAAAATTTTGGAACTTCATACTCTATTATCATGGGAAATTGAAGGAATTGCGCGAAAAAATATGATCAAACAAGAGACCCTGAAGAATGTAGAGAACAGGGGAGAGAATCTCACAAAAGAAAGAGAGAAGCACTCTGAAATATTGCAAGGGAAAATCAACCTCAATTAAAATTTGAAGCATGTATGTAAATGTAAATATTATGAATTTGATATTTCAAATTTTCCTAGTGTAAAATGTGTTCAAGCTTAATTTTTATTTGATGAACTAATTTGAAAAATATTTTTCAATGTAAAAAGAGAGAGATATTCCTCAAAACATTAATGATAAGATACAAAATTTTGAAAGAGAAAGTGAAAGAGATATTGAACCAATGATTGAAGATGGTTAAAATGTTGAAATAAATTCAAGTGAAGAAATTGAATCACAAGGTATACATATGTGTGTGTGTGTGTTGAACACATGCACGTATTATTGAAATTATACATATTTATTAATTTAGTTATTTATTTAATATGTAAACTTATTATGTACTATTCATTCGAATATGCATAGATAAAATCAATGTCAATGATGAGATATTAGAAAATGTTGACACTCACACATATGGAGATAAAAGAGCTGACCATGTTATATGATATCATGCTAAATGAATTTTTGATACATAATTCATAAAGGAAAATGTGACAATTCAAGCCCAAATGTTGAAAGGTCTCCTATCATTAAGGAAATTAAAAGAAGCTATGAATTTATTGGGTATTCGAAAATCAACCAAAGATAAAAAAATGAAGGAAAATGTGATACAAAATGTAAATAGTGCTATAAATTCAATTAGAAGATCTAGAAAGAAAAATATTTCAGCTGTATGTAGAGAAATACATATGGAAGTGGTTTCATCAAGTACTAAAGAGAATCACTTGGTAAAATCTATGGCATAAGCATTAGGAACCTCACAAAAATCTTTGCACAAACATTGAAAATTTCAGTTACAAATAGATGTAAATGATTAACTCACTTGTTGGAGAGCTATTTGAAGGAAACCATACAACTATAGACTTGGAGAAAATGTTAAAAAATAATATATGAATATTGGAAGAAAAATTCACATATTTTTCCAAATGCAAGGGATGTGATGCGAAGAAGAATAGCATGAAATCAGTACGAAGAACATGAAAAATGTTTCTTGGAAACCATTCAAATAGAGTTTTTCAACAAATTCAAATAATATAGTCATGAAATTCATGTCTCAATCAGTTCTTTTGTTCAACACAAACCATGGCATTTAAATCCTATCACCGTAAGCAACACTTGTTGTTGTCATTATCATGTGGAATTTCAGTTATATTATGACACATTTCTTAATTTTGGTAGAAAATTTTGGAAAGATTCACCTCCTCCTTCAACTATCCGTGATTTCATATCTCAAATTCTATATGAAAGAGAAAGCGATGAATTATTTTACGAAAAGAAATGTGTTGGTGGTAAAAAATGCGATGATTGTGAAAATTTGACTAAATTTCAAAACAAATATCATACTGATATAAATGATCAATCATTGTCCAACATGAAAGTGAAATGGAAGAGATATGAATATATCCATACATCTATTCAAGGTTCAAATAGTGCTAAAAGAATTGAATTACAAGAAGAAGAAATGTTTGTGATAGATTTTTTGAGAAATTTTGAGGCAGAACTTTATAAATACACCAAGCATTCCCATAGAGCTCGATGGAAAGAATTGCAATTAAAAAAATCCCGTGACTTTTTTCCATCAGGGACCATTTTTTCAGTAATTAATTTTGCAGAAAACTACACATTTTTTCCACAAAAAGAAATTCAGAGTGAATACTATCATTCTGACCAAGTCTCCATGCTCATCCATATTCTATATAGACATGATGAACAAAACGTCGATCATATAGAAAGCACCAGTGAAAATTGACATGTTATTAAAGAATATCACTCTTATATCAGTGACGATCATACACATGATACATATTTTGTACAACACTGTTTTGGAAAGATTTATGACTCCTTGAAAAGTCATGGAATAAAATGAAATGAACATTGGATATGGTCAGATGGATGCGCAGGTCAATTCAAATCTTCAAGTTCATTCTTTTGGTTGTGTTGTCTTCATAAGAAAACCTGCATTAAACATTGCTGGAATTTCTTTGAGGCTGGCCATGGAAAAGGAGAACATGATAGTGCAGGGGCATGAATAAAATGAGCACTTTGAAGATTTCAAATGAACTCCTCTGCAAAACGAATTGTGGATGCTAAATAAGTTTTTCAATGGTGCATCACTACTCTGATCAATGAGACTAACTGATCAAGGGAAGTGTGAAGGTACCTTTAATTTAATTTTTCTTGGATATCCAATTTTAAATAGTGTACATTTATCACAATGATTATCCTTGATGGTATTTTGATATCATATTTATATTCTTCTTTGAATTTTCCATATATAGTTTTTTTTGGCATATTGGGATCGAAGATTTAGATAGATCAATTGGAAATGACGTTGAAACAATAAAAGGGAATCAAAAATTGCATTCAATTAAAATAAAGTTGTCTACAAATGTGTTTACATTGGATAAAATAAAATATTCTTGTTTTTGTCATGCTTGCATAGACAACACAAAATCCAATGAAGTTTGTGAAAATAAAATGTATGTAAAATATTGGAAACATATAGAGCTAAATACAAAGGGGAAAATGTCCATTGCAATGTTTGAAGAAAAGTAACTAGAGGAGACTAAAATATCATGTGATGGTGACCGAGTTTCTAATATTGTTAGAGAAGGTAACATTTGAATTACTTTCAAAAGATAGAGATTTAGAAATAGGTACTAAAATGATTTTAAAGTTAATTTTTCATGTTAATTATGATCTAAATTTAAATACATAAGTTTGTTAAGTTTATTTTATTGTACATGAGATGTTTTTACTATAATTGCACCTACTGAAAAATGATGAAAATGTGAAGTATTATTTGATGTGTTGCACTAAACAAAAGATGAAATTATTAGGAAACTATAATGATCACGTGTTTCTATATGATAGAGGATCTATTATATTGAAAGGTTATTTTTTCAAAAAAAATAATCGAAGTGGGGATTTTTTTTACTTTGAAGACTATGAACCTGATGTCATAAGTTGTCAATATAGTCACTTGGTGTGTGAAACACACATGAAGTTGATAGAGGTTCAATAAAATAAAATAAAATGAAAATCAATTAATGTAAAATGTCAAAATCCGCTCATGAATGGATCATTGAAGATGGCATTCCATTGGAATTTTTTTGATTGAACTACCCGACAATTTTTTCACTTTGGATTCATGTTTTAGAACTTCCAGAAGTCAACTAAAAATTGAGTTGCCTTGTTATGTTATCTGTGCAAGTGTTTGCACATGTACATTGTTTTGGTACATGCACACTAGTATCAACTTAAATTAGCTTTTCTATACATGCATTGATGAAAAATTCTGCATGTATTGGATATATATATGTTCTATAATGCAATTCACTGAAATAGCTTTCCTATGTTCATTGATGGAAAATGTTGTAAGTACTGGATAGATATGTTCCAGAAGTATTGGAGATATATATATGTATATATATATATATATATATATATATATATATATCTGTGTGTGTGTGTGTGTGTGTGTGTGTGTGTGTTCCGTAATGCAATTAACCATTATTAAATTCAAATTCTATTGGAATTGATGAAAATGTTTAAGTAATTGATATATATGTTCTAGAATGTGATTAACCGCAACCCATTTTCATGTGCATTGATGAAAATGTTGCACGATTGATATATATTTAGAATGGAATTAACTGGAAGTAGCTTTTCTATATATGCATTGATGAAAAATGTTGTATGTATTGGATATATATACATTATAGAATGCATATTTAAAATTTTATGATCGCTTGACACATCTAACAAGAATGAGAATCTTATGACCGTTTATGAATATATATATATATATATTGATTGTACTTCAATCGTTTTAACATATATATCAAACATGTGTAAAATCATTTTTACATGTACATATATTCATGTGAATTTTTTTTTGTTTGGAAAACGACAACTTGAATTTAAAAAAAAAAACATAATATCATAATCACATGCCAAATGTAGTTCAACCATCCAAAACTTGAGTTTCAAAACAAAAACATTATATCACATCATTACTTTACATGCCATGCCAATTGTAGTACAACTATCCAATAAAAAAAAAACATTATATCACATGCCAAATGTAGATCAACCATCCAAAACTTGAGTTTTAATTTAACAAAACGTTATAGATCAGAAAATTACTTCACATGCAAAATGTAGTTCAACCATCCAAAACTTAAGTTTTAAAAGAAAAATAAATTATAACACAACATTACCTCACATGCCAAATATAGTTCAACCATCCAAAACTTGATCTTTAAAAACAAAAACATTATATCACAACATTACTTCGCATGAAAATTGTAGTTCAACTATCCAATAAAAACAAAACATTATATCACATTCCAAATGTAGTTCAACCATCCAAAACATAAGTTTTAAAAACAAAACATTAATATAGATCACAATATTACTTCACATGCCAAATGTAGTTCAACCATCCAAAACATAAGTTTTAGAAACAAAAAAAATTATAACACAACATTACTTCACATGGAAAATATCCAGAACTTGAGTTTTAAAAACAAAAATATTATATCACAACATTACTTCACACGCCAATTGTAGTTCAACTATCCAATAAAAACAAAACATTATATCACATTCCAAATGTAGTTCAACCATCCAAAACTTAAGTTAAAAAAAAAGAAAAACATTAATATAGATCACAACATTGCTTCACATGCCAAATGTAGTTCAACCAACCAAAACTTGATAACAAGTATCAAGTATCAAGTAACATTACTTCACATGCCAAATGTAGTTCAACCATAACACTTTAAAAAGAAAACAAATTATTACACAAAATTACTTCACATCGCATGCTAAATGTAGTTCAACCATCCAAAACTTGAGTTTTAAAAAAAAACCAATTATATATAACACTGTAGCATTACTTCACATGCCAGATGTAGTTCAACCATCCAAAAATTATGTTTTAAAAACATTATATATCCCATTCACATGTATAAAATGTAGTTCACATAAAATATGTCCAAAATTTATAGATCTCATAAGTATCAAGTTATATATGACTGTATCTAGATAAGACTATATATAAAAAAGTAAATTTAAGCTAAATATATTGAAAATATAATGTTGCATGTGTGCATGTGCATCATCCATCAAATAGTGCATGTGCATCACCATCAAATACAGATTGATGTAGTGTCTCTCCCACCAAAGTCACAATCCTCGAGCTATCCGGTGAAGAATGGGGAACATGTACACAATGTGTACAAACATTAAAATTTGATGTTTTAAAATTGAGTGAGAATATATAGAACTTCATGTAAAAAAAAATGTAAAAAAAAAATCATGCAATACCTCATGAGGTTCCCTCTCCATTTGTTGCTTGTCCACTAAAAATTCCCCCACAAGAACATCTTCACCAGTAAACTGTACAATATACATGTACAGTTATATATATATATATATATATATATATATATATATATATATATATATATATAAATTTCAAATGAAAATGCATATATAAATTTATTTTAAATAATATTCAAAAAAAAAATTAGACAGCTTGTTCAAATGGTTGAAATGGTGTGGATCTTCCTATCTCCATCACTAAAGTCCGTGGAGAAAAGAAATCCTCTATAGGAACCTAAAATTCAAAAAATTTGAAAGTATAAAAAAGCTCAAGATCAATAATTCAATTTATAATAAAAATTTTAAACTTCAATTTATAAATTATAACTTAAAAACATATATGTAAGTGAAAAATTAAATACTTCTGCTGGTGGATTTGGCACATCTCCTAAGCGAGGCTCCAAAAAAAAATCTCCAAAAACCTAAAATTCAAAAAATTTAAAATAACTCAAAATCTCTAGATCTAAATTTATAATAAAAATTTTAAACTTATATTTATAGCTTATAACTTAAAAACATATATATCTAATTCAGTGAAAAATTGAATACTTGTGCTGGTGGATTTGGCACATCTCCTAAGAGTGGCTCAGAAAGAAAATCTCCAAAAACCTAAAATTCAAAAAATTTAAAGTAACTCAAGATCTAGATATATCTCATTTTTTAATGGAACTTTCTAAGGTGGAATAAATTTTAAAAGTGAAAAATTTTCCATACTTGTGATTGTGGATTGGACACATCTCCTAAGGAAGAAGAAGGTACATCTCCCAAGGAAAAAGAAGGTACCACCATCCCAAAAACATCAGACAAAATCAGAATTTGTTAAAACATTTTATTATTTATATGAACATGTACATGTGTGCACAATTATTTATTTAAAAATGTCTCATCATGTTTTGATATGTATAATAATAGATAAAAAATAATTTTACATCATCATGTTGACTTAAAAAACACTAACATTTGCCAACATATCTTGATGGTGAGAACCATCTTGATTGTATGATTGATGGTGAGACCCATCTTGATTGTTTGAACCAGAGGCTTCGACCATTATATTAACATTTTATTCATTCATCAAGCATGAAAAACGCAAATGGTGTTAACATATAATGATATATTTTTGTTAGGTTAATGTATACAAATAAATGTATGTATATATGTATTTATTACAAATTGTACATGTGTTAAAATAATTGAACCCTAAAAATTAACACATATTATTCCCATGCCCTCTTCCTCATGAAATTTAGGTCCTGCCAACGATTGTGAAAATTATTTTCATATTTTTTGAGATATTCAACACTCATGTTGTCAATCTCTTCATCTGTATAATACACAAAATTAGCGCGTGAATTCTCATGTGCTCTTTGTCGATTCATAAAAACATCAACTCCACCCAATCCACTATGAACATTGTCAATGATGGCATCCCTTGCTCCTCGACTAATCTGAGAAGTGGCTTCCATCTCTGACCACAAAGTTTCAACATGAAGAGGTCGAATAACCAATGGTGGCTCACGGAGAGGCAACTCAACATCACACCTAGTGCCCCTATGGTCACACAATTGACCTTTCCTAGGACCGAAACATTGAGAGGGAAGGTCATTGTAATTGTGTTTCATTTGAAAAAATAATTTTTCATAAAATAATTTTGAAAAATAAAGCAGAACCTTTTCGTTCCATCAGAGTATTCCATTGGCCGCAAGGTGTCTATCTTTCTTTTCAGAGGGTGCTTGAAATATTGCACCTTCAACATCTTTCTTTTCGGCCCTTCTTTGAAATTAAACATAGACTTGGCCATTTATGTTGTAACTCTTTTTTTAACAACCTCCCATTTATTGGGACCCATCACTGTTTCCTTTCTTTTTCTTATGACTTCTACAAAAGTATCAGTGGTTGGCCCAAGCTTTCGGTACACATCTACTAGTTCACCTAAAGAGTGTGTAACTATTTCCAAGTTTGTCGACTCTCAGCAAGTAGAGTCAAAGCCATTAGATCTCTCTTCAATTTTACATGAAGATGTTGACACTTTTCTAAGGTGCATTGTTGCATGTTTGTTTCCCAAGGTATATCGGAAATTTTGGCTAGATAAGTCGTGGTTGGTGGACAACCCTTTTCTTGAATGATGCATTCTGCCCTACATATTTTTTGAGCAACACTTTCAGCCTCTGCATATATATATATATATATATATATATATAGATATATATATTAAAAAAATACATGTAAACAAATTTGTACAAAGTGAATGAAAAAATATTCAAATTGATGGCCACCTCGATGTGGTTGGCTAGCATCTTGCCCACCCTAAGACTGTTGAGAACCAGAGCGACCCTGCTGAGAACCAACATGACCATTCATTGATTGGCCTATGGGGGAATACATATCACCACCTTCATGCAATCCGCCAACACTTATTGATGGCCCTCTAAAGGAATCGAAACCATCACCAACCTCACGAGATGAGAGAGAAGCTTCATAAACAAATATGAATTTATAATAAATTCAAAAATACATTCATACATATAAATACATATACATATTCATTGATTAAATCAGGTGAACCATACCATGATTATGCGAACCATGGGCATGCTCCATTGATGGATGAGACACCATTCTCCTCTTAGCTCCTAAAAAATAAATATTTTACACATATACAACTAATTTAACTCACAAATTTGATAAAAAATCAATTCCATATGTACACACATGTATGTATATGTATGGATATTTAAGATTATATTTAAATACCATAAACATCCTTGATTCGTGATCCCCCTCTCTAGTAGAGATATGGGATTTTGTTAATCTTCGTTTCTCATCCTCCATGATATATATATCTACAATGTAGATTTACAATTCTTTTTTAAATTACTATTTAAAATAAATTCAAAATAAATTTCAGAAAATTAATGTAATTTAGTGTACACAAATTATGTAAAACACAACGTTCAAAGCACTAATTGATGTGTGAAACTCAATTTAATAATTTTATTTTATAAAAATGTTAAGTTCACCAAATTGTGCTTTACATGGTGGGAGCACACTTGTTATAAAATTGAAAAAAACACCTGGTCATTAGAAAAGAAGCGTGAAAATCCATTTAAACAAAAATTTGTTGAAGTCCTCGCATTTTAATTTTATAAATGTGAATTTCACCATTTGTTGCAAATGTGAAGTTCACCAAGTTGTGCTTTACATGGTGTGGTGGGAGCACACTTGGTATATGATTGAAAAAAACACATGGTCATTAAAAAAATGCATTTATAAGTACAAAAAACACACATATCCAAGATATGTTACAATGTCCATCAATAAATTTTGAAGGAGAGCATCTCAACACTAATTCATCTTTGAGAGACGAACCTTGAATTTTTGAAGAAGAGCGTCTCAAAACTAATTGATCTTGGAGAGATGAATGTTGAATTTTTGAAGAAGAGCATCTCAAAACTAATTCATATTTGAGAGATGAATATTGCATTAGCATTGCCTTGTATAATTCTAATTCATCTATTAATTCATATTTGATAGATGAATCCTGAATTGGAATTGCCCCACGTAATAGATCAGCAGACATCTTATTCACATTTGTACAATGTCTTATACTAAAAAATTGAAACTGGCTAACAATATTGTTTTCTATTCCATGCAGTTCTTTTAGCCTCTCCTTCTTAACTTGGTACACATCATTCATCTAGTTGCACACAAGTAAAAAATTGATGAAAACTGCAATTCCATTTGATCCATACTCCATAGCTGCTCCCAAGTCTTTTATCAATGCAATATAATATGCCTCGTTGTTTGTTATTCTTCTTGGTATAGTCATTCCCCTTTAGACGATTTTGTTAGTCACAATATTGGGAAACACATATGTAATCACTGTTTTTCCTCGATTGGGATAATAAGAAACATCTATGCATAATGTCCATTTTTCAACCATATTTAGTGGGCTTTTTTATCCCTGAGAAAAAATAAATTCAATAAAAATATATTAAATTGACATTTATTGCAAATGCATGGGAGAAATGACACATGTGCATGAGATAAATGAAATGTGCATAGTTTATCTTAAAGTTTGACTTAAAGTTTACATAGATTTCACATCTAGAAATGAGATGCGTTAAATATTGCATTGCCTAGAGTTTAAGGGAGATTTATGACACATATACATGGTTCATGCATTGTTTTCATGAAAGTTTGCTTTAAAATTTATGGTCGAAATCACATCTAGAAATAACATGCCTTAAGAAAGGATGAGATCCAGAGGCTACCTGGCCCTTTACATGCCTTAAGAAAGGATGAGATCTAGAGGCTACATATCCCTTTATAGGCTGCTTTAGAACTTGTAGAAGTTAAGACTCAACCAACAAAATAAAATCGTATGGAATTTCAACCACTTTAGGTTATGTTTTTAGGACTTAAATTTTTCCTTGAATTAATGGGGGAAAGCCTTGAGTTTGGGGGATACTATCCTATGAGAGTTCAACCACTTTAGGTTCAGTTTTAGGCCTTAAAAATTGCCTTGAATTAATGGGAGAGAGCCTTTAGTTTGTGGGAGAAATGACATTTACATGGTTTGCAAAATTATTTTATGCACTTACTAAAACAACTAGTTGTGGTGGTTGATGAAGTTACGTCAAAAGTCACACCTTTATGAGTTTGTGGGAAAAATTAAATAGAAATGACACATTCCTTAAATTTTGCCTAAACGTTATGGGAGAACGGATAGATGACACATGTACAAGGTTTGCCTTAGAGTGGTAGTGGTTTATAGATATTAAAATGAATAACTTCTATTTTTGTTCCAGAGATTGACTGTAGGGGCATTTAATGGATATGTCACCTTTGAGAAAAGATGAGATCTAGAGGCTACCTGGCCCTTTACAGACTCTACCTTTAGAACTTGTAGAAGTTAACACTCAACAGAAAGACTAAAATCCTACCGAATTCCAAAATCCTCTGAGAGTTCAACCACTTTAGGTTCAATGTTTAGGCCTTAAAGTTTGCCTTGAATTAATGAGAGAAAACCTTTAGTTTGTGGGAGAAATGAAATTTAGATGGTTTTCAAAATTATTTTATGCACTTACTGAAAACATGCTTTAAGGTTAATGTGAGAAAGCCAACATGACACATGCTTTAAAAACCGGGACTAAGAAATGACACATGTATGGGAGAAATGACACATTTCCACTGTTTTCCTTAAATTGGTTGTGGTTTATGGATATTAAAATGAAGAACCTCTATTTAGATATGTTCCAGAGGTTGACTGTAGCGAAATTTACTGGATATGTCACCTTTCAGAAAAGATGAGTTCTAGAGGCTACATGGCCCTTTACAGACTCTGCCTTTAGAAATTATAGAAGTTAACACTACCTGGACTTTTACAGACTCTGCATATAGAACCTTGTACAAGTTAACACTCAACAGATAGACTAAAATCCTATGGAAGTTCAGCCACTTTAGGTTCAATTTTAGGCTTTAAAGTTTTCCTTTAATTAATGGGAGAAAGCGTTTAGGTTTAGAGTAACCTTATAAAATGATTTAATGTGAAGATATTACTTTACATAAAAAACAATGGAATTGAAGACTGTGCTTATATATCAGAGTTCTATTATGAAAAATTAGTTATGTCATTAATAATAATTATGATTTAGCACTTACCAAATTGCTTAATAATTTATAATAATGTCATTTTTGGCTTGTACTATCATTCATCCTTGATATGTACAAGAATTTTACAAGTTTAACAACAACCTACAATATCATCATAAATTAGTTATGTCCTTAATAAGAAGTATGATTTAGCACTTATCAAATTGTTTAATAATTTATAATAATTGATATGTACAAGAATTTTACAACCTCAACATCAACCTACACTATCGTCATATCACTATAGCCATGCCAATCTAGATTATTTATATCCATTACGTCATAAAACACTCCACTTTTAACATTTTAAAATAATAAAGCAACATGTAAGGTGTTAATTTAGGTACATTAATACACTCCACTTTTAACATTTTACAATAATAAAGCAACATGGAGGGTGTAAATTTAGGTACATTAATAAAATACAACCATGTTAATCTAGATTATTAAGATCCATTACATCATATTTAACACAATCTAGATTATTTATGTCCATTACATCCTAAAACACTCCACTTTTAACATTTTAAAAGAATAAAGCAACATGGAAGGTGTAAATTTAGGTACATTAATAAAATACAACTATCTCAATCTAGATTATTAAGGTCCATTACATCATAAAACACTTCACTTTTAAAATTTTACATTTTACTCACCTTGAGTTTGGGGGATACTATCCTATGGAAGTTTAGTACAACCATGTCAATATAGATTATTAAGATCCATTACATCATAAAACACTCCACTTTTAACATTTTACATTTTACTCCATTTGAATTTGAGGGATCCTATCCTATGGAAGTTAAGCTACTTTCAGTTTTTAGGCCTCAAAGTATGCCTTGAATTAATGGGAGAAAGCCTTGAGAAATGACACATGCTTTAAAGTTAATGGGAGAAAGCCAATGACACATGCTTTAAAGTTTTCCTTAAGAGTTTATGGGAGAAATGACATATGTATGGGATAAATTACACATGTACATGATTTGCCTTAAAGTGGTTGTGGTTTATGGATATTAAAATGAAGAACTTCTATTTAGATCTATTCCAGAGATTTACTGTAGGGGCATTTACTGGATAGGTCACCTTTCATAAAATATGATATCCAGAGCTTACCTATCCCTTTACAAACTTTTCCTATAGACTCGTAGAAGTTAACACTACCTGTCCCATTTATACCCTATGAAGTGTGTAGAGGACCCATGGAATCACTCACACTACTTTACGTAGACATAAGGGTGTATAAGAGTGTACTAAGTTCAAAAATACAGTCATATTGTTGGATATCTTTCCCAAGAGCTGAAATGTACTCCTTAAGTATATGTGGGGTCTATATAAACATCTACAAAAACAAGTGATTCTTTCCAAGCCAAGGATAATGTATGAGCCATGTGTATACATTATCTAGAAACCATAGGAAAAAATAAAGGGTACTTAAGTGGTTTGAAGAATAAGTAGCACCAAGAAGCTTTGAAGGAAGGGAATAAGAATTGGAAATGGGGGAAGGATAAGAATAAAATAGCCACTAGACATCCATGAAAGGGTAGCATAAATAATTCTAACCATTGCAACATTGATGGTCACATTAAGGAGAATTATTAGATGTTTGGTATGTGTTCTATTTTTTATGTGAATACCCCCATGCACAATATATTTTTCTAAGCATAGTGTTGGGAATAAAATAGGAGGAAAGGAAACCCACTTTTGGGTTTCATAGAGACGAAAAATCCTCCACACACAGGTGTTCAAGGGTAGTGCCCCAAAAAAACGTTTTTGGGAAAACAAAAATCTCCCTTTATGATGGTTCTCATCACATGGTTTTTTCTTTTAGCATTTTTCTAGTGCATGGTAGTTTACCCCATGGTTCTACAGTTTCAGTTAAATAACTAAAGTTTTACTTGATCCAAGGTAATGGATTGGTAGTTAATAATTTTCATGGGATATATACATATATACATACATACATATGTGTGTGTGTGTGTGTCTGATGGTCTAAAAATTAATATACTAATAAAAAAATGATTTTCTCGTTTTGGGTTTCTCGAGTAAATTATATGTTAATGAATGTGTTTTAAATTGAATATTTTTCATTTTATTAAGAATATATTTGAAACAATTCACTATATAAGGTTAAAACCTTTGTTTTGTATCAAATTACTTTTGGTTTCAATGGGAAACTTTTATGGCTAATGTGTTTTTCTAGAAATGTGATAGACCCCATTAAAAAGGGAGATATATCGAATTGATTCCTATGGTGAAATAAAATAGTTGAGTAGTTCAAAGATATACATGCATAAATTCAATGAGCATAGTTTTGAGATATATAATTCCAAAATGGAATAGTTGTTGGTGAACAAATATCAGTGGATCACTATGGATACATCTGCTTCATTAAAAGGGATTTTTCTAGAAGGATGAAATAATTTGGAAAGAAGGGAAAATATCAAAATAAAATTGTGTCTCTTAGATGTTGAAGAATGTAGCTAGGTTCAGTATTCATTATTAATATATTTATCAAAAATAATTTACAATTATTGTTTCCTAACAAAAATTCATAACTATTATCAAAACAATTTTTTTTTAGGAAACAATAAAAGGCTAGACAAGCGACAAATGGTTATACTAATGATGAAATAGTGAGACCTTCAATTTAGGAAGGTTGTATAGTATGTCTCTTACGATGAAATACAACTTTTAAGTGGAATTATATTTGGATTCGTAGTATCTATGCATAGTAGCATTCATTTTTGGTTAACATTTATGTCTACTATTTGTACAAGATCTTTGAATTGCTATTGATGTATGTTTACTGCATGAAAAGTAAGTTGGAGTTGAACTAAAATTTTTCCTCACAGCTATTGTTTCTTCTATTGACTACATTTCGTTATCTCATTCACTAAGTCACTAAGTCATGTCAGCTCATTTACTATGGAAAAATAATATGTATACAAAGCTGAGGTTTTCTCATTACCAACACATAATTTTGTACTAAACTTATAGAGATAGGTTCAACCTAATTACAGGTTTAGATGGGTGACTTTAGGCTTCAGTAAAATTATAGAAGGACTAAATTTCAGGCTAAATACAAAGATGTAATTCAGATGAAGTTTGTATTTATTAAAAGGATAGTTTTGGTGTTCTATAGTTTTGATGCTATTCAGTGTAATTGCAGTTAATTAAAGCCACAATATTGGTGCTATTTATGTTTCATTAACACCACAGAAAGGAGCTTGGATAAGAGAAGATTTCAGTGTTATCTCCACTGAGTCACTAAGTCATGTCGGCTCATTTAGTGTGGAGAAATAATTTGTATACCTAGCTGAGGTTTTCACATTACCAACATAGAATTTTGTACTAAAATTATAGAGATAGGTTCAGCCTAATTACAAGTTTAGATGGGTGACATTAGACTTAGGTACAATTACAAAAGGACTAAATTTCAGGCTAAATACAAAGATTCAATTCAGATGAAGTTTTTATATCTTCAAAGGATAGTTTTGGTGTTATACAGTTTTGATGCTATTCAGTGTAATTGCAATTATTTAAAGCCACAATATTGGTGCTATTTCTGTTTCATTATCACCATAGAAAGGAACTTCGATAAGGGAATATTTCAGTGTTATCTCATTCAATGAACACAGTGCTACAAAAATGAATGCTAATACAGTCAAGAGTTATCAATTATTGGAGACGGCCACACAAAACAATATCAAAACATGTTTATAAAATTTACAACAATTGTGTAATATCCCGTTTCGGGGATATCTCTAAAACATGACAAACTCCAACCAGAGATAGACTGGGAGGGCATTTACCGGATATTTCAACTCTAAAAAGAGGGCGAGATCCAAAGGCTACCTGGCCCTTTCCAGACTCTCTCTAAGAGTGAAAGATAAACACACCAAGTGGTATAGAACTAGAACAATCAAAAACAATAATAGACATATAATATCATAGAAATAGAATACAGTAACTACGGCAACAACGACAACTACGACAACTCAACTAGAAAACATAGAGAGGAAATGTTGAGCCATTTTATTAATCTGAGAAATGTAATGTAGTACAAGAAGCGATCTTGCCCAAAGAAAGTAAGAAAAAACTCTCTGAAAAGACAAGAATTGGTTGCTCTATGAACTGCATCCCAGCTGCTGGAAAACTACCGTGTAGCTGCTACTACTAGAATGGACTGAAGATTAGGGGCTGATCCCCTTGCCGAAATGAGTTGAAAATCGGAAAACCTCCTCTCCTCAACAATCCAGACAAAATCCAAAAACCATTAGAAGAATGGCCAACCCCAAAAATCACCAGAAACTGCCTCCCCAGTGAATTACGCTGGCCTTGAAGGCTCTGCACAGTGGCTAGATGAAAACAGCTGAAATACTACCATAAACTCTGCCAAAAGTCTCCTAGGGGCAAAGGTTGACCCCCTACTCTAAATCCCGGCGAAATAACCTATAGAAACCCCAATCCGAAGCTCCTCTACAAGGGACTATGTCCTCTCTCCCAGTGACTGCACAGTCTCTCTAAGTTCTAGCTCCGTAACAAACCCAAACAATAAAAAGACTCACAAAATACTGAAAAACCAACCTTGCCCAAGCAGGCACTTGAAGTCCCCTGGGGCTAAGGGTGAGATCTCCGACCAGAGACACTCAATGCACTAAACAGTGCTGCAGACAGGATAAACAACTAGTGTGCTCAAGAAGACAAACGTCTCACTCAAAAATCATCAACTCCAGAATGAATCAAATGAGAAGGCTCCATCTTTTATAACGTTAGTTTCCCTCCAAAACCCCAACGTAGCTTTTCTCTCCTCCACATGCTCATCCTTATTTGTGCAATAGCTTCTAAAGTGTACGTGGGCCCCCTTCTCTACGTGGTGTTTGGCCCCTTTGGCTCCCCCTTAAGTCACAACATTGTGCTACTAGGAAGGTGTTTTATTCCATCTAAGTGGGTTAGACCCTCTCCACTCAATTTTTATTTATAATTTAGTTATATAAGGAAAAATTGATGAAAATTAATATTTCCAATTAGCTGCTGCTAATTGGGAATATTACAATCCTCCCCGCCAAAAATTTCTTGTCCTCAAGCAATGCCTGAACAAGCCTCCTCTCTAGCCGTTGCTCCCCACCGACACTGCAAAATGTGCTTGGGTCCCAGATGTGCCACTGAATCTTCCCTGTCCTCTGCATCGCCCTGATATAAAGGGATCTCTCAATGCCAAGATCCCAAAATGATCTCTCACGGTACTAGCCAACCAACAATCCTTTCGGATCCCATCGCCACCATGGCCAATAATCACCCAAGTCCACGGCTCGGACTGCGCACTGCCTCTAGCGATGACTAATGCTCTAAGAGACGAAGACCATGACCCCTGCTACGTTGTATCTGTGACTTTGTAAGTTGTCCCATCAACTGTGTACCAACTCATCACCTCTCTCCAATCCAAGTCCTGAATCAATCCCACGCTGATCCTTCTCTGCTGAAATCGGGATGGAGTGTTGAAGAAACGATTTCCTGTGCCCCCCTACCAGCTGGAATTTGTAACATCTGCTATGTCCAAGTGCCCCTGCTTTGCTGTGCTCCCTACGAAGAATACCATACCATCAAGAGGGTTCCCAACTCATGATCTCCCGCCAGTCCATCCTGGAAGAAGAATCCGATGTAGCAACAACAACTGCATATGGAACACGCCTGAAGTGTTGCCACGAGCCCGTAATCAACTCCCATTGCTCTGCCCTGTCTACCAATGAAAGCTGCCTGTAGAAGGAATCCCCTCTCTCTATAATGGGCCAAAGTGGGAAAGATATGCTGCAAACTCCATCGATGTACTCCTAGAGAGTGCTGCACACTAAAAACATTGCAGCTCTGCTGACTATGTGTACATCTATCTGCGCCTCATCACTATGTCAACCCACAGATGGATGCTCCACCATAACCAACAGCTCCTCCCACTCGTGATCAGGAATGTCATGCTCCAGCTGTCTACGGGCCCCCTGCAGAACAATCCAGTCAACCTCCAACACATCCATAGGATATGGATCTGCAACTACTGTCACCGTACTCGATGTCAGTGCATCTGACTACCCCACCTCATTGGCTGACCCCAATGTTAGCCGCATATCCCTCATCGGCTCAATGTGGGCGCCCATATGGCTCTCCCCCAAAGAAATATCGTGCCTGATGTGAATAATGTCCTCCTATGTCGACTCAGGCTCCATCACCTACTGCTCTAGCTGAATCGTCACAAGTGACTCTTTGCCCATAGTATCTCCCGCAGAGTCTCGTGACTACTCACGCTGGACACTGGAATGCAGCTCCGATCTACTATCACCATATCTGCATGACTGCTCTCTCTCCCCAGGAGTTTCCTCAACTGATCCTGTGGACTCATATGAAAAAGAGTCCTCACTCTGGCATACAGAAGGAATGCCCTCCTGTTCTACCTCCGCCACCTCATCTGCATTGAATATGCCATCCACCCTCTCTATAAAGTGTCAATAAAATTTTTGGAGCCCAGACACATACTTGGATGCTACCACTACTGTATCCAGTATCCTTTGCTCATGCATGATCTCGACATGCCCTGAGGGAAAGGTGACGCATGTCTCCCTCATGACCCGCTTCCCAAGCATAGGCTCAGCGATGGCTGATGTGCCACCCCTGCAGAGGATCATCTCGTCCCCTAACCTGTGGCTGTCAACTAACACCTCGACCTAGTGCCACTGCTGAGAAGTCTCTCCCCTAGTGTGCTAAGTTCCATCCAAGTATCTTGGGTGAGCCTCGCGTACCCCGCTTCTCATGCCCAAAGTGACACAGGACAATGAAAAAATCGACTGTGTCCATGGCTGATGTAGAAGAGGGTCAGGTGCGTGAGTCCCCACAGATACCATCAAGTATCGCTCATCTATCTCCCCATCGATCCTAGGTGAAAAATCCCCAAAGATAAGCCCAGTTTCCCTATCTGTGAGTCTCCCTGGAGGCAATGCTCTAAGACCCTACTGTGCAGCACCGTATACCCTCGCATACCACCGATCATCCATGTACTCCTTGACATGCCACTGCACCCTGAGGCATACCCTTGTACACTACTGGATACCCCCTACTACTGTTGTACCACCCTGTACCATCTCCTGCCTTGTCTGTGTCAAGGCATCGGTCACTCCTTGCATGTTCTCGATGTGATGTAGGACACTCCTACTCCACAATGCAGTCCCACACACTACGGTACACCACCATGCAAATCCATTCCACTGCTCAATGCTAGAGGCTCCCACACATCCTTGGATGTGATGACCTAGAGCTATGCCTCTACATGTGGGACCACCCCTAATCAGTATCATCATCTCCACCATCGCATCGCTATACCCGCCGACGAATGGATCATCACTCCAAACCCTCCCTGAGGGGTCTGGAAAATGAATCTCCCTAAGTGTCAGTAGTGATACCACCACTGCTCGGCTCTGTTGTGACCTCTGTTCCCCACACAAAGGTGAAGAATCCTCGGCCCCATACAAGGTACCATCTAGTGGTTTGTCAATGCTACCTCCTCCAACTAGCTCCTGCCAAGGTATGTTGATCACCTTGTGACCTCACGTACAAGTGCCATACCAAGAAAACCTAGAAAGTCTACCCATAAACTTGTTGGCCACTGGAGCTAACCAAAACTCCCCAAGCGAATGTGCATGCTCAACTGCTAGGCCAGCTGTACCCTCCAAGACATATTCAACTGACCCAACAATGCTGTTAGTCCCATCCATGCATGCCTAAAGGGGAATGATATGACACTCCAACGTGCCCTCTAGTTGTACCATCAGGGAATCCAGTCATTCCCCAATGCGGGCCAACTTGGCTTCCGACTTGGCGCAAGCCACTCTCATGCCCTCCTGCTCCTTGTCTTGCAACAAAATGGCCTCCCATACTGACGTGGCCTTCCCTTTCAAAACTAGAAGGTCTGCCCGAAGCCGATGATACCACTGTCTGCAACCATCATCCAATACCTCTGTATCTCCTAGTGCCTCATCGAAGGTGGATACATCTCCTGACGCCTCACCCATCTGTCGTGTGCTACTACCACCCGAAGACTCGGACACGACTCCGGTCATCACCTCAATGGATGGCTCTACTGGGGTAGGCTCTACCTTCTCCAATACGATATCAACCGACACGGTCAAGGAGGTCTCCAATGAGGGTGAGTCCTGTGTCACACTAGGTGTATCCTTGAACTCCCTGCAATCCTGTGTGTCCTCATCCTCCAAGTGTGAGGTAAACATTTTTATGGTTTCCCCCTCTGATACTCGGTCAAGCTGGAAAGAGGTATCCAACTTCTCCACCCAAGCTTTTTCTGAATGCTTGGATGACTCGTCAAATGTCGATAAATGGAGTGTGCCCATTGTGCACTGTAAGCCACTGTCATGTGAGTGCTTGTTCCCGCTGTGAAAGTTGCGGTGTCTGCTATCCCGCTGGAGCTGAACAAAATCTCTGAATGGAAGGGCATCCCTAAACTCTTTCCCATATGCCTGATACTCAGCGAAATAATCACCCATGTGGTCAGGCTCTAGCTCCTGCTGTGCTCCTACCCCTGTGTCTGCACCCAGAAAAGTGGGCATAGTAGAACGTGTGGGTGTATGTGATGCCATATGCTGAGTGGCATCATGCTCTAGAAAATGGTGGGATGTGCCTGATCCCCTTAGGGTTTCACGCTATCTAGCCTCCACAATGGTGAATCTCTACCCCTTCACGTCAATCTGCCTCGACAGATCCTGTACTGATTTGAGGAGCATCTCCCCAAATCTCTTCGCATCATCATCACTTGCCTTCGGCTCCTCATGTTCTGTGTCTACCACAGGCTCCTTCAGAAACTACACTGCTGCTCCAAGACTACACTACTGCTTGACTTCGGCCTCCGATTTACCCACTGAAAACTACTCAGAAAATTCTAGGAATTTGGGAAGGTGATTCGTGCCCAAAACCCAGAAATGGTTTCTTCTAATTCCAACCTTCAAAATTTAACCCTTTGTACTTTGGCCCTCTTCCAATTTCGTTTTCTGTCACTGTAGCTGCTACTGTTAATCATTGCTCTCCGAAATCCCAGAAAACCTCCTCATATGGCTCTCCTATCGATTTCCCAACACACCAACTCTAAAATCTCACCAATGAAGCTTCCGCAAATGAGCCTTCTCCAATGACTGTGTAGGCCCTTATAACCAAAATAGCTGTAACTGAAAAATGGAAACACGTAGGCTGATCCAAGAATGAAGCTCTGGTACCACTGTAATATCCCGTTTCGGGGATATCTCTAAAACACGGAAAAATCCAACCAAAGATAGACTGGGAGGGCATTTACCGCATATTTTGCCTCTAAAAAGAGGGTGAGATCTGGAGGCTACCTGGCCCTTTCCAGACTCTGTCTAAGAGTGAGAGATAAACACACCAAGTGGTATAGAACTAGAACGCTAAAAAACAATAATAGACATATAATTTCATAGAAAGAGAATACGGAAACTACGACAACTGAACCAGAAAACATAAAGAGGAAATGTTGAGCCATTTTATTAATCTGAGAAATGTAATGTAGTACAAGAAGCGATCTTGCCCAAAGAAAGTAAGAAAACACTCTCTGAAAAGACAGGAAATGGCTGCTCTATGAACTGCATCCCAGCTGCTGGAAAACTGCCATGTAGCTGCTACTATTGGAATGGACTGAATATTGGGGGCTAATCCCCTTGCCGGAATGAGTTGAAAATCAACAAACCTCCTCTCCTCAAAAATCCATACAAAATCCAAAAACCATTCCAAGAATGGCCAACCTCGGACGTCACCAGAAAATCCCTCCCCAGTGAATTACGTTGGCCTCCAAGGCTCTCCGTAGTGGCTAGATGAAAACAACTAAAATATTGCCACAAACTCCGCCAAAATTATCCTAGGGGCAAAGGCTGACCCCCTGCTTAAAATCCCAGCGAAATCACCTACAGAAACCCCAATCTGAAGCTCCTCCACAAGGGGCTACGTCCTCTCTCCCAGTGACTGCACATTCTCTCTAAGCTCCAGCTCCGCAACAAACCCAAACAATAAAACAACTCGCAAAATACTAAAAAACCAACCTTGCCCGAGCAGGCACTCGAAGTCCCCCGGGGCTAAGGGCGAGATCTCCGACCGGAGACACTTAATGCACTAAACAGTGCTGGAGATAGGCTAAACAACCAACGTGCTCAAGAAGACAAACGTCTCACTCAAAAATCATCAACTCTAGAATGAATCAAATGAGAAGGCTCCTCGATCTTTTATAACGTTGGTTTCCATCCAAAACCCCAACGTAGCTTCTCTCTCCTCCACGTGCTCATCCTTATCTGCGCAGTAGCTTCTAGAGTGTACGTGGGCCCCCTTCTCTACGTGGTGTTTGGACCCCTTGGCTCCCCCTTAAGTCACAACGTTGTGCTACTAGGAAGGTGTATTATTCCATCTAAGTGAGTTAGACCCTCTCCACTAACTTTTTATTTATAATTTAATTATATTAGGAAAAATTGATCAAAATTAATATTTCCAGTTAGATGCTGCTAATTGGGAATATTAGAAATTGAAAGAAAGAAATTCAAAATTCGGAGACAACCTGGAAATTCAAAATTCATATCCGAGGCTGAAGATCAAGACTCTACCAAGTCCAGAGACGTAGATGCAGACACGGACGTAGGCCCAAAACACACAGTAGATGCAGATGAAACATGATCACTTATTGGACCTGACCACACAAAACAATATCAAGACATGTTTATACAATTTACTGCAATTGAAAGCCGAAAATTTGAAATTTGGAGTCAATCTCAAATCCAAACAGTAAGAGTTGAGGCCAAACATCAAGATGTAGACGCATACATAGATGTGAGCTCGAAACACACAGTAAACACATAAACACGATCACAACAGATGTAGAGGGTAATAAGCCCGAAACCCATTAACGGCTTGTATTTATAAACTAAATTTCGGCGAGACTATTTTAAGAGTTCGACAGAACTAATAGTTCAGTCGAACTAATAGTTTGACCAAACTTATGTTGCAGGTTTTCCAATCTTTAGCCAAAAATCTGTTTGCCCACGTCATTAGTACACCATCAATGTAAACATAATAATCAGTTTGGCTGAACTAATTTCGAAAGTTCGGCCGAACTCTCTAATAGTTTGGCTGAAATTTTATAAAATTTCAACCAAATTGTTGAGAAAAAATGTTTTCCACCCCTGATTCTCACAAAAGTGTAGCCCAGCTTCATGGGTTTACCCAGTTGTCAGTCACCATGGCTTGATTAAATTTATTATCATTCATGAGTTAAACAAACATCAGTTAATGTGGGACAATTTTGTTAATCCTACCCTACCTACCCCTGAAGGAAACCCTCACAGAGCAGAAATTGAACTCCCTAGAATTTCCATACCAAGGAGAGAAAGAGCGAAGAGAACCCATGTTTGGACTGCAAAACTAGGAAAATGGAGATGGTTTGAAAGGTTACAACTATGATAAAACACCTCTGTATTTCTAGATGAGGCAGGACCATCACAAACACCACCTCTGAGCCCTAAAAATATGTCTTTACAAGACTACAAGTAAGAAATGGCTCAAGTACTAGAGCAAATGAGAACATCTCACGAAATTAGGAACCCATCTGAACAATCTGAGGAACAGAGGGACCATTCGAACCAGTCTGCCTTTGCTAGTAGCTCTGGCCATACTGAAATCCTACCTCCCCATGATTAATTGCAGGATTTGAGGGTCTTATCCCCCTTTGATAATGAATGGGTGAGTAGGGAAGACCAGATATAGAGAATATCCGAGTCTGGAAACCAGTCAAAGGATATTATTCTATTAGAATGAGACACAGGTATTGACACAGTTCCCCTAATGCCTGAAGAAAACATCATTTATAATAACCTTAGAACTGGCACAATCATTGCTGAACCCTAAGACACTGCTACTCCTTCTCATCAAAAACCTTGCCAAAAGAAAAATCAGTTGAGATTAAGTTAAGAAAAATGAACAGGAAATGCAGGAAATTGAGAAAAATGGTAAAAAAGTTAAGGAAACGGTCGGAAGAAGTAGACAAGACTTGGAAGCCTAAGAAGGAATTACCTACCATGGGAACCAAAAAATATTTTGTTACCCAAATGATAGATGTTGTTGAAGTTTCTGTACAAACTGATTTAATAGATACTGTTGAAGTTTCTGTACAGACTGATTTAATAGATAATGTTGAAGCTTCTGTACAGATGGATTTGGTACACATGGCTGAAGTCTCTGTGAAGACTGATCTAATACTTACAGGAGACAAGGAGACTCAAACAAGGGTAACACCTACTTACACTCTTCTGATAGAAAAAGTTGCCAATCAAAAGCTTCACAACAAATTAATTCAAGTTCAACATCAGTTGGCCCACTATAAGAAGGAAGTAATACCCTTACAGGAACATCAAGCACTACTAAAGCGATTCAAAGACCTTTGTGCAACTGAAGACGAAACCTTTTACCAACTTAGGAAAGAAAGGGAAAAAGTGAAGAAGGCACATGATCAATTGGAACAGCCTAAGAAACAAACTAGTGTTGTTTGTTCTCTTTACTCATATGTATTGAATTGCAGGGCACCAACCACTAATTATGCTTTATTCTCTGTGGAATGATATATGTTGCTAAAAATAAAAGTTTTTAAAGTAGGGAAACCCACTACCATCAAAACCATTGAATAGTTTGACCAATGTTGAAATGATCAGGATGAACAAAACCAACACCTTTTGTGCGAACTATATTTGTACAATTTCTTTCTAGAAGAGGATAGAGACAGTAACCCCAGTCTCTTCATAGGGGACGTTCAGTTTCAAGCTTTCTATCCTTTGCCAAAAATCATACTAGATGGGCTAAGGCCTACAATACCTTTCAAAATAGAGAAAATGGCTTAGATCTAGGGTCAGAGGGGAACCTTCCAAACCCCTATATTTCTTTACTCAAAATAAGAATTTAATGCAAAGGAAATGAGTGATAGCCAAATTGGGACCTATTAATAAGGATATTGTGCAGAATGGGAAGGCATACTTCTAGGATATTCAGGAAGAAGCATGATCAACAACCAAACATAAATAGAAACACTCTACAAATAATGTTAAGAATAGAGAACCATTTGGGTATAGGAACTTTAAAGTTGTTGCTTCATGTTTTCTTCTGTATAGAAACCTCATTTTGAACATGGGTCCTACATGGATAGGGTGCAGGTATAGATGCCCCATCATATGGTACCCTCCTGAAGACTATCATCATGATTATGAGTCACCAGAGGGGCACAAAAACTCAACATTTTCAAAGATAAAACATAAACATGGGTTTAGACTTTACAAGGAAGAAGTATATCTTGCATATTCTTCCCAACTACACCTCAACCATATTTTTGCACGAAGACCTACAAAAAGGTAAGCAAGGGAGTATGTTGGGCTGAGGAAAAGGTAAATTTTACTCCTGTCTTTACCACAATTTGTCATTTAGTTTTGTATGTTTTTTCTTCATCTTAGAAATAAAGTAAACGAAAATAATGCAAAAGTAAGGTAGAATGAATTATTGATAAAATGTGCGTGTAATAGCATAAAAATTGATTTGTTTTTGTCTTTATTGATAGGGAAGAGGAACAACCAAACTTCTGACCAGGATGACTGAATAACAACAGACAAGAAAAGAAAATGGAATCATATTGGCTCCTATGATTCGGCAGAAGATGTAGAGGAACGACTACTTTTGGAGTATTTATTTAATAGCCACAAAGCGACAGGATCTCCTGTTAGGGAGGATCCGTTACTCTATTTTATTTCTCCTTTAAGCTATAAAAGGCTGGAGATGAAAGAGATGGAGGAGGAAGTTCATGTATTCTAATTTTCCTATAATAAACGTATTGAGACGTCGAGTTCATGTTAATGTATTAATCTAGTTATTAATGAGGAAGTTGATGTATTTAGGGTAAACAACTTCTGAGTATTTCTTGGCAGAATATTTCCAGAGGCTTTGGGCCCAGCCCTGGGCGTTCTCCTACTACTCAGTGCTATATATTTTTTTTACGGATCTTGCATTTTTCGTTATCCTTTGCATTTCATAGCATTATCATTCAATCGGTTAATCGTAGGCGTGATATGTTATAACTTACTTTTCACTAGATTAGATTTATCATTAATGTTCTTTTATCAGTAAGTGACACTTTTACATTCGTTAGACTAGTTTCAATGTGATTGTTGTTCAAATTTGTATACAGCCATTTCTTCAATCTTTCCCTCGTAAGTGTGAAAGTCTGGTTTGATGTTTAATTCCGAATGATGTTGTTTGTTGATTTATAGAGAATTCCATTGTAAAATCTAGAATAATTGATTTTTGTTCAATTCATTAAGATTGCTATTCAATTCATTAGGGTTGTTCTTCAATTCATTAAGGTTTTTGTTCAATTCATTAAGGTAGTTGTTCAATTCATCAAAGTGTGTTGTTCAATTGCGATCTATTCTTTATTTCAATCTTGAGTGGTTATTTTTGCATAAGCTTAGAACCAGAATTTGCTCCTTTGATTGATCTGAAGTATTTCATATATCACTTTCAATTTGGTTTGACTGAACTTCGAGAATTAGATAATTTTTCTTATAACGATCTTGAGTAGTTAACCTTTAATGTGAGTTGCATATATTTTTCTTACACCCTTGAAATATGAAGACTTACCTTGGGTTGATAATTAATGTAAAGCATTAAAATTACCCTTAAAATAGTCACCTTTTTAACCCAACAACCATGATTCCATGTCTACTTATTATTAACCATTTCATCTAACTTCTACAAATTATATTCATAGTTCCTCTCACATGAAAATAGTGAATAGATATATTGTTAAAAGTTTAAGTATAGTGATTCTAAAGTTATTGCTTCAATTTTCTCACATTACATCTCATGAACATTAATACTTTCATTGAGTTTTAAATGTTTTCTCTGAACAAACAATTATCTAACATGAAAACATATCCAAACAGAAACTTGGGAAAATGAGGTACAATATAGATTTTAACTTTGTCAATATTCTGACACGCAAAAGGTAATATCATAACATGTTCTGAAATATATCTTTTAAAATAGAGAAGCCATAATTGATATTGATGAATTGCAACTAGCATATATGCTCATTTTATCGAGTTATGAAAAAATCAGAGAACATCTGAGTACATTAACTATAATTGCTGAAGAATAATGATATCATGGAATGCCCGTGGAAATTGTGAAAGGAGCTATCAAATAGTAGCATATCATCCATAAAGCACTACAGGGCTATATCGAATGACGGAAACCTATTATGCAGTTGATCGCATCTAGATGCAACTTGACAATGGGCCTCATCACTGGTGTTAGAATAAACAAGAAGAAAAAACTCAACATGCAGAGTAACTTAATCAAATTAAAACCCTCACCTCCGAAATAATGATATTATCAGATCAACAAGAGGAAGGATTGACACTGAAGTATATATAACACAATATCTTCATAAACTGCTACCCCATAGGGTTCATTAAAAAAGGCCTCTGATATGAAATAAGCATGCAGTTCTTATGAAAAGTTTCGATGGTCATTGAGCCTGTCATAAAATATCATAGAAACTACATAATATTATAGGGTGTGTGCTGGAAAGTTCAAACGGGGCCTTTATTTATATGCCCGAGGACAGTATAAAATCCTTTTATTTGACAGGCCTAAAATGCATTCTAATTTGTTGAAATCCAAAATGTAATTTGTTTTGTAACAAATTCTAAGAAATTCCTATCTATAATTGTAACGACACAGACAACGACACAAACAAGAAGATATTGAAAGGAAATGAATTTCAGGTTACCTTAGGAATATTACTCTATAATACTGACGTTCACTCTGCCCTTTGGACTAATCCCTATATTTTAGCAGAGAAGTTGGAATTTAAGAGAGTCCACCCTCTAGATCTGCGAGAAGTAGGGACCTACTACTCTCTTGGCCCTCCGTTCTTATGGAAAACTGAAACACACACTTATGAGTGATTCGATAGTCATAGAATATGACTATTTCCTTTTTTGAATGGTCGAAGGTGTATTGAATCAAACGTAATCAAGGTTTGGTCAGGCGTACCTTTTCTTTTCTAGTGTATGTGAAATCTATTCGTATGTTAAATCGTTCTCGCTTGGCTTTCCTTGTTAGACAAATTTCTTTGTCCTCAAGCATGGCAAGAATGTTTAAGAGCTTCACAAACTCAAGTAAAATTACCGGAGCCTCTCGAGCACAGATTTTTAACGACGACGCATTCTATTTGATATAATAAATGCAGTATCATCGTCCATCAAAATCCATACGCAGTAAAAATATTTGGAGGCCATATCTCCCGAGCACTGTGTATTCGCATCGTTGAGAAAAAATATATATGTGTGATTTGATTTGATTAACTCCTACAGTTCAGGACCTGGTCAATTTGTTCTATAAATATTCGATATTTCCATTACCTATATATATATAATTTGAAACTTTTCATTTTCCTATATGTCAATTATTATGACACATTTTTAACTTATTGGCAAGTTAACAATAATGTGTATATTTTGAAATAAAATGTATTTCATGGCTAAAAATGGTGAAAACGGGTAACGGGCATCACTTTTAAAGGTTTACTGCACCACTTTCACTTTGCAGTATTAGTACTGAATATGTAGCTTTGATTTGAATTTACTTTTATGCTGAAAGTTCAAGTACAGTCGTTGAGCTATTGACGATTGGATCATTGGGAATGAATGGACATGTTACTTTTCTTACCTTTATCAAAAATTTATGATTCGATCATTGGGGAATGAACGGACATTTTACTTTTCTGGACTTAATCAACAATTACTCAGGTTTTGACAGATCAATACATTAGTTGTGACTTTGAATACATCGTAGTCCAATAGTCTAATGAGGCTTCAAATTTTCTAAAAAAATAAAAGATTTGGCAATATCTTGATAAAATCTCCGACGAATTTTAAAAAATATAAGTTGCAACTATCAAGTTTCAATATTTTGGGTTTAAAAAAAGTTTTTTATGTATTGAATTCATTTTCACCATTGAAAACAGGATCACTGCTGTCATATTTTTTTTAGAAAAAAAGAGGTAGATTCTGGAAATTTTTTTCCATACCGGAAAAATATTCCACCTCGGTAGACAACGCCCCTAGTTACGCCGATAGGCGTAACCCCCTATCGGAAGGAGCATGTTTTGTGATTAGGCTAATTAATTTTTTTGATCTGATGGTCTAGATTGAAAGATGCCAGTATATTCTGGTCGTCACCACTCAATCAATGGATCAAATCTACCCCACTAACTTCCTTGCACATCTAAATCACATGTTTAAACCGTACTTAAATTAATTTTTTACAAATCTTGATTAAAAATTTACTGTGCAATTTATTAATTGCCACCTATCAACATTAACCGATTGAAATAAAAGCCCGAAACATTGAACCTTCTCACCGTTCTGCGCAATGTGTCCACGGTTGTGCCTTTGACACGAGGCATAGTGGCGAGCGAGCGGTGGAATTGGAGAAGCGAGAGTGTGGCCATGGCCGAGGTAACTGTAGTACAACATAGGTATGCTTATTTGCGTAGGCTGGGGCCGTTATGGGTGATGGTTCAAATTCTTAACCCATGCGTGAAGGGTGCGCGGAGGGCTTATCGGTTCACAGTCTTCACCTAGTAGGATCGATGGAATTCACGTGATATATTCCGAGAGGCACCATACTATATACATGTGGGTTGGGACACGGTTTCTATATATACATTCCACGGATCTGACGGAGGTGGCTTGGCTTGAGCTTAAAAAGACAATGGCCTGCACGATCATGTCCTCCACATGCTATGATGCTTGTGTGCCCGCGCCCCTCGAGACCGGCCAATGGCAATGGGAGGAGCGACAGCAGCAACGTGGTGTCGGCGTTCACGGGGCTCAAGTCCACGGCGCAATTCCCCTCCAGCTTCAAGATGAGCAACGCTGGGGCTGAATGGGAGCAAAAGACAACGAGCAACGGTGGGCGAGTGCGATGCATGCAGGTGGGTGTGTGAAATTCAATTAGAAATTGATGACTGAATCGATTTAATAGCTGAGAAATGGTGTTAGTTAATGAATATAATTGCTGCAGGTTTGGCCTCCATACGGGAACGCCAAGTTTGAGACTCTGTCCTACCTCCCTCGCCTGTCCCAGGAGCAGCTGCTGAAGGAGGTTGAGTACTTGTTGAGGAACAAGTGGGTGCCTTGTCTAGAGTTCGATGAGGTGGGTTTTTTATTTATTTTTATTGATTTATGACGATTTGAAATTTGAATTTCATGATTTACATGAAAATTTCTTGCCCAAATGCACCATTTTTCTTACCTTTAAACCTCTTTAACTGTTATTTTGTCAAATGTAATCATTCTACTTGATATCCGTGCTTCAACTTACTTATATAGAGAGATTTTACATGAAACTGCGGCGTTTCCCTTAAATTTTAAGATTAACCTTTGATAGGTATTATTTTGTCAAATGTAACGTTTCTACTGGATATCTTTACTTAAAGAGTCTGACTGATAGTATTTTTTTTTTTTGGTTCCATAAAACTGACAGACTTCTCTTAAGTTTAGCCTCGATAGCTGTTATCTTATGAAATGCAACGTTCTTATTAGATTTTTCTGTTTAAGCTTTTATGCAGAGAGATGTTTACCTAAAGCTGCGTCGTTTCTCCTAAATATTAGCCTTGATAGCTGTTTTAAGCTTATAAGCAGAGAGGTGTTTACCTAAAGCTGCATCGTTTCTCCTAAATATTAGCCTTGATAGCTCTTCTTGTGTGAAATCCAACGTTTCTACATGATCGCTCTGCTTAAAATTCCTTACACAGGAATGTTTATGTTAAACAGCGCCATTTTTCTTAAAGATTTGGTTCGATAGCTACTATTTTGGAAAATTCAACGTTTCTACTAGATTTCCCTGTTTAGGAATTTTTAGTGATGGGGATTTTCTGTGAAATTAAAATTTAGCCTCGATAACTGTTATTTTGTAGAATGCGATGTTTCTAGTAGATTTTTCTGCCCAATTTTTTTGATGGAGAGACGTTTCCAAGAAACTGTGCCGATCACCGCCGCCTCTCTCAGTTTTTATTTGTTAGCTGTCGACGGCTGTTATTTTGTGAAATACGCAGCTTTGACAGGTATGGATAGGTGGTTTTCTGACAATGAGTGGTATCTGTTTGAATATTTGTATGGATGGGAGTTTTATTCCTGAGGTTTTGCTAAAATGAGCGGTTTCTTCTGGGTTTTGATCAATACTGAGCGGTACTACTGATGTTTCCGTTAAAGTGTGTCCTGGATATATGTTATTAGGATTGGGTTTTGTTTGGTCTTTGCATGCAGCAAATTACACTGCGAAATAGAACTATCTTTTCAGCGTGCTTATAGTTGTCTTTGGCACTTGCAAATGCTACACTGCGTTATTGCTAATTTGTTTACTGTTTCAATTTCTTATATTATTAAAATTTTTGTATTCCCATCAAAATACGTTACAAGAATATAGGTTACATTCACATAGTTCCCATTGTAACGTTATTTTTAACAATTTTATGTTACAAGATTTGTATGTTTCGGTTTTCTGCCTAATTAGAAGAAGAGAATAATGTATTTTTTGTATTCCCATCAAAATACGTTACAAGAATATAGGTTACATTCACATAGTTCCCATTGTAACGTTATTTTTAACAATTTTATGTTACAAGATTTGTATGTTTTGGTTGCCTAATTACAAGAAGAGAATAATGTATCTTCACATGCAGTACTTTTAATTTTTATTATTTGGTGATTGTTTTTCAACCACATTAGTTTTTATTGTGCCTCTAGAATTTGTAAAGATGGTAAAATAATTTTTAAGACAGAATTGTTTTTAACGTGGTTTCCTTCTTGTGCGCACAGGCCTGGAATTTGTGAGGAAATTATCGCTGCAGCGCTTTCTCCAAAAGCGAAAGGAGAGGTGAACAAACTCTAGAAATCTACAAAGTGCCTTTCAATTCAAAACCCTAAATTTGACGTGCCAAATCCTCTTAATACACACATTAATATGGCAATGGGGGATAAAATGGTGTTATCTTCTCCATTAGATTGACTCTAATTCCATATATGCTATATAGTAAATATGTATTTATAATGGTTTTAAGATTGGTTTTTACATATATGCTTCTTATACACTATATATTTTTTATTTATATAAAAATATTTATTCATATGTTTTTTATATTAAAGAGAAAAATCAAGAATATTAATTTAAACTTAAAGATCTGAGTCCTTAACTTCAAGGTCGTTGAGAAGAGAGATTTAACTGGATAACAAAGATTTGACACCGTAACTAATCTCAACCAATTGTGCAAAAATATTTCTTCACATATATTTATATATAAATATATATTATTTATTTGTATATATAATTTATTTTTTATTATTTTTAATATAATTCGTTTCTAACTGCATTTAAAATTATAAATAAATAAATTATTTTACTTTTAATTTATAAATATAAAATTCTACATATAAACTAAAATATGTAAGTTCAAATTTTACACTCAAACTAATTATCACTTAAAACTAAGCTCAATGTTAAGTCTTATGTTTTGATGGTCTAATTCATTTATTTTAATATCTATATACTTTTTTCAATTATGAAATTGTGTATCAAATTAAAAAGATGTTTATAAAATATATTATTAAAATAGTTTTAATATATTTATGTTTTATATTTATTTTGAAACTTTAATTAATTAAATATTAAAATAAATAATAAAAATATATTACTAAAATAATTTTTATTTACTATTATGGTGTTTCAATTTATTAATTTTAATATTCACATAATTGTAATTTATTCAAATTTATTTTCAAATTTTATATTTATTTTTGATATTGTAGTTTAATTAAATATAAAAAATGAAATAATCAAATTAATTATAGGATAATTTTAATTTGTTAATATAATGTGTTTATTTATTTATTTTTTTTACTCTCAATGATTCTAATAAATTTGAGATTCTAATAAATTTAATATCTACACTTAAAAAAAAATGAAAATATTAATAAAGATCTCTATATAAATAAAAATATAATATAAAAAATAAGAAGGTATATTTGTTTTTTTTTTTTAAATACACTTAGGTTTATTTAAATATTTTTTTCTATTTTTATTTTAAATACATAAAATTTTAAATTATTTAATTTTTTATGAGAAAAAAATAAATTAATGACTTTTTATTTTTCATATATAATTTTTTATTTTTATTATAAAATTATATTTTATTTATAAACTATATGTATAATATGTAGAAAGTTCAATGAGTAATATCAAATAAATTTAATCATTTCCAAACACCATTAAATATTGATTTCAAAAATAAAAAATATAGATAAGGAATCAATATAATATCTAGATATTAGATATTGACTTGTACAAATTTCATGGATATTTGATTAGTAGCAACTATCTTTGGAATAAATAGAATAATGGCAATTTGATTTATAGAGGTTTGGTAAGTTTATCTATACTTTTCACAAACTTAGGAGTGCATTTTTTATTTTATTTTATTTTTTTAAGCTATAATCAACCTTATTTAATAATTAAAATTATTAATCATAATATTATTAAAAATTTACAAAGGCATATAATATATTTTGATATTAGGATTAAAATTAATGCTACCCACTATTAACAAATATTAATATTAATGTCACTCTTAATATTAATTAAATGTTATTGATATTAGTATTAATTAATATTATCAATATTAATATTAAAGTTAATAATAATAATACATTAACTACTATTATACTTTGTTATATATTTATTACTATAATAATAATTTGCATTAGTATTTGATATTAAATAATTAATATGTAGGAATATACTAATATTAATAAATAAATAAGTTTTATTATTAATATTAATTAATTTGAATAAGAATAAGAATATTATTTTTAATATTATTAATATTAAATCCTTGTGTTTATTAGTTCTTTTAGTTTATAATATAAATAATCGATCAATGTCATCCATGTTTAAATCAATTCCCTTGGGTTCACCAATTCCTTTGGTTTATAATTTGTTGGGTAATGGTTTTCCCTTGGGTTCACCAATTCCTTTGGTTTATAATATTAAACCCTTGGGTTTATTAGTTCTTTTGGTTTATAATATAAATAATCGATCAATGTCATCCATGATCAAATGTCACATTATGACAAACATTGTCTCAATATGAAAATCACCCATGGCCAACCATGGTCATAGTTGGTCGAACGTCACATTGTGACAACAATTGTCTCAATGTTTAAATCAATTCCCTTGGGTTCACCAATTCCTTTGGTTTATAATTTGTTGGGTAATGGTTTTCCCTTGGGTTCACCAATTCCTTTGGTTTATAATATTAAACCCTTGGGTTTATTACTTCTTTTGGTTTATAATATAAATAGTCGATCAATGTCATCCATGATCAAATGTCGCATTCTGACAAACATTGTCTCAATATGAAAATCACCCATGGCCAACCATGGTCATAGTTGGTCGAACGTCACATTCTGACAACAATTGTCTCAATGTTTAAATCAATTCCCTTGGGTTCACCAATTCCTTTGGTTTATAATTTGTTGGGTAATGGTTTCCCTTGGGTTCACCAATTATTTTGGTTTATAATATTAAACCCTTGGGTTTATGTCATCCACGATCAAATGTCACATTCTGAAAATCATTGTCTCAATATGAATATCACCCATGGCCAACCATGGTCATAGTTGGTCGAACCTCGCATTGTGACAACAATTGTCTCAATATTTAAATCAATTCCCTTGGGTTCAACAATTCCTTTGGTTTATAATATTAAACCCTTGGGTTTATTAGTTATTTTGGTTTATAATATGAATAATCGATCAATGTCATCCATGATCAAATGTCGCATTGTGAGAACAATTGTCTCAATGTTTAAATCAATCCCCTTGGGTTCACCAATTCCTTTGGTTTATAATATTAAACCCTTGGGTTTATTAGTTCTTTTGGTTTATAATATGAATAATCGATCAATTTCATCCATGATCAAATGTCACATTCCGACAAATATTGTCTCAATATGAAAATCACCCATGGCCAACCATGGTCATAGTTGGTCCAACATCGCATTGTGACAACAATTGTCTCAATGTTTAAATCAATTCCCTTGGGTTCACCAATTCCTTTGGTTTATAATATTAAACCTTTGGGTTTATTAGTTCTTTTGGTTTATAATATGAATAATCGATCAATGTCATCCATGATCAAATGTCACATTCTGATAAACATTGTATCAATATGAAAATCACCCATGGCCAACCATGGTAATACTTGGTCCAACATCGCATTGTGACAACAATTGTCTCAATGTTTAAATCAAATCCCTTGGGTTCACCAATTCCTTTTGGTTTATAATTTGTTGGGTAATGGTTGTCCCTTGGGTTCACCAATTCCTTTGGTTTATAATATTAAACCCTTGGGTTTATTAGTTCTTCTGGTTTATAATATGAATAATCGATCAATGTCATCCATGATCAAATGTCACATTCTGACAAATATTGTCTCAATATGAAAATCACTCATGGCCAACCATGGTCATAGTTGGTCGAACGTCGCATTGTGACAACAATTGCCTCAATGTTTAAATCAATTCCCTTGGGTTCACCAATTCCTTTGGTTTATAATTTGTTGGGTAATGGTTTTCCCCTGGGTTCACCAATTCCTTTGGTTTATAATATTAAACCCTTGTGTTTATTATTTCTTTTGGTTTATAATATAAATAATCGATCAATGTCATCCATGTTTAAATCAATTCCCTTGGGTTCACCAATTCCTTTGGTTTATAATTTGTTGGGTAATGGTTTTCCCTTAGGTTCACCAATTCTTTTGGTTTATAATATTAAACCCTTGGGTTTATTAGTTCTTTTGGTTTATAATATGAATAATGACAACAATTGTCTCAATGTTTAAATGAATTCCCTTGGGTTCACCAATTTCTTTGGTTTATAATTTGTTCGGTAATGGTTTTCCCTTGGGTTCACCAATTCCTTTGGTTTATAATATTAAACCCTTGGGTTTATTAGTTCTTTTGGTTTATAATATAAATAATCGATCAATGTCATCCATGATCAAATGTCACATTCTGACAAACATTGTCTCAATATGAAAATCACCCATGGCCAACCATGGTCATAGTTGGTCGAGCGTCGCATTGTGACATTGTCTCAATGTTTAAATCAATTGCCAGGTTCCGCGATTCCTTTGTTTTATAATTTGTTGGGTAATGGTTTTCCCTTGGGTTCACCAATTCCTTTGGTTTATAATATTAAACCCTTGGGTTTATTAGTTTTTTTGGTTTATAATATGAATGATCGATCAATGTCATCCATGATCAAATGGCACATTATGAGAAACATTGTCTCAATATGAAAATCACCCATGGCCAACCATGGTCATACTTTGCCCAATGTCGCATTGCGACAACAATTATCTCAATGTTTAAATCAATTCGCTTGGGTTCACCAATTCCTTTGGTTTATAATTTTTTGGGTAAGGATTTTCCCTTGGGTTCACCACTTGCTTTGGTTTATAATATTAAACCCTTAGGTTTATGTCATCCATGATCAAATGTCACATTCTGACAAATATTTTCTCAATATGAAAATCACCCATGGCCAACCATGGTCATAGTTGGTCCAACGTCGCATTGTGACAACAATTGTTTCAATGTTTAAATCAATTCCCTTGGGTTCACCAATTCCTTTGGTTTATAATTTGTTGGGTAATGGTTTTCCCTTGGGTTCACCAATTCTTTTGGTTTATAATATTAAACCCTTGGGTTTATGTCATCCACGATCAAATGTCACATTCTCACAAACATTGTCTCAATATGAATATCACCCATGGCCAACCATGGTCATAGTTGGTCAAACGTCGCATTGTGACAACAATTGTCTCAATATTTAAATCAATTCCCTTGGTTTATTACTCTCTTGAGTTTAAAATACTAATTCTGAGGGTTTGTTAATTTCTTAGATTTTTGAGTTTAAAATATTAATTCTTAGGGTTTATTAATCTTTGTTGTTTATAATATTCATCTGTTAGGGTTATGATATTTATCCCTTGGGTTTGCTGATTCCTCTGCTTTATAACATTAAACTCTTGGGTCTATTAGTTCTTTTGGTTTATAATGTTAATAATCTCGTTGGTTTATTAATATCTTATGTTTAAAATACTGATTCTTATGGATTATTAATTTATTAGGTTTTTTAGTTTAAAATATCAATTCTTACGGTTTATTAATCTCTTGTGTTTTTAATATTGATCTCTTATGTTTATAATATTTATCCCTTGGGTTCACCAATTCCTATGGTTTATAATATTTAAACCTTTGGTTAATATTAATAATATTATAATATTACTAATAATCATTTTAAATAAATATTCAAATATTTATTAATAATGATTATTAGTAATATTATAATATTATTAATATATATTATTAATAAATATTCAAATATTTATTAATAATGTTTATTATTAATATTATAATATTATTAATAATATTATAATATTTTAATATTTATTTAGTAATATTAATAATATTATATTATTACTAATAATCATTATAAATAAATATTCAAATATTTATAAATAATGATTATTAGTAATATTATAATATTATTAATATATATTATTAATAATATAACCAACTATGATATAATATATATTATTAATATATTATTAATTCTTTTGGTTTATTAATAATATAACCATCTATGATATTAATATATAAATAAATATTAAATTATTATATATTATTAATATTATTTTTATATTAATATATATTATATATATTTCAAGTTTATTTATAGTATGTATATAGTTAATACTTTTAATATATTAATAAATATTTTTAATATATATTATTAATACTTATTATAATATTATTAATATATATATATAATATTTTTGTGATTTTAATCATAATTAATATATTTAATATATTGATATTCTTATTAATATATAATATATATATTTCAAGTTAATATAATAAAATTATTATATATAATATTTATTTATTGATATATAAATTAATATGATGGGTAGTGGATATAGGCCTATTGGCGTATATCAATTACACTGGTAATGTGGTTGTAAATCTATTTTATATACGCCTATCGACATATATTAACCACATTAGTTTTAACCATCTATGATATTAATATATAAAAAAATATTAAAATATTATATATTATTTTTTATTATTTATATATTAATAAATATTATATAAATTTCAAGTTAATTTATAATATGTATATAGTTAATATTATTAATATATTAATAAATAATTTTAATATATATTATTAATACTTATTATAATATTAATAATATATATAAAATATTTTTGTATATATTAATAATATTATAATATTATCAATAATCATTATAAATAAATATTCAAATATTTATTATAAATAAATATTCAAATATTTATTAGTAATGATTATTAGTAATATTATAATATTATTAATATATATTATTAATAATATTATAATATTACTAATAATCATTATAAATAAATATTCAAATATTTATTAATAATGATTATTAGTAATATTATAATATTATTAATATATATTATTAACAATATATATAAATAATATTAAAATATTTTAATATTTATTTAGTAATATTAATAATATTATAATATTACTAATAATCATTATAAATAAATATTCAAATATTTATTAATAATGATTATTAGTAATATTATAATATTATTAATTATATAAACAACTATGATATAATATATATTATTAATATATTCTTAATTCTTTTGGTTTATTAATAATATAACCATCTATGATATTAATATATAAATAAATATTAAATTATTATATATTATTAATATTATTTTTATATTAATATATATTATATATATTTCAAGTTAATTTATAGTATGTTTATACTTAATATTTTTAATATATTAATAAATAATTTTAATATATATTATTAATACTTATTATAATATTATTAATATATATATAATATTTTTGTGATTTTAATCATAATTAATATATTTAATATATTAATATTCTTATTAATATATAATATATATTTCAAGTTAATATAATAAATTTATTATATATAATATTTATTTATTGATATATAAATTAATGCGATGGGTAGTGGATAGAGGCCCTATCGGCGTATATCAACCACATTGGTAAATGTGATTGTAAATCTATTTTATATACGTCTATGGGCGTATATCAACCACATTAGTTTTTACTAATGTGGTTGTGCTAGTTACACTCAATCGTGGTGGTATCGTCTCAAGCTTTTCCAAATAGACCAAGAATACACAGATTTGGCGTTTTGGACGGACTGCCATCAAATTAAACCCTTTGAGAAGAATCATATATTAAAGTCGGTTGAGTTATGTGGCGAAAGTTGGTACTACAGTTTCAACGGAGAAATCGTACATTTCTCTGTAAAAAGAATCTTCATCTACCAGTTAAGAAGGAAGTTGTGCAGTTGAATCAGTCCATTAGTAACCAGACATTGATAAATCAGGGTTTTTGGATAACATGGCGTGTCGATCCGTACAGAGATCAAAACTGTGGGGCTTGTTTGTCGAGTAAAGGGTTTTGCGGTTTTAACGGATCCACAGAATTTCTTTGCTATTGTCCCGATGGTACATCGCAGCCTGACAAATGTGATGGTCAGGGTCATGGTAGGTCTTCCATATCCTCTAAAAATTGAAGTACAAAGTTCAATATTTTCGTAATGATAAACACCTCCATAATTTATTTTTAAAAAATAACTTAATGAAAAACAAATTAAAAATCTGGAGCAGACTCCCTTTTTTCGCTCAAGTTCACAAAGGAAGTGGTTTTTTTTGCGTTTAGAAAAAGTGAGTTTTTTCATTTATGAAAAACACATTTATATAATTTTTTTATTG